>LPNX011050659.1:855882-875844 GCA_001517045.1 Pseudotsuga menziesii | reverse complement strand
AGAGCTTTGGTAAGTGCATCTTCATATGTTTTGAACATCTCTAAGCTTATATGTCGCCAAATTTTTTGTGATAGACTGAATTAATAGTTGTTCGTCAATTACATAGTCTAGTTGGCTTAGAAGGTCCTTCCATCGTTTGTCATATTCTTGGACAGACTCTGCTGGCTTCTGAGATGTTGTTTTCAACTTTTTGGCTGCCAGATGTTTTGCGTCTAGAGTTTTAAAGAAAGACAAGAATTGTGCTTTAATGTCTGCTTTGGATGCTTGGGGCATTCGCTTGATATAGGTCATATACCAAGTTAGTGCTCTTTTCAGTAGAGCACCAACGAATTGTGCCATCTATCATTCTTCAACCGTAACTTGGTTTGCCTCCCATATTGACTCACAAACGAACCAATGTCGTCTAGGGTCTTCGTCACCCTCGTAGAGGGGGATATGTGTTGATCAATGACCCATGTCGGTGTCGTTGTTGCCATCTTCTTTAGGAGGTGGCAGTGGTGGCGGGGGTAGTGGGATGTTTTGTTTGCCTCACTGTTCACAACTATCGTCAACAGAACTTTCGTTCCTGTCGGTTGTTTTGTTTGTCGTTTCTTCTTCGACAAGCAACCGGTTTGGGTCGACTTCTTCTGTCGATGTCCAACTACACTAATTTGTCTGCAAGTTCGACTGTTTCGTATTTTGTAAAGCTGTGTTTGGAAGGGGGGGTGCTCCTTCATGTGTTGGGTAAAGCAAGTGGATACTTCGGTTGGAAGGGTACGCCTGACGCCTGAAGTGTTACCCAATTTCCTTCCCCTGGTCGACGAATTACTAGATGATTATCATCATTTACCTTGTCGTCTAGTCGACTACATATACCAAACTCACCCGCTCTTAGTCGTAGGTCTTCTTCGATGATAGCTTGAACTCAAGTACTTGGATCTGTTGGAGATAAAGGTCTTACCTCCTGGGGAGTTTCTAGTTGGAGAGATTCTTGTTGCTCTATCCACAAGTCTTCTTCCATGGGTGATGCTTCTTCATCGATGCCTTCTGCCTGTCAGCCATGACCCGACTCTGGCGGATTTCTTTTTTGGTCTGTCACCCTAGTAGTCATTCCTCTTTGCAGCGTTATAGCCTGCTCTCTTCTTTCTTCCCTTCTTTCAGCCTCTTCTCTCTTTCTATTCTCTGCAAATCCGACGTACCTTTATGTGTCA
This sequence comes from Pseudotsuga menziesii, assembly GCA_001517045.1. Classification (NCBI taxonomy): domain Eukaryota; kingdom Viridiplantae; phylum Streptophyta; class Pinopsida; order Pinales; family Pinaceae; genus Pseudotsuga; species Pseudotsuga menziesii. The sequence continues at coordinate 874,654 of LPNX011050659.1, read as the reverse complement.
CTATTCGTTAGATTTCCTTCTTAGACTGAATTTTCATTGCTGGTGATGGTATTTTTCAGTTGACTAGAATCCTTTTTGCTTTCCCTGACACATGACCAGCTACCCCCCCNCGTTAGATTTCCTTCTTAGACTGAATTTTCATTGCTGGTGATGGTATTTTTCAGTTGACTAGAATCCTTTTTGCTTTCCCTGACACATGACCAGCTACCCCCCTATAGCCTACCCGATGCTTTAGAAAGCTCGGATAGTTTTATTTACTTGCTTAGGAAGTATTCCCACTCCCTTTCGGCAATGAATTTTACCCACTTCTTCTGTTTCTCCGCCCAGTTAGAGTTTGATGGAGGTTCACGTAGTAATGGACGAGGTTCTACAATGTGGCCCACTCCCTTCTCTATTAGGAATTTGAACAAAAAGGTCTGCAAGGAGCAAATAAACTGCTCGATGAGGTTTGTATAAAACCTTTTCTCAATGATTTCAACTGAAACTCTTTGCTCCATGGCTTATTCTTCACAAAATTTGTTTGTGATCTTTTCAAACCACTTAGACAAGTTTGTTCGTCCTCCTCGAATCAGTTTCTCTGGTAGCTCTTGGTCCTTATTGCTTTCGTCTTTTTCATCCATAAGTTTTTTCAAAAGCCGGGGTACCGACTCTACAAACTTCTCATATGATTCGGTGAAGAATTTCTCCTTCGCTTGAGCAATGGTCAATCTGTTTCTCTTTGCGTAGTTCTGCAAATAATTTGTTATCTTACGCTTCCACCAGTTCTTAATCTCTTGTCCTGATATCATCTGCTTATGGTCATTACGTCTGTATATGTACTACCGGCAATGGAACCAATGTTGTAATCTCACAGATCACATAGGGTTACCAGTAATACACATAGAAACATATAAACATAACAAACATAAGAGACAAGAATATAGACAAGGAAGTTACAGATTATATTATATCACGAGGGTCAATACACACACAAAACTGAACTGCTTCTCAACTGGCTCAACAGCCTAATATATTTGATTATAAACAGTTACACATAACTACTTGTTGGTTCAGTCAACCGACATGACCTCATGCAGCTGACCTAATCTTTAATTAGTCGGCTATTCGACTAGTCGGCTCACCGACTAGCTCCTCCAACAGACGGATCCCATCTCTCAAGCTGAGCTTCTATTGGTTATCCCTTCTAAAATCTCTGATGATGAGAACAAGGAACTTGTGAAGCCAATCTCGGAGCAGGAGATTGGTGATGCAATTTGGACTTTGTAGCTTGATAGGGCGTCCGGCCCCATTGGGTTCACAATTAATTTTTACCGTGCTACGTGGGACATTATTAAGGTAGATCTAAGAAGGATGCTCAACGAGACGAGGAAAAAATACAAAATTGGTGGGGCAACCAATTCATCTTTCATGTCTTTGATTCTGAAGGAAAAAGTCCTAACTATGTGGACAGATTCATACCAATATCTCTTTGCAACACTTCTTACCAGATTCTCACTAAAATCCTAGCTACAAGAATGAAAAATCTCATGAAGCATATTATTTTAGACTCTCAAGGGGGATTTGTAGCTAGGAGGCAAATTCTAGACAACATCATCATTGTCCAAGAAGCCATCCATTCTAGCATGGAAAGGAAACAACAAGGTATGGCTAATGCATTTGATAGGGTTAACCATTTTTTTCTTTTTGAAGTTATGTCCAGATTTGGCTTCTCAAATCAGTTTATTAGAGATAAAATCCTGCATTGCCAATCCCTGGATTGCTCTGTTAATCAATGGAAGACTGAATGATTTCTTCCAAGCCTCTCAGGGCCTCATGCAAGGCTGCCCATTGTCTCCATTTCTCTTTCTATTAGTAGCAGAGTCACTAAGCAAAAAGCTCCAAGCACTACAGGAAGACAGGAAGTTAAGACGCTTCAAGATTGTCAGGGGGACCAAAGCTGCAATGCATGCCTAGTTTGCAGATGATAGAATCTTGCTTGGTGGGGCTTCCACTGTGATTGCAGAGAGAATCAATGAAGCTCTATCCTCTTTCTTAAAAGATTCAGATGACAAGGTTAATATGATAAAATCCAAGTTTTATTCCTAGAACTATCCACCTAGGACAATGGAAAGGATTTCCAGAATTCTTGGCTTCGAAGGAAAGATAAATTGGAATTCATTCAACTATCGTGGGACCCCTATCTTCAAAGGTAACAAAAATTATGTTGATTGGCAGAGTGTCGTCGAGAAGGTCAAGAAAAAAATCTCCTCGTGGGGAGTAATGTGGCTCAACCTTGCTAGTAAGATTGTCCTCATAAACTCTATCCTCGTTGCCTATCCAATTTATACATGCATGATCTCTTTACCTCCAATAAAAGTTATGTAGGAAAACACAAAGGAAATTATAAAATTTATTTGGCAAGGGGGCAAGTCTAATGGCACAAAAAAAGGTCCATCTTCGTTAACTAGGGCGTGGTTTACAGCCCAAAAATCTATGGTGGGATTGGAATTAGGGACATGACAAGGATGAATCTCGCTCTAGGAGTGAAAATTCTATGGAGGATTATCTATGGTGAGAAGGGTTGGTGGAAGGAGATTCTAAGGAAAAAGTACATGAAAGGAGCAAGGAAAAGATGTGTGGATAAGTACCCACTGACAGGGAAGGGGTCTCCAATCCGGATCCTTTGCAAGAAGGCGACTCGTATCATCAAGAATCATCTGCACTGGAGCTCAAGTAATGGTAAACATATCAGAATTTGGCAGGATCGTTTGGGGCCGGTCTCTACAACAAACCATCTGGTGGCCTTCTCAGATCTCAAGCAATGGTTAGATCATCTTAACATTATCACCCTCTATGATCTATCTTCCTAGAAAAAAAAATNCGGTCTCTACAACAAACCATCTGGTGGCCTTCTCAGATCTCAAGCAATGGTTAGATCATCTTAACATTATCACCCTCTATGATCTATCTTCCTAGAAAAAAAATTGGAAGATTGGGTGGATGGAAATCCTTGGACGTGCCTGAGCATCTCACACTTGATTTTAATGCTCTTTGTTCTATTCTCCAAGGCTCTACGCCTGTTCACAGCCAGCTTTTGGATAGTAGAGGATGGGGTGAATCAAGGATTTATACGGTAAAATAAGGCTATCAAATAATCTCCAATAATGAATACATCAGCAGTGTAGACAACAAATCATAACAAGGTCTGGTGCAATGATGGTCTTCCAAAAATTAATGACTTTTATTGGATTTTAGCACACCGCAAAATTTTGACTGCTGAAAATTTGAAAAAAAGAGTGACTCAAGGGCCTTCGCGTTGTGTACTATGTAAAGAGGAAGAAGAGATCATTGACCATCTTTTCCTGGAATGTAAGTTTTCCACATAAGTTTGGTCTCTAGATGTACATCNGGGCCTTCGCGTTGTGTACTATGTAAAGAGGAAGAAGAGATCATTGACCATCTTTTCCTGGAATGTAAGTTTTCCACATAAGTTTGGTCTCTAGATGTACATGAGTTGCAAACAAACTTGATTCTTCCAACAAACTGGAATGATCTCTTTGCCTGCTCGAAAGACTATTACCTTGGTTCTCTTCTTCAAAAGCTGGGTCGCCCTTTCTAAATACCTCTGTTGGAAGATTTGGGTTACCAGAAACAGAGAATTGTTTGAAGAGTCAGTCTCTAGCCCAAGGAAAGTAATGGTTGCTGCAAAATCTTTGTGAGTGGAAGCATTAATAACGAGGGGGATGAAGCATATCGATAACGAGCCTCTGAACTCTGGGGAAAGAATGTGGGCAATTGACTTTCTTCAACCTGTTACCAATAGCTAGCATACGGCATCCAAAAGACCCAACTGTTTAAATTGGCAACTGAGGATGAGCGAATAAATTTTTGCTAATTAGAGACTAAACCTAGGCTGTAACTCCCTTCTATTTGATGGGGCCTCTAAAGGAATCTATTTGATGGGGCCTCTAAAGGAAATCTGGGGTTGGCTAGGGCACGTGGAGTTAGTTTTGATCCTGGAGGGAACACGCTAAAGGACTATGCCTGGGGCTTGGGCAAGAAATCCAACAATGGATCTTAGTGGCTTGCTCTAATCAAAGGTTGGATATTGCAAACAATTGCAGAATGGAGGAGATAGTAGTATATGGTGATTCACTCATGGTCATAAGGGAAGCAAGACTGTTGTATAAGAATATCAAGAACCTGACAATCAAAATGCATCACATCCTTATCTATATAAGAAGTGAGTTCAAATCTATAAAGTTCTTTCATATCTTGAGAACAAACAATAAGCAGGTCGATTTAATGGCTAATAGAGAAGTTTTATTAAATTATGGAGAGCTTGTCTGTAATGAAGAAAGGAAAGGTATAAGCTGGATCCCCTGAACTGAATTTTACCATNTAAGCAGGTCGATTTAATGGCTAATAGAGAAGTTTTATTAAATTATGGAGAGCTTGTCTGTAATGAAGAAAGGAAAGGTATAAGCTGGATCCCCTGAACTGGATTTTACCATCATAAAGGATCAATCTAAAACTTCAATTTGCAGGTATGCATTACACAGTAAACGGAAGGATTTCCCAGACCGAAATTCTTATAACAGTGTAGATAATCGGTTTTTTCACCACAGGCTCTCAGCTACTGACAATTTCAAAGTGGTTCAATAGAAACTTTTATGCTCTTGTAAATTGGTCTCCACAGCCTCTCACGCGTAGAGGAANGTGTAGATAATCGGTTTTTTCACCACAGGCTCTCAGCTACTGACAATTTCAAAGTGGTTCAATAGAAACTTTTATGCTCTTGTAAATTGGTCTCCACAGCCTCTCACGTGTAGAGGAAGTCTTCTTGTCATCATCGACTCTCTGCTGCTGGCAATATCTAAGTGTTGCAATTGCAACTATGCCGCTCCTGTGAACTGGTTTCCACAGCCACTCCGGCGCAGAAGAAGAAATCAAATCTATTCAAATTCGATTCTCTTCACATCTGCAGGTAAGAAGGAAAATCACAACATCATGTGTTAAGACAATTTGGTGACTCGATATGATATCTTCAAAGTGTAATCCCTGAGCACAAAGGTAGGGCACGTATTTGGTGATCATTCTTGTAAGCGACGGTCTCTTGTGAGGTCGAAGGGGCAGGAGAAGGGAAAATGGATAGTGGAGCGTGTGGAGAGTGGAGAGTGGAGTTGCACAGTCAACATTTTAAATTTAAGCGACGGTCTCTTGTGAGGTCGAAGGGGCAGGAGAAGGGAAAATGGATAGTGGAGCGTGTGGAGAGTGGAGAGTGGAGCTGCACAGTCAACATTTTAAATTTCATTTTTTTCAATGCCTAGTAGGTGGCAAAAGATTGTGAAAATAGCATTAGGCATCTTGGGCATCTTGGTTATTGGGATTCTTCAGGAAATGAGTTGGTTTTTGGGTATGATTTTTGGACCTCAACAGAAGGTGTTTTGGAGCTTAAGGGAGATGAAGTAAAGGCATATTTGGATGAGGAGGGCAGTTTTCAGACTGCAGATAGAAATTTTCAAAAGGTAGTTCTAGGCTTCAATATGAATGCAAATTTTAAAGTATGGCTGGATACTGGCAGAAGGTGGCTCAGTTTTAATCTCTCTTGCAAGCTTTTATAATGTCTTTTTTTGGTATTATGCTTTTTGGTCAATTTGTAAGAAGGTATAGCTTTCATAGAGCAGGGTTCTTTCGGGATAGCTACAAATACGAGAAAGATGAGCAAGGAGTTCTGGATGTTGCCCTCCTATGGGAGCAATCTATTTTTTGTGTGTTGTAACCTCGTTTCATTTTTTTATATAAAATTTCTCAATCGTTTCTGTCAAAGAAACAAATACATGATAAACATCATATTCAGTGTGAATAACTAATTTATGTACTTTTGGTTTGTTTGATAACATAGTTTATAAATAATCAAGTATTAATGTCATTTATTATTTGCAAATTAATCTATTTTTTCGGTGTTGTTATGTGTGTGTTGTTAGTGAGGATAAAAAGTAAGGAAAACCACATGTCATGGAACATCCATAGGCTGCAATATACAACCTCACCGAAACCATAGCATACAAAGAACATCGGTTTCAACTACAACCCTCAAAATCAAATCTCGATGATTGTCCCCTACAGTCATCTCTCACTAATAAAAAACAAATCATATGGATGTCACCCTCCAGCCATCGATTAATTTTGCATCTAGAATACATCACGCATTTTCATATCTGCAGCTAAGAACATATATCTAAAAAAAAACATTTACAACCAAATGACAGGTGCGCTCATCTTGGCACTAGAAAACTATCGGACCAAAACAAACATATCTTGGGCATACAAAAATATTTTTCAATGAAATGATAGGTGTTATTCACTATAAACATTATTCTGGACGCAATGGAATAGGTCCCACAATAGAGAAATGAGCATATATGGGATAACCAGATCATATGGTTGTGCCCCTCTCAATACTTAGAGACAAAATTACAATTTATGGATAGGAGTAAGAAGAATATAAAGAAGGTAAAGAGCATATAAACTCAATTCCATAGTATACAAGATTCATCCTTCCTACATGAAGATACTGACATTCAATACATGAAAACTCAAACACCCAATCAACCACTATTGCAAATATACCAAATAAAATAATGTATTGAAAACATAACATAAGAGAAATACTTATCTCAAAATATGGGCAACTAGCTACAACAAGACAACTTTCCTCCCAGTCGTAGACACCGTCAAGCCTTCCTCGCTTGAACAGGTCACCCCCAAGTTGAGACCATGGATCCAAGGGTATAGGCTCACTTAGTTTCACTACTCTTGAAACTACCTCTTCCGAGAGCCATAATGCTTCCCACTACTACCTTTTTGTCCATCTCCACTGCCTATGGGATGCGACCTAACTCTCCATTCCCATTTCCTGGCTTCTTATGTGATAACCTGGACTAGTAGAGTGATATAATGGAAGAAAAGGGAAACAACTAGACTCACTCTAAGTCTCAACATACTCTCAATACTATCAACATTCCCAAAATGGTTGGATAGAACAAGTTACATGGTCCAAAGCTCAAGGTCAACTTTTATAAGGAGAGGCCATACGAATTTATAGTACAAGGAGGTCAACTCTAACCCAAAGGGATCAACTCAAATTAGAGAGAGGTAAGGTTTAAGATTCATCGTGGAGACTTAACTTGAATTAGTGGAGTGGTGGGTTAGTGAAAATATTCATTTTCTCGAATTAGCACCATGAGGAGGAGTTACCAAAAACTAAGGAGTGGAGCCATGACAAGCACATGGAGGCACATTAATGCATAATGGAGGTTACAAAACATGAAGGAGGGCGAAATAGGTGAGAGAAGGGATCCAAGAGAGTCATAAATACCTTGGAATCACAAAAATAGGATCATCAATGCATTGTGTAAGAGTGGAAGCTAGAAAATAGCTTACAACCCCTAAAATTAGGGAAAATGGCTCATAAATTACCCAAAATACATAAATGTGAGGGAATATTCTTCAAAGGATGGCACCCTATGCAAGAGGAGCCCACTAAGGCATGCATAATATGCAATAATATCTCCATAGTCTATAAAGATCAAGAATAAGGTTCATTGTACAAGGTTTGGGTGACCATCATTGTTAATGTCACCAAGGTGCAATTTATGAACTAGGATGGACAAATTCAAGCCAACAATAAATTATAAGGTGTTAAGGATGTCGCCATTCCCCCTCACTTGGGGAATCCATGGTCTCCCATACTCTTTTAGTTGCGTTTGTTGAGCCAAATGTTTATTTAATAGAAAAAACCATTAATGATAACAACAATAACAATGATTAAGATTAATATTAATGCCAAAGTCCATAACTCACATTATCAAACAAGGATCACAAGTGATTAATCACACTAACATGCAAAGGAACATAAGTCTACAATTACATAAAATATCATAAGGCCATAATGCAAAAGAACATAAGTCATATGAATGTTCATACGTTCGGGGCTTAACAACTGGGGTATTACACATCACCATATGGTAGTCTACACTATGTTCTCTATGCAACCCCCCTATGTGATTAACCACTACAGATGGGAGATGCCAAATTTCTTAAATTTTGTAAAATAATCTATGGGTTGGCCTCGGATGAGACATTATGGTCATAAACATTTGTAGGGTTTCATCCTTCCTATGTCTAGAATTTCGTCCATTCTTCTAGATTTGTGTTGGATACTTGGCTGCTATAAGTAATAATTTAATTAGAACCTCAACAAATAATTTATCAAATCCTTCATTGGTTTAGTACCAAAACAAATCCCTAATGAATGTAATGCCAAGTGGTATTAAGGCTACACAATTCTAGATTGCACTTCTATTTTTTTGAATTTGTGTCAGATACCAAGTTGTTATAATTACCAATCTAGCACTAGATCAAATCCTTTATCAATGTAATTCCAAGGTTATATAATCCCATATTATACTTTTGATCTNTTTGTGTCAGATACCAAGTTGTTATAATTACCAATCTAGCACTAGATCAAATCCTTTATCAATGTAATTCCAAGGTTATATAATCCCATATTATACTTTTGGTCTTGTGAATTTGTGTATGACACTCAACTATAAATATGCATTAAATTATGATATGCATAGCACTGAAAATTCAATACCTAACATATATTGGGTTAGCTCTGAGAGGCCCAATAAAAAAGTTGAAATTGGTATTGCTAGGGATTTGATATATCTTGGCTTGTAGCAATTTGAGATGAAGATGGATTTGTGTTAGTTTTTTAGGTACGAATGCAACTTAGTTTGTATTATATTTATATCTTAATTTAACTTTCTAAATCATACAATTGTAACATAGTTTGTATTGAAATGTGAATCTAAACTTACTTTGAATTTGATGTGGCCCATAAAGGTTTGAAATTAAGATGGAATTGTGTGAGTTTTTGAGGTACAAATACAATCTATTTTTTTTTATATAATTATAATCGCATTTGAACTTTTTGAATGGTACAAATGCAACATTGTTTATGTTGAAATATCAATCTAAGTTGAGTTTTCTGAATGTAATATTGATACCGACACCTTGAGGAATGTATTCAAGGTGAAGATTGATTTGTGTTTGAAGCAAATCACCCAAATTTTGGTTGTCATACATGTAGCTTTGGGGATTCTTAGATATAGTTCAATAGAAATTAGTTTAGACTCAAATATGAGATGGTTGCGATAAACTCCCACCAATCTGCTACTAGGCCATATCTTGTACTTTTAGAGATTCTCCGACATAGTTCATACAAAAAATGAGCTAAGACTCAAATATAAGCTACTTGCAATAAAATCCCACCAATCCACCACTAAATCACATATCCTTGAACATGTTGCTTTGAGGAATCTTCGATAAAATTGCTACAAAAATGAGTTGAGAATAAAATAAATGTTGGTTGCAATAAAATCCCACCAATCTCCACTAGACCCAATCCAACTAACTAGTTATGGAAACTATTAAGATTTGCAACATACAGATTCTAAACATTTTTGTATTTTAAACTCAGTCTAGTCATTTGAGCTTATTTTGTACTTAAATCTTAGAGTCCAACTTCATACATATGAGAAATCAAGGAGTTATACAAGCCAAAACAATGCAGAGCTCTTATTGATGTCTCTTTTTCTATATGTTAGCCGTTCATGTTAAAATAACATGAGACATTATTTCACTTCTAAGATTCAAGGCAACTAATCCTAGGCATAGGTTGGCCTCGAAGTGGACATCAAACATAGGTTATTCCAAATGGAACGGAGTCATGGATGCACATAAGATATTCAATTCACCAGGTTGGTAGTGGAACATATGAGTCTCAATGACACTTTTATAGAGAACAACTTGATTAGGTTGGATTAGCTAAGATTCCTTGGCCTCAAGGGGAACTCACTCAAAGGACCCATTCTAACATGCCAAAGCAATCCAAAAAACTTGTTTTTGGATCATAACATGTTAATGGGTATGATTCCTAGGTCTCTCCCTTATCTTCGTCAACTAAATATTATTGTTCTCTCATATATTTTATTGTGTGGTGAAATACTTGACTATTTCATTGGGCTTGAGAGATTGCATGCTCTTCAATTGAAGAACAATCGTTTGGAGGGTCTCGCTCCTAATTTTAATTGATCTATCATGAAAGTATTCAATGTTTACAATCACAACTCAATGGAAGAATACCTATTGTTATAACTCTAGCTATGTCCATTGCTTCTTTGTTATTAGGAAATCCCATACCTTATTGGATCCCATTACCAATATGTGCATGCTTGACACAGTAGTGAACCCTTCTTTAGGCCCCATTATTATGGGATTTTTTATGGAGCAAGCTTTTAGGCTATCTGTTAAGAGGCATGAAGGATTGAATGCGAGGGGGGGGGGAGAGCAAGAATTGTGATGGAATACATTGTTGTCTTGGTGGCCATGTTGTTCATTGTAGATTTTTATGACAATAGGTATATAGAGCATAAATCAAGGGANGGGGGGGAGAGCAAGAATTGTGATGGAATACATTGTTGTCTTGGTGGCCATGTTGTTCATTGTAGATTTTTATGACAATAGGTATATAGAGCATAAATCAGGGGATGAGGTTGAAAAAGTTACATGTGAGAAGCTTTATATCTAATGGACTAGCCCTTTATCTTAATACAACTTCTAAGAGCCTCCAATCTAAGCAATCGAGAAGTGGGGTTCTCATGTTTTGTAATGGGGAAGCTCATATATACACTTTGGAGGATTTTATCTATGCATCTACTAGAATTATGGGGAGAATTACAATGGAGACTACTTGTAAGGCTCTAGTGGAAAACAAAAATGATTTTCATTATGAATAGATTAAAGAATTATAATAGGGCGACGAGTAGGGATGAATTTGAGAGGCATGCAGAGATGTTGAGAAAGTGTATACATCATAATATTTTTTCTTTAAGAGCTTATTTCTTGATGAAGGATGAGAGGTTTCTTTTCTATAATAACTACCCCAATGGAAGCCTCTTTTTTCTCATCCACAATATGTGCATGATTCCTTCCAAATGCCTAATCTTCAAGATGTAGAAAGGTAAGCATATTTTTTTAGTTAGTATATGATTTTTGTTTCTCAACCCGATAGTCACTCATGCACTCCATGGAATTTGAACATTTGTCGCATCCATGAGAACCCAAGATCTTTAATACAGCTCCTAACATACATTGACAAACTACAATTTTGTTGAATACACTAGTTTAGCATTAAATAAACCAACTTGGAAATATACTACTTTATCAAAATAAACGACGATTGGCTTTATTTTGTATTCTATTACATAAAATAAATTGTCTTGTCAAAACATCGCAATCATAGATGCTAATATCACAAAATATAGTCATTGCAATCTCAACTCCATATTGCTTGTAGTATTTGTTGGCATAAGTTATACACAGGGCTCCATTGAATCAAGATATGTGACCACCATTCTACAAAACCCACCTAAAGCTAATGAATTTATTGTAAAGGAGATGATCGATTTAGGAAGCAAATACCGCTGCATTCTATATTCCTAAATTATGATCGCAACATTTTGTAGTAGTTTCAGCTGCATGCATGGCATATAGGAAATATAGCGGGAAGCTTCTTTCCTACAAAGTAAAGAAACTTACATAATAGCATTGTTTACATGATACATGAGGATCTCCGAGATCGATCAAAATTAACATCTTCAAAATGCAAAAAGAAACTTAGAGCTTCGTAGAGCTTGCTGAGAGCTTTCCGACAACATTCGTTTCGTGCAAAAGAAACTCTGGATGTGAAAGTTATTTAGTTCCGAACTTTCAACAAAATAAGTAAAATTGACAAAATGGGGTGCCACATGGCGCCACTATATGGGTGACATGTGGCCTTTATGATGTTGACGTGGAATCACCATATCACGTCATGTGGCAGGTACAAATGGCAAGTATAGTCAGCAGGTTCCTGACATGTCAGCTCCACAACATGACATGTGGCATGACGTGGATGCGATTGATGAAATGGATTGGTGACTGGCTAACATGTAGACCAGTGATAGGTGGCCAAATGGACCAATTAGGGCATGCCACCTGGCATCCCTTATGGCCTCTTATTGGACGTTTTTCCAAAAACGTGACAGGCCCTGATGGCCTCCTAGTGGAGGTTTTCCCATAAATTTTCGGAGTCAGAGAGGATCCAACCCCCAACCTCCATGATGCCTGCGCCTCCACCATTCTTCGCCAATTGTCTCCTCTTCTCACGGTTTTATAATCTCTAAAGGCGATAGGTTATATTTAAGGTTGAATGGTTGGCATTAGGTAAATTGGGGTCGACGACCCCCAAACATTTATAATGTTCAAACTATACCATAGAACCGATGCGAAACCAAGGTCCAAACACCTCATACAAAAATGCGGATTGGATTGGAGGAGAGGCCTCCCAACATGCCAAGCACTTTAACCAACGTGCTAAGAGTGCCTTTTATTATTTTATTGCAACAATTAAATTCCTAATTATAACATGAGTTCCACACATAATACTCAACTTTCAATGGTGTGAGCAATAGTCCCTGTCTTCGTTATGGATCACTTTCATTGCCATATCCAATACATCTCTTTCTTTTATGCAACTTTGTTCCCCCAACATAACATTCTTGTAGTCCATCCAATGTGACTACTTTTTCATGCATTTCTTTCACTGCATTCACAATAGCTCATGGAATAATCTTAGAATCATGCATTACCAATAATTCCATCATTTTTTCTGTTAACATATTATGAAATGAAATATGGCTTAACGTGCATTCTCATAATGCATTCAACATATATGCCCACATACATGTATGTGTAACCACAATATTTATGCAACCTAATAATTCACACACACTCAATGCACCCTTGCATTTAGTCATGGACACTGTATCAAGTTCACAAACCCTAATTTGCCTTGATTATTTACTCATAACCAACACACACACAGACTACTATTTAATTTCACATTAATGGATTCTAGAGTCGAAATAGCCACACAGGTATAAGGATTCCTTCCTCTATAAGACCATACCACACCATTTCTGGTTGAATAACATGGAATCAAATGCATTCAAACATCATATGCATAACAATTCATGATATTTAAATATATCTCAAGGAATTCTTACCCAATTCCTTTTCTAGCACTTATGCATTTGGTAAAAATAATTAATTACTTGCATGGTTTCCCTCAACACCTTCGAGGTTACCTAATCAATTGGTCTCTTCCAAAGGATTGCACCATCCTTTCATAAGTCTCTTGGTCGTAGATTTATTATCCTAGCGTTTTCTCACAAGATTACATGTGATATCCAACCATGCCATCAATATATTCAGCCATGCTTCAACCATCTTTGGTCATACAATCTTCCTCACCACATTAATTATCATTAGTGGCTCCCTACATATGTAAAACTATACTACTTTTACCAATATGCAATATCATATGTATGCACAAGCAATTTACATGCACTACACATCCTATTTAGCATGCCTACTAATGCATATGCATTTGAGAGATCTAATCTCTTTCATTTATTGTTGCCTTGTTGTCCATATTTCCCATATGCCGCTACAACAACACTTGTAGCCTTATGCATATTCCTTTATTATTGTAGTAGTTTATTTTGTGACTTGGGCTTTCTTCAGTTGTCTTCAGCCCTTTTGAAGATGCAACCACCTTTTCCTCAATTATGGGTTTCCTGTGCACTCTGGTCATATTGCCTTGCTGCTCCACTTATTATAAGCAATTATACCCAATCCCATCTTGGCCATTCTTGCTTTCTTATCCATAGCAACATTATTGACTTTGTTTACTACTTCCTTCCCTAGGCCAATCTTGCCCCAACATTTGCTTTATCTACTATTCCTAAAAGTTCACAATACCGAAAAAAGTTTCATTCCATCTCCTTTTAGAATCCTTTAAAACCCACTCTCTTTTTCAAGCCATGCAAATTCAATTTCACTTTTCATTTGTATGACCTCTTCATAATATTATTTTGAAAATCACTAATATTAGTTTATGTGGTAGTCTTTAAGTTCCATTCAATTATGGAGTTGTCCTTCATTTTCCCATCAAACTCCTCACCACACTTATGAACCACATGAGAGATCCACCCACTGGAATGTTTCCATCAATTTAGCACCTTTCATTTGAGTGGCGGTTTATCACATCTTCTCATTCTTTATGCATACACAATCTAATTCTACTGGATTGTTTATCACCTCAAGAAGTCATTTTATGGTCTAAAGCATGCTCCATGACCTTGGTATGAAAAATTGATAGCTTACTTCTTGGTTTCAACTTCTCTAGGTGTTATCTAATCTTAATGCCTATAATAAGCACGCAGACAGTGACCTCCTCATCCTTGTTCTCTATGTTAATGACTTACTTATCACTAGTAGGAGTAATAACCCATTAAATCAAACATGTGAAGTATAGTCTTATGACTTAGTTCGAGATGTTTGACATAGGCCTCCTTCATTATCTCCTTAGCGTTCAAATCCAACATTTTGACAATGGATCTTTGTTTCTCAACCTAAGCATGCTCTTAAACATCTTCATTGATTTCACATGGAAGACTACAAGTCTTCCTCCCACACTCCTTATCAATTAGTTGTCAAACATTCTGCCAAGTGTTAAACTCATAAGATTGATCCTACTTTGCATAGACAATTGGCAGAAAGTCTTATGTACTTGACACATACCCAACTAGACCTATCATTTTTTGTTGGTTTAGTCTCTCACTTCATGCAAGATCCTTGTGAGAGTCATTGGAAGGCAACAAAGCTCATCTTTTGCTAGATTATGGGTATTTATAAGTTTGGCATCAAGTATATTAGAGGGGGCTCATCTTCCTTAGTGGGATTTACGTATTCGTATTGAGTATGTGATATTGATGATCAAAAGTCCACTTTTGGTTACACATTGAACATTGGTTAGGTCTTACACTTGGTCCATAAAAAAGCAACGAGCAATCATTCTTCTTTTGTGAACACAGAATATCGAGGCATCGTTGATACAATCGATAAGTTTTTTGGATTTGATAGTTGNGTCTTACACTTGGTCCATAAAAAAGCAACGAGCAATCATTCTTCTTTTGTGAACACAGAATATCGAGGCATCGTTGATACAATCGATAAGTTTTTTGGATTTGACAGTTGTTCACAAAGGTTGGTTTTGTTCAAGATCATCCACAAATCTTTGGTGCGATAATCATAATGTCACCCACATTGCACACAATCCAGTTGAGAACCATTGTACCAAACACATAAAGGTCCATATGCGCCGCATATGATAACTCTTTCACGATAACATTTTCGACTTGCAATTTTGTTGTTTAGAAGATCAGGCCATGAGTATTTTCACCAATCCACTCATTAAAGGCAAATTCCTTCATTTTCGATCCTTGCTAAGCATGAAGGAAGTTGTCTTTACGAGGGGGATACCATGTAAATCCTCCTTCCTTCCCCTCAACCCCAAGTCAATCTTAACAATAGATGTTGATGCATGATTATGTGCACATGCAATAAATTAATTATGCTCAGTAAATAACTTTGCAATTATGTATTGTACTCAACTTATAAAGATCAAGTTTATCTTGATCTATCCATGCATGGATAGATCCAAGTTTAAGTAATTTTAACTTGGAGAATCTTTTAGTTATTGGCTTGGTGAACTAGAAAGAAACAATAATTTTTAAATAAAGAACTTGGGTCCTCATTGTACAAGAAGAGAGTCAATAGAGATATAATTGAGCGGAACCATGTAAACTTAAGCTTCGAGGAGTCTTTTTTCTTGAATTGTTGGGATTTCACGTCACCTTTTATGCTTGTGGTGTTTTTTTTCTTGAATTTATTGGAATCAAAGAGATCAAACTTGGCTTTAAAAGTATCCCATATCACCTTCTCTTAAATTAGAATCACTTATTTAACGTTTTTTAAAGGAAAGCCTCAAAAAGAAACTCAAGGGATACTTTCTTACATTTATGGATGGCATCCCTAATAAACCCAATGGTGTAACTAATACACCTCATCTAAGAGATTTGAACCAAGTATTTAGTAGCACAAAATTAAACAACTACCCAGCAATCTTCGTGACCACTAATTGATCTAAACACCCTAAATTATCCATTCCATCATTATTATCTTATAATTCTTTTTTTTCAAAATAAAAAACCCACACCAAACTCACAATAAACAAAATAAAAAACCCACACCAAACGCACAATAAACTTGGGCAAAACCAACCTTAATATTGGATAAAAAACAATATATACCCAACAAAAAATTCTGCCACCAAAATTGCACAAAGTATCAAAGTTTAAATCGTCTCCCACCCTCACCATTACATCATCTTACAATTCTACGACCACACACATTGACATGCCTATGATGCCATAAATAACACCTAAAAAGGAATTACGTGTGGTATGAGAAAAACAAATGCATATCTATCTGAGTTTAATTTCACTTTAATTCCTACGACTTCCGCAGACGATGAACTCCTACTAGGCTTCCAAGTTAACGAACACCTGCTCGTCCTCGCAATCAAGCATACATCCGATCGCTCATCTGATATTTTCTCTTTTCTTCAATCTGGTATTCTCCTCCAATTATGGGGATAGAGATCCCTGATGCGCAAAATGGCGTCCAAGATGGCCAACCAGAACAACAGGAGGACGGATCGCTCTCCAGCAGGCCCAGCATTTTCATAGTGGGTTCCCCAAGTGTCGGCAAGCGTGCCATCCTCACGAGTGAGTATCCTTTATTCTCAGAATATTGTATTTTTTCAAATTTAACGGACCACGATGGATAATTTTCTATGCGGGTTTAATAAACTCTAAAATTCAGTATTTCGAAATCCAATTTTATTTTTTAATTAGATCAGGGTTTAATAATTTACTTCTGTTAGGGTTTATTGGTAGTAGATTTAATAAATTTGGGCTTTAGGCCTGCAGTTATGGAGAGATGGCAGACATTGATTAGAAACTAGTAGTTTTCAGTATTGGGACAAATGTCTTTTATTTTGTAAGTTCATAGATCCAATATTTTGTAAGGTCATGGTTCAGTGGCGAAGATGGCCGCATGCCACACCACTCNTTTATTGGTAGTAGATTTAATAAATTTGGGCTTTAGGCCTGCAGTTATGGAGAGATGGCAGACATTGATTAGAAACTAGTAGTTTTCAGTATTGGGACAAATGCCTTTTATTTTGTAAGTTCATAGATCCAATATTTTGTAAGGTCATGGTTCAGTGGCGAAGATGGCCGCATGCCAAACCACTCACAAAGGTTTAACTATCCCTGGAGGCATGGGTAAATGAGTCCCGAGGCATTTTGATGAAAGAGTACCTGCATCGTCTCAGCAGCTAAAAAAAGAGTTTATACAGAATGCTGTTTTCATCCTGATTTTTTTTTTGATAATTAAGGAATTACCTGACTTTAGAAGCTTAATTTTACTTCACCCAAGGATGAGTTAAATTTTTGACCAACCCTACTAGGAGAGGAGGATCGACTCAATAAATCTTTTACTACTCTTTGAGAAACCTTTGCTTGTAGCGTAGTGCCCACTGGTTGAAAAATGGAAAGGTGAACGACCAAAAATCCATAACTCTGTGCCTACTATGATCTGATCAGAGGGTAATGGCCCCGGATTAGAAAATCTGAGGGTGATGTGCTAAAATACCAAAAAACCATTATGGTCCTTGCTATGATCTGATATATATGATACAATACAAGTTTTTGTTGCAAGTAATACGAGATCCGAGTCGGATTAGAAAATGTGAGGGTGACGTACCAAAACACAAAAAAACCATTATGGTCCTTGCTATGATCTAATCTATATGATATAATGCAAGTATTTGTTGCAAGTAATACGAGATCCTACTCAACCCTAGATCTGTCTTTGGAGGAACTTAAGTTAAATTGCTTGGAGTTATTGTTTACAATGGTGGACGAGTGTTGACTCAGATACGGTCAAACTTGTTTTATGATTACAACCAACCACTAAGCCGAAAGTAATTATATCAGTGTTAGCTAAGTTGGTATTTTTGGATCATGGAGGATTTATTATCGCTCTAAATTGACTCTTAAAAAATAATTCTGCATTTCAACGGACTCAATAGTTTCAAGGAACATTTGATCAATTGAAACAAATTCTCTTTTCAGTCTATATGACAACGCTCCTTGATTAATCTCGAAAGTTATCTATGTACATGTCTAACAGCACTGCCCATTGGGATTATTATCATGTAAGAAGATGGCAATCAGAAAGAAAAGACAAAGCCTATTGCACACGAGTAAGAATTGAAATGACCAAAGTATACTGAAGTTGAGAAAGTTTCATTACACTAGTTTTTGTTTTAAAAAATCATGATGTTAAGTTATGTACTGAATCATCAACTAAAGTAATTATGTATCGAATCCTTTGAAGTACTTATTACTGAAGTAGCCACAAGAGGATAACCGGGTTGGTGAAAGCAGGGTAGTGTTATAGCCATTACCAGGGTTCGATTCCTCAAGAAGTGGTTGGAGCACTCTGGCAAGGGGGCTGTTGTTTAGTGGAGCTGTCATGTTCTCTAAGTTAGGCTGGGTGCTATATGCCCAAGATGGAGGATATGGAAGCGCTGACCTGTTGAAAGGCGGTTAATGTCCAAACTTTGTCATAGGAAGCTTTGTTGAGTTTCCTTATTACTGAAGTAGTCTGGCCTTGAAATTTGCTTGATCATGGCCAAAAATGGAAG
>LPNX011050659.1:829469-839554 GCA_001517045.1 Pseudotsuga menziesii | reverse complement strand
GGTCCTTGTTATTTGGGATCCAAAGGCTTACAACATGCAAAGGAAATAGGCCCAGCTAAGGGGAAAGCCTCCTGGGAGCTCCGGATGTTCGAAAAAGCTAATTTTGGGCAGAGTTTCCTTCTTTTTTTTGATGGGCCTGCTAAAAACCAGCAAGCATATGTCAGTGAAAGATGCCCAAAAACACTTTGGAAGTGTCTTTGGGCAGCATGCAAAAATTTACAAAAAAAATTTAAGTAACAACTGATTACAAAAACAAGGAAACAACTAAGTGAGGTAAGCTAGAAAGCTTGCCTTCTTAGGATCTTTGCTTACCTCTTGAGGAGAATGGCAAGCAAATCTTAAGCACAAAATGCTAGATCAAACTTTAAAATG
Source organism: Pseudotsuga menziesii (assembly GCA_001517045.1). Lineage (NCBI taxonomy): Eukaryota > Viridiplantae > Streptophyta > Pinopsida > Pinales > Pinaceae > Pseudotsuga > Pseudotsuga menziesii. The sequence goes on along the minus strand of LPNX011050659.1, from coordinate 839,182 downwards.
CATAGAAACTCTTTCAACAAGCTTTTTTAATTTTTCAAAATTTTTAAACTTGTGGAAAAGGGGAAAAGTAACTAGATCTAGAATTTTAAATGTACCTTTGAAGTAGACTAGAAATAGAAACTTTTAGACATCAGATCTACCTTTGATATGACTTTAGATACTAGATCTAATGTGGAAACGTTTGAAACCGAAAGAAAATTTTAAGAAAGTTGTAGATCAAAATTTAAAGAACCCAGAGTAGAGCAAGAAATAAAGGACAGAAAAAGCTTCCTTGGTGAGATCAGAGGGACAGAGCTTATTTTCAAATTTTACTGAAGGAAAGGTAGAGGACATTCGCTCATCAATACTCCAGCATTAGCTTCCTGCAAAAGATTATCAACACTAGCAATGGGGATTAAAAAATACCTGTGTAAACCGAAAGAGACTACAACAACAATGTAGATCCAAGCATGAAATCATACATATATCAAATAGTCTTCCTCGACTTGCAATAAAAGAGTAACCTAACAAGAATTACCTTTTATCTCTACAAAAATACCATTTCCTTCCGAAAGCAAGTTAATCCCAAACATATGCGAGCATGAAAACAAATACAGGTTACCTCACAAATGTAGAGTAAACTCTATCCAAACATCCATAGATCCCACACAGAAATTGCCTCCAAAGACTTTTATTCACAATACTTCAAGAAAACTATTACAATATTACAAGCAGAGGTTCCACCTTTTGATATCTTGAACAAAGGAGAAGAGACCAGCTTATATAAGAAAAGGGAGACCCAGGGGGGCCTCATTAATACCTGGAGTAGAGCTCCAGTGGTGGAGTTGATTGTGGAATAATCCAACGTCAACTTGAGGTGGGACTCAAAGTGCTGGTCACTTGGATGGATTCGATTGCATGAAGGATACGCCACCTCTCCCATGAAGAGGTGCGTACTCAACAAGATCTTACCAACTCGCTCCTAGAATGCCACATGCATCAAAGCCATGCGTAATCACGCCACATCCCAATCTACCCTTAAATGCTAATACATTCACGTGGGCCTGGGGTGACACTTTGGTTTATTTGCCATATGAGCCAAATCGTAAATCATCAATACGGAAAGAACACATGGTTTGTTTTGGTGATTCGTTAGCTCCTTAGTCAATCCAACACAAAACGCCAATTCCTTAGCATGACCAACGATGACGTGAGGAAACCTGGCGAGTTAATTTATTGTTTGACGTCACCCTCCAATACCCATTCGCTCACCTTCATAAAATAATAAACAATGATTGGTATTATTTTATAAACCAAGGTTATGTTTAAATGATGGGGGCCACTCCTTGGCTAGCGCAACCATGCTCACAATTAGAGTGACTACATTTGAGGTTGACGTCACCTCTTCACATTTATTCACTACCACTTACTTTATAACCAAACTTTGTCTTCAAATGAGTGGAGGTATGAGTCGCTAGTCACATGGGACCTTTGCCATATCACTCAAATCAGTTTTTAAATTGATTTTGACTTTTTTTCTATTTTGACTTTAGTGCCAATTTGTCCAAATTTAGCATTAAAATGCTATTTTATGCACTTCTAGCCCAAATAATGCCTCACGGGGTGCTTCGACTGCTCGACCGATGTAGAAAGTGGTCCCATGGGTAAAGTGGACGCTCCAGGTGTGAAAACGAGTGTCCCCACGTGAGAAACGGACTTCGTATCTGACTTTTATTACAATCTGAAGTTTTTTAATTAAACCATTAAAAATGGCTTAAAAAACGGGAAAAAATTATTTTTTGCGGAAATTGACGAAACTCTAGGGGGACCTAGTACATGTCCATACGACTCAATTCGAATGCCTAGCATGGTGAAAAACACCGACACGAAGGCTCTAATAACCTCCCTAGGCCGAAACACCAAGATGACTACCTCAGCTTTGGAGGTGTGAGTGAAAAACTCAGAAATTATTAGTCGTTTGTTCAACAACCAATAATAACCAAGGGAAAAAACACTCTGGGCTAGTCGGCTTGATGCTTAAGTCTAGGAAGCCGAGCCTTTTATAAAAAATTAAATGCTAGGACATTTTTTACAATTTCCCCAAGGGGGTATGAACATGCGTTACAAAAAATAAAACGACCCTGGAGGCCTGAAAGGACCTCTGAACTCTAAATATGAACAAGTATCTTGTTTATCACTGGCGGCTCACTGAAAGTCCATCTAGGTGCAGCCTAGTCGGTAACATACCTCTTTATGGTTTAGCATCTTGTTATGCTTCCAAAGTGGTCACAAGTTACACTATGAATTAGTTTGGAATATTGTCTTCTGATTTATGACATGATGCTTAGTTCAGAGCAAATATAATACATTTAATAGGAAATGTGATAGACGGAAAAAAATTCTCTGCACATATTGAATGGATAAAACTTTTGTTCTGGGCCATTTATGTTAGGAGGCATTGCTTGTAAGGTTGCACCTGAAGGAAAGTTTAGAAAGAAACAAGGGGCCAATTATCTAGATTCAAACTATTTGAACTCTCTCTCCCTTTGGTTAGTTAAATTTATGTCCTGGACTGCTGACACAGATGCACCTAAAAATTAAGTTGTTGCCAAAAAAGAGTAGAAGTTTTCTGCAGATTTATCTGGAGGTGTACAGATTAAGATCATGTTAAGAAACCTAGTATTGCTGAGTTGCTCTTATTGTTGCTTACTTTTTTATAGATTTACGTAACCAGAAAAGCACAAGCTTTAACGTTCATTTTTTTTCATTTATTTTATGCTTGTATTGAGCATGCACATTCACCAAGGGTGCTCAACCTGATCATATGCATTCTATATTTGGAGCCCTAAAAATAATGGCTACAGTGTCAGTCAAGGCAGATTGAATTTGCTTGTATCTTGTTTTGACTATAATCAGCTGCTCACGTTTGTCAAAAATACAGAGAATCTGTAGCAGCTTAATTCCAAGGTGTTTCTGATAGGTTGGTTCACTGGAAGATGGATATGATTTAGCATGCAATTTCCTCATAAGATGTTTCAGCTTAGAAGTCCAGTTATAGATTCTCCATACAATAGAATCATAGATACTACTTATATTTTCCTTTGGGGTAGTTGTACTACAGCCTTGCATTTGGCAGAGAAATTTGTCCTATCATGCAATGTCAAGGCTGTTTTGTTGTTTTAATAACCACCAATGGGAATACATATTCTCCATTCTGTGTTCAAACACATGAAATGCTAATTTCCTTTAAAATGATCGCTCTGGGTGCGACTCTACCTTGATGGCCATAATCTGAGTTGAGAACATTTACCCAGCTAATGATGTCCTAGAATGAGTGACCTTTGGTATTGGATGGCTGAAGAGCTACCAAAAGGCAATTGATTGGTTTGTGGTGACTTTAATATGGTCGAATCTGGGGAAGATAAGGTTTGTTCTCGCATTGCTGGAGCCCTAAGGAAAGAGGGCTGGTTCAATTTTTTTTCTATTATGGTTTTGTATGATCCTAATGTTTACTTGGTCCAACTTTAGGCGTGGGAAAGATAGTCTTGATACATTTTGACCGACCCATGCTATATGAGTAAAACATCTTTGCTTTTGACGACTTAGGGCTCAGGTCCATCCAAGTGATGAGAGAAGCCACTCTCTGATCATTGGTCTATTTTCTTTGATATTGTCTAGGGTAGCTAAAAGACATGCATGCCTATATCTCATTATCTTATGAACATTTCTCATTTGGACAATCTGAGTTTTCATGACATACAGTGAGTTTGGAACCTATTTCCTTGACCTCACGGCAACAAGGGATGGAACCTTTGGTGGAATGAGGTCATTGAGAGGATTTCCTCTTTTCTAAGAGGCTTTGAAAGGGAATTTGTAGCTATTAGAAGGAGACAAGAAAGAGCTGCTTCAAAAGTGTTTGAGGCTGTTTGAAAGAGGCTGCAACTCATTCCTTTCAATGAGGATTTGTAGTGTTGTGCACCTAGCTGCTTTACAATACTCTTCCAAAGCCTTAGGATAAAGATTGTTTTAAATACTGATTTTGCTTGGAGGGGATCCTTTAGCGTTAGTGTGAGAGATGAAAAAAGATAAGAACGAAAGCTAATTAAAGGATTGAAATTAATCACATCAATAAGTTATGAGCTATTAATTAATGGACAAAAATAAAACATAGTACCAACAAAAAGAAAGGTTCGATGAAACACATTACTTTTTTATTTAAGTTTTGCCAAAGGGTTGATTGCACCACAATGGACAAATCCCAAACCAGTACAAAGATTGTTCTTGCTCAAAAGGAGAAATAGCTAGTCTACAGAATTGAGAAACAATGAAGATGGATGCCGCTGCTGCAAAAAATTCCACCTCTGTCTTTCTGCCTAGACTCAAATATATAGACCTAAATCAGGTATGTGCCCTCATCTGACTGTTTGATCAAGCATGTGTGACTTTGTTATTCCTTAACTTAATGTTTTTAAACAGTCCGCAACGGCTTTACTGGTGACTGCTGATTACATATTGTATAATTGAAAACCATTAAACTTTAATGATCCAAAAGAGTACGCCTTTTAACTGAGTTTATGAGTTCTTAGACAACATCATTAGATTTCGATTGTCCCATATCCTGAATGATTTGATAATCATATTATAGTTCTTCATACGAAATCTTTCAAAAACTAAGGCAACTGCGAAGGATGCCACTGAGGAAGCAAAAGTATGAGCCAAATAGGGTCATAAGGACGATGAGCAGCACATATATGTTTTCCTCAGCATCCCATAATGAGTATATTGATGTGAAAAAAGCAGTCCAGACAAAGCCAGATTACAATGATTCAAAAAATATGCTGATGAAGTGCCAGTTTTTCAAGAAAAGCTGTTTCCTATGAGAAATTGGGGATTGACAATAGTAACAATGACAGTGTCCCCATATCCCTCTGGCCAAGAATTTTATTCTTTTTTTTAATTGGCTTTTCCACCAAACCCAGTCAAGATAAAATATAATGAAAGATTGAAAAACACTTGACAGCAGTCATTTACCTCCTTTGAAATATATAACAGCCTTTCATGGACAAAGAGGACATCTGTCAGGAATTTGAATTGAGAAATTGCAAAGTCACTGGTCGTTGTAGCTTGCATCCCCTCTGGTCCTCTAATTGCAACGCCAACATGAGCAGCTTGTTTCATCATTGACACCTTTTTCTTGACTAAGCTTCCTGTAGATGAATATATTCAGGCCCATTGTTCAAAAGCTCAAACAGCAAAAGCTGCTTTTGAAATTTTTGGCATCAACCCTGCATATATCATGGTAAGAAAGCTAATAGAGCCTAAAAAGTCTAAAAGATACACGAGCTTTTGATTTAGATCTGGCTCTTTACAATCTTGGTGTACCATGATGGTCTTGTCAAAAAATCTGAAACATGTATGTCATTGACCAATAAACATGGCCTGCCTGATGGAGTCTTGCTGGTTCTTGAATCTTTACCCTCTCATATTGCTACAGAGCAATTTCAGGGGTTAACACCTTCAAATCTGCTTTACATTGAAATAATATCTAAGCATACAAGGGCTCCCTTACTGGGAAAATGGCCCAATGAGAAAAATACAATCTACAGCAAACTTGGCAAATCTGCCCTCCTGAGAAAATCTTCTTCCTGCAAATCTGCCCCAGAAAATCCCTCTACACCTGTTGGCCTGTACAACTTGATGTACAGCCTCTACGACTGGCTGTACGATTTGTACGACCTGTACGGCCTGCGGATCCTCCTTTGGTTTGCTGTACGGCTGCGCCTGCTGTACGACTGTATGGCTGAATTGTAAGGCTGTACGACCCCTCCTGCAACCTGCCCAGATCTGACTGCTGTCATCTTCACCCTGCCAGATCTGGAAAGAGAAAGTCCTTCCCTCTTTGAACTGAGTTGTGTTGTGTGTTAATATGTGTTTTCTCCTCTCACCTTGGTTCTAACTTCTAAGTCACCTGAATTCATGTTTGAATTTGGCGAGCTTGATGTTCGATGAAAATCCGAAAATGAAAACTTTGGCATTAAATTTGAGAGACTATAAAATTTGAAATGATATATATAAATATATTATGATTTTTTTAATAATATTTAATATTCTCATTAACACATCATAAAAATGAATTTATGTCCCTTCCAAACTGTCTTGGCGTGGGTGCTATTTTGTTGATATGTATGCTTTCCAACCAAAAGGCAACAATTATGAGGTCGAAACTCCCAACCGAGGATTTATGAGGTTAAAATTTCAATGTGTTCATTGGTTTAACCTACAAACGGGCAAGACTCCAAACTTCAATCTGTTGCAGACTCCAGTCTCTAGTTCCGCGGCGAGGGTTCACTCAGCACTGTTTGGGTTCCAACTTCCAAAGCTCCTTCCAGTCTCCACAGTGGCAAACTAGTCTTCCAAATCGACGACAAATGATTTTGAGGTCGAAACTTCCAATTGGCGATTGCCGAGATTAAAAATTCAACGTGTTCAATGGTTCAAACTGCAAACGGGCAAGTCTCTAAACTTCAATCTGTTGCAGACTCTAGTCTCCAGTTCCACGATGAGGGTTCACTTAGCACTGTTCGAGATCCAACTTCCAAGCTCCTTCTAGTCTCCACGACGACAAACTAGTCTTCCAAACCGGCAACAAACTTCACAGAGAATTCGAGAGAAAAGATTAAGACGGTTGAGACACGATTTTCATAAAAAGATCACCAAATTTCAACGAAAACTTTGTTTTCCCATTAGATTCGGCAATTTTCAAATTTCATCAATAAAAATCGCTGAATCCGGTGACTTAGACTTGGTTTCCAAAGTGATCATTTGTTGAGATTAGATCTCTCCCTCACTTGAGATCAATTCCTAAGATTCATTTAATTAACTTAAATCACTAATGTCAAAAACTTGGGCATTTTATTAAATTAACCTCAATTAATTCTAAAATTTATTAAAGTGAATTTCCAAAGATCTAAGAGGTATTAATGTCAATTTCCACAAGTTAGACACATACTCATTGGAAATGCTTGTCTGAGCTACAAACTTCAACACTCTCTCTTAGCAAGGAAGGTTTTCTCCACCACTCCAAGTTTGTCGCTGAAAAAAACAAACTGCGCTTTAACTAAGGGTTTGGTCAGAATGTCTGCAACTTGCTCATATGTGGAAATATATTGGAGCTTGATTGCTCCTTCTAGATCCTGTCTCGGATGAAGCGATATCTTATCTCAATATGCTTGAATGTATCATGGAATACTAGATTCTCAGAGAGTTTAATACAACTCTAACTGNTGCTCCTTCTAGATCCTGTCTCGGATGAAGCGATATCTTATCTCAATATGCTTGAATGTATCATGGAATACTAGATTCTCAGAGAGTTTAATACAACTCTAATTGTCATAGTATATCAATGTGGGCTCCAACTCTTGATCAAATAATCCTGTAAGTAACTGTGCGAAGCCAAATAGATTCATAGTATATCAGTGTGGGCTCCAACTCTTGATCAAATAATACAGATTCTCAGAGAGTTTAATACAACTCTAATTGTCATAGTATATCAGTGTGGGCTCCAACTCTTGATCAAATAATCCTGTAAGTAACTGTGCGAAGCCAAATAGATTCACAACTCATACTCTTTGCCATGTACCATACCTTTGTTGAATTAAGTGCTACGGAAGTCTACTTCCTGTTGAACCATGAAATCATTGTTGATCCCAACCTGAAGCAACACCGTGAGGTGCTCTTCCGATCTGATGCACCCCTTGCCCAATCTAAGTTTGAATAACATTGTAGCCTTACTCCATCACCTCCAAGATACCTTAATCCACACTCCACTGCGCCTCTCAAATATTTGAGCACATGCTTTGTTGCTACCTAATGCACCTGCCTCGGCTCCACCATGAGTCTAGTGTTGACCAAATACATCAAGGATCCTATCAATTGTCTGTATAATTTGGAATCCACCTGCTCTGAATCTGAAGTGTCAACCATCTTCAGGTTGGTAACCATAGGTGTAGCCATCGGTTTACAGTCCTCCATCTTGAATCTCTTAAATCTCCACTGTGTACTTTCCTTGACCAAGGAAGATCTCACCTGATCTTTTTCCATACCTCTAACCCCAAGAAATAATGCATCAAGCCAATATCCTTCATCTCAAACTCTGTAGCCAACTTTTCCTTGGACCCTACTATAAGTCCCTCTACACATGTGAGAAACAAATCATCTATGTATAACACCAAGACGAGTGGACCAGACTCAACAAGTATGAATGACAAGTTGGGATCCGCCTCACTCTTGGTGAAGCCCATGCTTTGCAAGTATTCGTCAATCTTGGAATACCACACTCTAGGGGCTTGTTTGAGTCCATACAAGGCTTTTTTAAGCCTATACACATGAGATTCCCTCCCATGTACCTCAAAGCCCCGAGGTTGCTCTATATATACTTCCTTGTGAATGATCCCATTGATGAAGGCTCTCTTTGCGTCCATCTAGTGAATCCTCCACTTCATGATTGAGGCAATGGATATAACAATTCGAATGGAAGCATATCTGGCGACAAGAGCAAATATCTCCTCATAGTCCACTCTCTCTCTTTGAGAGAACCCTCTTGCCATAAACCTCATGTTCAACTTCTCGATGCTGCCATCTGCATCATGCTTGATCTTGAAGAGCCACCTAGAAGTGGCCATAGAGTTCCCCTCTGGTCTAGGTACAATGTCCCAAACATCATTCTTCATGATAGAGGTGTACTCCTCCATCATGGCATCCTTCCAAACCTGTTGGTTGGCTGCTTCCTAAAAATTGGAAGGCTTGAAATCTATGATGCTACTTATCAATGCCATATGGTTTGGAAACTTCCTCGGAGGCCTACTCTCCTCGAATAATCTCGGGCTTCCCTCAAGGTCTGCTCAAATAATTTGGATTTCATGACAGCGCGGGAAGGAGGTAACTCCTCACCTAAAGGCTGACTCCCTGAATTGGAAGTCTATGAATTCTGTTCTCCCTTCGGAGCCACCTGCTCCTCGTCCATTGTGACTGGTGGTAACTCATGAGATTTACTAGATGCCAAGTTCTCCTCGAACTTAACATCTCAACTCACTACTGTCTTTCGCTGTGTTGGCATGAACATCTTGTAAGCCTTTGAGGTCTCGCTATACCCCACAAATATGCTCTTCTCACTTGAAGGCTCTAGCTTCATCCTCTTCTCCACATGCACATGGATGTATACATGACAACCAAAGATTCTGAGATGCTTGATCTCTAGTTTCACTCCTGTGAATGCCTCCTCAAGAGTCTTGGCCCCCAATATCCTGTGAGGACTCTAGGACAGGAACTTAGATATGCCATCTAATTGGTCTTCAAATCTGAGACTGGTTGCTGCCATTTCTTAGATATTATCAAAATATTTGCCGTGTGCTTATTTCCTCAAGCACCCACAAGAATTTACTACTGTAAACCCCAGATCTGCACTAGATTTGTCTATTGGTCACTCAGATCTACTAGATCTACTATTGTAAACTTCAGATCTGCCTTCCTCTTAGAGTGTGAGCTCTGATACCATGTTAATTTTTTTGATCCCAACACCTAGATAATTATTTCCTAGTGATTTCCATCAACAATTTAATTGCAGCTCACTAAAAAATTTATACCGACTGGAATTTACTAACAGAAATTAATAGCGGAAGCAATATGGAAACAGACCTACTTAATAACACATTAAAATATTATCCAAGCATACAAGG
>LPNX011050659.1:799839-828807 GCA_001517045.1 Pseudotsuga menziesii | reverse complement strand
TATGTATTTTTTAGTCAGCCGGTTTTTTACCCGGTTTTTTGCCGGTTCCGGTCCGGTTCACATTTTGGGCTTCGCCGGTTCGATGACCAGTCCGGTTCCGATAACATTGATACAAGGGCTCCCTTATTTGGGAAAATGGCCCAATGAGAAAAATACAATGTGCAACAAACCTGGCAAATCTGCCCTCTTGAGAAAATCTGCCCCAGGAAACCCCTCTGCACCTGCTTCTACCCCTGTTGCCTTGTACGTCTGAGCTGTACGACCCACTGTACGATCTTTACGGCCTGTACGACTTGCAGATCCTCTTCCGGCTTGTTGTATAGTTGTATGACCCTACTAGTATGGCTGGGCTATAAGGCTATACAACCCCTCCTACAACTTGCCCAGCAGGTATGACCCTCCTGAAAAGTCTCTGACTGCTGTCTTCTCCCTGCCAAATCTGGAAAGAGAAAGTCCTCTCTCTGAACTGAATTGCTTTGTGTGTTGTTATGTATTTTCTCCTCTCACCTTGGCCACCTTTTATAATTTTGAGATGAACTAAAACCCTAACCTCTTAAGTGATCAATGATTGAGATTAGATCTATCCCTCACTTGAGATCAATGGCTAAGATTCATTTAATTAACTTAAATCACTAATGCCAAAAAATTAGGCATTTTATTAAATTAACCTTAATTAATTTTAAAATGACATCCACTTTAAGAATTAAATTATTAAAGTGAATTTCCAAAGTTTTGAGAGATATTAATGACGATTTCCACAAATTAGACACAAACTCATGTGGAAATGCTTGTCCGAGCTACAAACTTCAACATTCTCCACACATGTATCTCTTATCATTTTATCAACACAAACAACCAACAATTGGTGTTTATTGGAGATGTCTTTCTCCTTAACTGAGGCTTATAGGTTCAATTCACCCTTGGGTGTGTAGGTGTCCCACTTTTCCTTTGGTTTTCAACTCTTTATTTTTTATTTTTGTTTCTATTATTTTAATAATTGCAGTGGTTGTTTCATTTGGTTAATGGGAACACTGTAAGTTGGTGTTATAGCAGGTTTCAAATATATGTCATGGATAAAAGTCTAGGTGTTGGAGAGGCCATAACTCTCTATTGGAGAGTTGGATAGGACTCCTCTTTTTTTATTGGAAACTAGAGTCAGATATGCTATTCACTCATAAAATTTGAAGAAATATCGAGGGGACATAGCCCCTGGCAATTTTCCATTCTGGAGTGGCCAGAAACAGCCGCTTTAGGTAACCATGCTTTCAACAAAGTGCAACTTTTTAGTTGGAGTGTCTGTTTGAAGTGCCTTTTCTTTTTTTTAGTAAGTAGTTCCAGAGAGCATGGTTACGATGATGGGTTGCATAAGAGATTTCATGGAACAAATAAAAATTTAGAGTGTTTCAAACTTGTTCATTTCAGACTCAAAACCTTAGCTGAAAGGGGAAAACCATCATAACTTCCAAATTCCAATTGGGGTATAAGAAAATCCAGTGTCATTTTTCACTGTTTGAAGAAATTCTGATCTACTTGTCTGCGAAATTTTATCTTCATGCTTGCAAGTTTTCTCCTATTTTTTGTATCAAATACCCTTCATAAAAAATGCCAAAGAAAAAGAGCAAGTTACATTCAGTTAAGGTTATCATAGACTTGTTGGAAAAAATGATGGATGTATGTGATGCATTTTTATTTCAATCAATGTATAAGAAGAATATAGAAATTAAATGGATTCATGGTCTAACGAATGATATGTGTTGTCACACAATATAACAGTCTTTATGTCAGTAGAGAATAATGACTGCCAGATCGGTGGAACCTTGGGACTCTGCCCAAAGTGTCATGCCAGGCAGGGTCCCCTCTCTTAGGGTTTCCCGGATCCACTGAAAGCAGGTCCAGACTAACCATGGGAGGGGTCCCCAGCCCAACTTTCCTGGATACTTGCCGGTGTAACCAACCTTCTCAGAGTAATTGTAGGACCGATTTGTAATGGAACGGGGCACCTTGAAGGGTTAATAGGATGAAAATGAGGCACCCTTGGGGATTCTTTCCAATGGGAAATTGATAATTTAAATACCTGAAAAAGAACCCCTAGAACACTCAAACAAGTAGCAAACAGATAGGATAGTTTAAGCACAAACTACTTAAATGAGAGAAATACAAAAGACCAAAGAGATCTCAATACAATGAAGCTTCAAACACAGACATCTACAAGTAGCAAACAGATAGGATAGTTTAAGCACAGACTATTTAAATGAGAGAAATACAAAAGACTCAAGAGATGCCAGTACAAAGATGCTTCAGACATCTACGGGTAAGATCTGCCAAACAAAATGATGCCTTTCGCTACATGTATGGAATCGATTGTAACCATTTAAGGTCTCAGGCCAGGTGTCGTTCCTGGTTTAAACAATTCAGAGGTATAGTTGGACTCTAAGGCACAAAAATACCCACTAGACTTGGCTTTTAGATGGCTGTCCTGAGGGGTTGGCTATGCAGAAAATTGGACCAGCTTATAAATTCGAGTCTAGACAATTACAAAAGAGTGCCCAATGGGAATGTATGCTAGGTAGAAATTTCCAACTCCTATATTGGCAAGGTTTGAGATGATTTAAGCTAGAACCCACATAGAAATGAAACTTATATGAAACATTTAGGGGCTGGGTTTGGTTAGGGAATATCCTTGCATAAGAATGGGTCTGCTGTAATGAAAATCAGATCTGTAATACTCAACAGTAGACTAAAACAAAGCATGCATGGGACTTTAAGAGTACCCAAATGGCCGAAATTAACTTTTAAGTTTTAATCACTAGTGCCTATTTCTGTTGAATTTTTGCATTTGCATATATTCTTTAATTTTGCAGACTGTAAGATAGATAACAATAAGACAAGTGCAGTAAATAATCAAACATCAACACACATGAACACCAGATGTTTTCACGGGGAAACCTTTAAAGGACAAAAACCCCAAAAGCATTAGAAATTCATCCTTTAAATGAGATGACTAAGTTTGTTGCAGCAATAGAGAATCTCAGAATTCTGAGATGAATGTTCTTCAAAAAATTGTCAAACCCTAGCAGGCTTAAACAATTGTAAACCCCCAACAGGAATTGACCAAAAATTGTCACAAAGACAAATTCCTAAAAATTGCAGATTAGGGTTTACTGCCTAGATTTTCTCTCTGCTGCCCAAAGTCCTTTGTTTGCTGCCCAAACTGCCCGAAACTCGTCTGCTGATGCCTGGACCAATTTTAAGGGCTGCCCAAAATTCACAGAAGGCTGCCCGTAATTTTCAGACGCTGCCCAAACCAGATCTGGGCAGCCAAGCTAGTTCTGCTGCTGCCTGATAATGATAAACTGCTGCTCAAGACTCTTTGTAGGCTGCCCATGAAGAGTTAGGGCTGCTGCCCTGCTATCCGAGACTGCTGTGTGACTGCCTGGACTTCTTTTAGGGCTGCCCGTCTGCTGTCCAAGCTTCTGCTGTGGCTGCCATGGGAGAGGAAGAGTGTTTCTGCTGCCTGAGGAGAGAGAGAGGCTGTCTGTGAATAGAATCACCCTGCCCAAATGGAGAACAGTCTGCCCGTGAGTAGAAGTGGCCAGCCCGGATGAGGAGAGGGCTGCCCTAAGCCTGATTGGTGTTGCTGCTGCTGACCATGAGGGGTAAGAGAAGAGCCTTCCCTTGTAAATGTGATGATGCCCTAGCTAGCTAACCGCCATGCTAGAGCATAAAGCATGAACTCTGTTGCTCACTTGCAAATCCCAGCGAAATACTTAGTCTTCAATGGAGCAGATGTGATGGAGAAAAGGTATATCAAAATGTTTTGCAAGTGATATTCTTTTATAGCCTTTTAGTCACTTGAAGTGGTCCTTACAGATAGGAATAAAACAATAGGGTTGTATTCTTTTTCATGTTCACCCTTTTTGACTTTGACTTTTAGTGGTGCTAAAGACCTTTTTGTATTTTTACTTTGACTTTTGTGGTACAATAAATCTTCTTGTATTTTTGTCTGTAGCCTTTTGGTCTTCTTCAAGTGTTCTAGGTCAATGCAAATGGTCATAAGGGTTCTTCATGCCCACTCAAAGTACATCATCATAAATAGGGAGAATTACTAATGCTTTTAACTTGAAGTCCAAGTGCCGCCAAGATTAGGTACTAGGTCTCTTAACCAAGGGTAGCTAATCCCTGGAGAAGATCACACAACCCATAGATCAGGTTAGGAGTGCCTCACATGCCCAAACCCGGTCTAGGGCTTATAGTGATGTCCTAGTAACTGACGAGGTGCCTCAGCCCTAAGCTGCATCAATTGACTCAATGTCAAATACTTGGTAACTGACCAAGCGCCTCCATTCTCCCGGAAAATGGCCCTCAGCCTTAGGTTGAATCCCCCAGTCTTGGACTGGTTCATCTTCCTGGTAACTAACCAGGTGCCTCCATTCAAAGAATGGCCTTTCAACTCTAGGCTGAGTCCCCCAATGCTAGACTGGTTCCACTTCCTGGTAACTGACCAGGTGCCTCCATTCAAAGAAGGGCCACTCAGCTCTAAGCCAAGTCCCCTCGTCTTGGACTGGTTCAACTTCCTAGTAATTGACCAGGTGCCTCCATTCAAAGAATGGCCACTCAGCTCTACGCTGAGTCCCCCAGTGCTAGACTGGTTCAACTTCCTGGTAACTGACCAGGTGCCTCCATTCTCCAAGAGAATCGCTCTCGATGTTGCTTAGGAAAATCAACAATTCCTAGGGTGAAATGGAGTCATTTACTTGTAATATTCAAGGAAGAACAAAGCTAGGAAGTGGATAGTACAACCATTCTCCAAGAGAATCGCTCTCGATGTTGCTTAGGAAAATCAACAATTCCTAGGGTGAAATGGAGTCATTTACTTGTAATATTCAAGGAAGAACAAAGCTAGGAAGTGGATAGTAAGCTACAACCATGAAGAAACACACAAAATTACAAGCAAAAGCACACACAAAAAAGAGGGAAAACAGTAAAATTTAATGACTAATGGTCTTCAAGTGAAATAAATGCGCATTAAACTTGGTTCCTCGAATATGAAGACAAAGTTAACCCACCCTTAGCGATGGGATTTGAACTCTGGTCTGGGATTTCTCCTCCATAAGCAATGACGCACTTGGTAAAGTTGTTCCTTTGGCCTGCAAGCATAGAAAACCAAGTTAGTGGATGAAAAACAAACCCAACTTAGAAACCGGCTTAACAAGCAAAGGAAATATAGCATGCAAGATGGAGAAAGAGGTGCTCCAAAGATGAAAACACAAGGCAAAAACAAATTTGGGTTTTGAAACCCACTTCTCATGTAGAGACCAAGGCATTCTGGGCAATTTTGCTCTCCAACCTGCACACAAATTTGCAAACAAACTCCGAAGGAAATGACCAAAGAAGAAATCAAGGAGCAATATTGATATGCCATGAACAAGGGAACTAAAGAGAAAAAGGGAGATCTATAAATCTGGTTATTATTTCCTTGTTGAAAATACCAAATGTCCATTACAAATGAGATCTCACTCTATTTTATAGAGAATGAGTGAGCAAGATCCATAGCCCATAAGGATGGAGGGTTGAGATCAAAAGATGAACAAAACAAGAGATCTATGACTGAGACTTATTCTTGTTTTACATTTTTACATGGAGAGAAATTGCTACCAAGTCAGGGGGGCGAATTGCCTCATTGAGACCATTTGGCTGATAAAATGTCTAATTGGTGCATCGAGTGACATTGCTGGGTCCAATAGGGAATTTCCTTGGTGGTCTCTTCTACCCATCATAACATTACATTGGTCAAACACGAGTCTAGAGTGAATAAGTGTGCCCCCCTTGGAGAGATTGCACCCCCTTGTTGAGCACAGGCCATATGAAGTGGAAAGCATGCCATGATTACTAGGAAATAATCAATAAGTGACTAGGGGCCCATTCCAAGATAACCCAAGTTAGTACGTTGCCTTTTTGGAGTCCCACCACTATACATTTAAAACCATAGTCATTTTTAAAATTAAACCTCAGGCTGCCATTTAATAATTCACTATTAATTGGATCTTGGTCTTCCCTTGGTTCAAATTGAAATCTGATGTCATAGATGGATTCCTTGACCCTCAAAACCACAGTATGCATCAAGCTCATGCCAAGAACCAATTTGAAATCTGATATATTTGGTTGCTCCAAATAATTAAATTAATACTTAGGCTAATGCGCTGAAAACTTAGGAAAAATTGACCATAATAGCCCAATAATCAGTGATAGTTGCAAATAATATTTGGAGGGGTCCAATTGGCCTCTAATGGATGTAGCATGACTATGTGAATGTCTCATATTGTTGGCTGGTCTTGTTGATCAAGTCAAATCCAAGTTTGACCAAGTCAAATTGTTGAAAAAATCAAACTTGGTCAAAGTTTGGCTATGATGAAAGCTGATATAAGAACCACATAGAAAGCCTAATGAGGATGAAATTCAGTTGATTATGAAAAATATTGACAAACATTGAAGTTTAAGATCCTATCCTACACATGTGATCATCATTTGACTCTTCGCATGATTTATCATTATAGCACAAGGACATAACAAAACATGAAGCAAACAGTAAATGTTTTATTTACATGTCAATATCTAACTGACCATCACAAAGCATTGCATAGATCAGTTCTCCTCTTGGGTGGAGTGGGTGGTCATCAAGTCAAAGGGTTAGTTAAGTGGAATATTGATCAATGGAAGACTTTACTCTTGGAGAGGAGGGGATATTAGGGGCTTCTGTGACATTAATTAGTTTGGTAAACATTAGAGAGCAAGGTGTCTCACAAATGGATGATGTTGTAGAAGGTACCCCTTTGACTTTAGCAAGCCCCCCTTTATTTCTCTTTTGACATTTTGCATTTCACTTTCATTTCACTTTCACATTTGATACTTTTTCATTTGAAGCATTTCTTTCTTTGGATATTTCTTTGAAGCACTTTATTTTAGTGTTCCACGGGGACGTGTCCCCTAGGGTGGGGAACGCTCCCCCACGCTTCTGGGACGGGGAAACTCCTGGGGAAATGTTTCCCCACGTCCCCCTTTTGGGGGGAACTCGGGGAAACTCGTTTCCCCAAGTTTCCCCAAGTGCAGAATGCGTTTCCCCTTAGGGGGGCTTCTAGGCATCCCCCTGTCTCCTCGTTCCCCCCAAATTTTCATCTTTCACATTAAAAATAAATGCAAATTAAAATATTAAAAAAGTGTTTAAAAATTAAAACATAATTAAACGAAAATTAAATTAAATCCTAGACTAACTTAAGAGTCTAAGACCTTCCTAAACGCTATCCTCTCACGATTTCATTTCATAATCATATTGCAACTAAACTTGAAGTTCTAACTTCTCTGTGTTCATTTTTCGGTATCTATTTGACTATTTCAGACTTCAACATTTGTTGCATTATCTTTTACAAATTTGAAATTTGAATTTAGATATACATTGCATAATGATAATTATGATATTTAGTTTTTAGTTTTTACATGGGTATGGTAACATAGTTCAGTATCATTTACAAATTTGAAATTTGATATGCTAATAACAAATAGATGTACACCCCATAATGATGAATTTAGTTTTTAGTTTTACTTTTTACATGGTAATAGTTATTGTTGGGATTTATCATTTTTATATTTTAAATTAATTTTTATGACTCCGACGTCCCCCTGTTTTCTCAAAATTTCCCTAAGATTTGGGGTAGCTTCCACACGTCCCCCTTGTGCGTTTCCCCACTCCCACGCTCCCCCGCCGCAGAAACTCCGTGGAACATTGCTTTATTTGCTTGCAATCCTTTAGTTGATTGCTGTTTGCAAGTTATTGGCCTTGGATTGCCTTTTGGGCACCAATTATGACATGGCCTTAGCTTCGCTGCCAACCACTGTCCATAGGTATGATGGAGGTTCCACAGTAATGCTTGTTTAGAGCAAATAGGCATAACCTCTTCATTCAAGTAGTACCTACCCCTCCAACCACCAACCGATTTCAAGGATGGGGGAAACTTATTTCAAGCCTTAGGTGTACACTTCTGGTGATTGGGCCAACCTTAGCTCACACCCAATCCATAGGGGTCTACTAGTAGAAAAAGATCAATGGAGTCTGAAGGCTTTGTCACACACATTAGAGCCGAGACACTAGGGGGAAGCATGGAGGCCATCCTAAATAAGAGGTCAGAGAGGCAAAGGTCTTTGAGTTATTTAGTCGTATCTAAATGAAGAGGATTTTTATAAACAAGGGTGGATGACGTCAACATATGGAACCAAGGGACAAGTTGTGATCATTGCAATACTCTGGAGACCCTGCCAAATAGAGATATGCATATAAAACATGAACTTCCACTAGAGGTAATTGCATAACTTCCACTAGAGATAATGCTATGCAATTGTCCTACTCATCATACTCATCAGACAATCACAAGTGTAAGACAACTAGATAGTCAATCAATATAAATCATAAAGTCCATATATAGTAAGTACCCTATAGGTATGCATTTGAGACATAACAGAACTGAAGAAGGAACATCGTAGGCACATATGAAATAGTGGCTACCAATTTCCATAACCATGTAGCTCAAGGCATGGTACCGCATGTACATCGGTATAAAAATATATAGTAGGGGACCCACAAACGTGGCTCAACAATAACATGGGAAACTGCTTTGAGGCTTTGCCCAACAAAATTGCTCCAGTACTGAATGATCTCAACCATCAAATATACATGTAAATCTATGTGCTCAAATGTAAAGGACTAATCAATTCTCTAGTCTGCTCTGGCAAAAATGAGGAGTAACACCCCATACAAATGGTAGTACAACAATATGCAAACATCTTTATGTTATGTGAAGATAACTACTTTTATCTTCTCTTTGGTGGATCTACTCCTCTTTATGATGAATCTCCATATAAAGTGGACTTAAAATACACAAACATAATCTCCTAGCTCCTTTCCCATGAATCTCTTCCTCCCTCTGATGAATCTTCTACTGAACAAAATGTATTGGTTAAATAAGATTAAGAAACGATTAAAGGCAATTATAAGTAGATAATGAAAGAGTGTTTTCCATTTAACTCTTCTCTAGTGGTATTGTTCTCTCCATCCCCATAGCGAACTTTTCACGACTATGCAAATGATATTTTTTATTTAAAGGTGCTTAGCATCTTGGTTGAACAATACTTGGATCTTTATGACCTTGGTGAGCATCCTGAATAGAGCACACTGAATGAGCCAATTTAGTGCATTAAAGAATCCCATTTTGAAAGCTTCTATTTTTCAAATGGGTACATATGGTCATGTACAAGCAAAGTCGAATGAAGCATCGAACGAAGTGACATGGTTGNTGAGCCAATTTAGTGCATTAAAGAATCCCATTTTGAAAGCTTCTATTTTTCAAATGGGTACATATGGTCATGTACAAGCAAAGTCGAATGAAGCATCGAACGAAGTGATATGGTTGGGCTACTATTTGCTCCCCAGGCTTTGTAATACCCCTAGTTTTGACTTGGAATGTATTTAATCAAAATTATGTAAATGATGTAAATATGCTAGTATGGATTCCTAGTGTGGAGTTCAAAGCCAAGGCTCGACTAGTGAATGGCTAGGCATGTATGATGTAGATATTTTTATTTGGACTGTGTGATTGGCTATCATGACAATTCGAAAGATATGTAAATATTATCCTGGAAAACAATAAAATGGTCCAAGATGGTTGTGTAAAGAGCACTAGATGGGCTATGATTCCACCAGAGAGGAAGAGGAAAGGGGGCCTATGGAAAACTAAATCCTGTGTTGCCAAGTGTCAACCTTAGAACTTATCTAAATTATGTCGTGTGCTTTACATGATCCAGTTTGTAATATCCCAAATACTGATATTTTCTATTTCTATGCAAATTTACTGAAATAGCCGGGCATGCAAACTGGCATGCAAAATTTCCCTATTTTATAGCTGAAATTAGGGTTAGGGTTTGTAGGATAGAATGAACACTTACCACTGATAAGCCGACTGAATATGCTCAAGAAGGAATACGCATGCAAGATGAGCTTAGTTGATGAAGAAATAACCTGGTTTTCTGCTGCAATACCCCTGTTGGCTGAATCAAACAAGTGTGACGTTTTTGCTGAAGGGATGGTCAGTTTCAGCTGGAAATAAGTTGGAAGGAAGGTGTGCCCGTGCCGGAGAGGATAGACGGAGCATGCAAGAGTTTTGACCCCTCCAGATGCCCTAGCGAATTGGTCTACTAATCTGTTGCTCATGCCCCCACAACCCTGTAAACTGCTGCTAGCTGCCTCAGATGGACAATCTGATGGCTGATAATCACCCAATGCAGTAGAGTGATCCTATCAGTGAGGATGCAGGCCGCATGCGGAAAAAATATGGTGATATAGAGTCCTGGTGAATGACTAGGGTTTCCCAGCTAAATGCTCCAGCTGTACGAATGAATCTGCAATAACCTTCAGACTTATACTGGAATACTGGATAATGATAAATGCAATAGACACGGTGACAAACCTGGATGGTTTATCCTAAAGGAAACTAGGGCAGATATCTCACTGCTGAAATTCCGTTAGTTGAAGACGCCGTCTCCAATCCCAACTGCTATGGCCGCACGCTGTGCTGCTACTTAAGAGCTCCAAAATCAATAATCATCAAAAGTAAAGTCTTCATTCACTTTATCTTTCTTTTATAACTTTCAACTGCGAAAACCCTAACTTTGACCTAATTAGGTCACTTTAACTTCTAATTTGTAGTTGACTTGCATGCATGTGCATGGAGACTTAATTGGGTGCATGTTTCATTAAATAATGCTTAGATGTCATGCATGCCAGTGGCCTTTGGCTCCGGTGGCCCTCTTCGACCCAATGGTGATATAATATTGATGCCCTAGATTTTCTGTAGATGGTATCAGTCTTCAGTTGATTCCCTAACTGTCAGTACCCGCTCGAGCCCACAGGAATCACATAGGTTAGTGGGTTGGTCCTCAATGCCTAAGCAGAAGAGGACATTACACAGTTACTTCATCTTGACCATTAAACCCAATCATTGAATGCATGTGTAAAGTTGGTGGGAAAAGTCAGTTCATGCAGTTATTGAAGCATGGGGATTGTGATAGTTATGTCAACGGTCATTAGCCCTTTTCTTCTATGGTCAAAAGCGATGTTAGTTGTCTTTCACCATCATCTCATATCCCTTGGAGTCAACACTCTTGATCTTTCTCTCATGCAGTTTTCTACTCTATGTAGAGCTTCCTATGGTTGTTCATGATCATTACTAGATTGTGTTAAACCCATAAGTTCGAATTTAGAGACAGAGCTGCAGATTTGAAAGGAAAATAGATGGCTGTAGGTGAGCATAGAGGTTGGGCAAACTAGGAACCTTTACCCATTGAGTTTTGCTACTTTTGGATGCTTGAGAAGCCATGAATTAATGTTGCAGGAGGTTCTCCAATAGCATACAATAGGTTGGATTCTTACTGAGCACACTGGTAAGCACTGTAAGGGTTGGATTTCCTGAGTGAATTGTGAATCTGTTACCACCTAAGTTGTACTTAGTTGGACTTTCAAGCGAGCGGGCAAAGCTTGAACATGTTAAGTATTCGTCATTAGTATTCATAAGTTCATCAGGCCGTTTCTAACCCCTTTTTTTATTTTTTTCACATGTTCATACCCCACGGGGAATTATACTAAAATGACTTAGCATGATGAACTTATGTTAAAGGTTTGGCTTTTTTAGGACTTAGTCATTAATACATTATTCCAGGGTGTTTTTTGCTTGAAAATTATATATCGTTGGAATAATTGTCTTGGTGGTTAGGCCTTAGGAGGTTATTAAAACCTATGTGTCAATGTATATTACCATGCTAGTCATTGTTTTTGAGTCATATGAACATGTACTAAGTCCCCCCTAGGTGTTTTTCAAGTTTCGGTAATTTTTAATTTTTCCGTTAAAAACATGCTCGTTTTAATTAAAAATCACTAAGTTATAAAAGTGGTGTTAGGAATGGGTTTTTTCCATGGGGCTGCTCGTTTTCTAACCCAGAGCACCTACTTTACCCATAGACCCACTTAAAAATTAAAATTAGTGATTATTTATCACTAATTTATAATTTTTTTCGAAAAGTGAAAAATGCCAAAAAATAGAAAAAGTGAGAAATTTAGCATCTCATAAAATCAAGGAAACATGTCTCCTTAATTGGCAAGGTAAAGCAGAAACTGTTTGGAGCTTTCTAAAAGACTAAATCTTGCTAATCTCATCAAACCAAAGCAAGTTGATGTTTCTTTAAAAGAGGGGTGCACATCTCTTCAAGGGGGGCACATTTATGATGACAAAGTTTTTTTTTTAAAGTGGATTTTGGAAGAAAGCTGATTTAAGAGATTTATTCCAATCTAATTCCCCGAATCACTCTAAACAACTTGTTTTTTATTCCAATTGGCAAGTCGCCTTTCTTAGCTAATGCACCCTCTTGGGTTGGTTTTCTTCTATTTAAGCAAGATGTTTTTGGCCTCATTTGCATCAGAAGGTGGAACCTCTGCTTGCATAGTGTTGTAATTCTTTTGAATTCATTGTTAATAGAAGGATTCAGAGGCTTATGTGAGTGTTGTCTATATAATATTGAGGTAACATGTATCTTTTTGCAAGCTTGTACATGTTTGGGATTGCTGAATTTTGAAGGGAAATGTATTCCAGTAGGATAAGGAGTAATACTTTATTGTTTACTTCTCATTGTTATTTGATAAGAGAATGCTTAGAAATTTATGATTATTTTTGCTTGAATGCATATTTTCAGAAGTCTCTTTTATTGGTTAAGACCAGCATTTGATCCCCTTTGCAAGTGTTTGTAAGGTTTTATGGGTTGCTTATGCTAGAGGTCTTGATGAGCGTGTTAGCTCTATTTCTCCTTCGGTAAATCTAAAAAAGAGTTTCATCCCTCTGGCCACACTTTGAGGACGACCCCACTGCCCTTTTCTTATTGCTCAACTTTGGTGATACTCTTCTGACATAAAAGTTTAAACTTTTTTGGTTACTAGTTACTTTCAACATTGTTGATCAAGTTAGTGCATTACAAAAAATATCATAAACTAATTTGATTTGCATATGCATTTGTGAATTAGATCTGATTAAAAAAGGCTTAGTTTTCATAGATCTAACTTCTAATACTAAGTACTTGCATTCTACATTTTTACATCATTTCAAGTACTTGAATAGTATGCTAAATTTTTATGCTTTAATCTAGCATATTTGGCATAAGTTTGTTGGTTGTTTTGCAACATTTGACGAACAGATAAAGAGGTAACATTTTAAAGCCTCCAAACTTGTAAACTTGTGGTTCTTAATCTATAAAAGACCACAATTATTCTTTATTGTAATAATTGTAATAAAGAAAGCAAGTGGGAAGCCACGTGCCCACACCTCATTCCCCTGGGGGGATCCGTGTGGTCTTCTTTTTGTGGTTTAATTGTTATAGTAACAATTTCTTTCTTTTTAGTAATTTCTCATTTTTATGTCTGCTTGCTTTTAAAAATAACAAATCCAACTGTGTATTCTTGAAGTACATGAAAAGGGAAATGAGATAATTAGTATTGTGATTTCTTTAAACAACTACATGTTTGATTAACTTTTAAATTAAACCAAGGCTTTAGTCTTCGTATGCTCTTGTGAACACTGCAAGCCTTTGCATGGAATGGTGGGACAACCAGAAGGGGATTAGAGTGACTTTCTTAATAGGACAATCCACATAAAACTAATTTTTAAGAACTTAGGAGATTGTAAAGAGTAAATGCCATACAGTCAGGGGTCTACTCCAAACAGGTTATGTCTCGCCCCATTGGGCACTTGGTAAAGCTGCTTTGGCGCTTAGTTCAAGAAGGTGAGTCTTAGTGGGCCAAACCAAGAATCGACCCACTCTTTAATCCACTCATTAATAATTTGAAATTGACCAACGACACAATTGCAATACTTTCACATCACAACAACACTATTCGACTCCATTAGCACTGGTGTATTTGCATCAATCATGCATTTACTTTTTCCATCTAAGTTAATTTATGTGTTGAATGGAATGTTTCCTTTAAATTTACATGTTGTTGATCTAAATTATTTGCAAAAGTCTTTGTTTTCAGTAATCTTTTTCATCTCCTAGAATAAATTTGTTATCATAGATTAACAACCTTAGATTATTTTCATAGGGACCACCCCCCTTGGCTTCGCTAGGAGAAAGCCTAGACAGAGGAGTCAAGATCATGTGACAACACTTGACTTTTACTTGCCCCCAAGGTTTCACCCAGTTGCTTGAAGATTTCTGCCACGTGACCCGAGGTACAAATTAGACGGCAACATGATCATTGAAGGGAAATGCCTTCCTTGTGTTGTGTGGGGCAGTTGGAGGAAGTGCCATGGCTGTGATGGCTTAGTGAGATTCCAATAGAGTTCTGGATAAGCTTTTGGCTAAGCTAAGCATAGAGAGTAGAGCGGGTTGTGGGTTGAGAGAGAAGCTTGTAGGTGTTTCCTTCGCCTTGGTGGCCTCATAGTCTAGCTTGGGGTTGGCCTCTCAACACAAATACTATATGTTGTATAGAGTGCCTACACTTGGGTGGAAAGTTGCTCTTACACAACCAGTTGCTTGGATCTTCTTTGTTTAAAGATAAGTAATCTTTTGTATTTGAATTTGTAATGTTTATTTGATGCTTGTAATGATCATGTTGGTATGTGCATGTTAGATGTGTGTGGATAGAATTTATTATTGCTGTATATTTTTATTTATGGATCCGCACGTGTTTTTAATTGTTATGAATTCGTAACATGGCAATGGGGTGAAATTTAGAAGCCTGTCATTACTAATTAATTAATTTCCCCTCCTATGTGTTGGATTGATGGAAGGGGACATTACAAGCTTTGGGAACAAAAACTTATCTAAGGGGTAGGACATGTTGTGTACCTGAACGCAACATTTCATGTATGCAAATATATTTTTGAGCTATTTTGTATGCAATCTCATGGTTTGTAATAATGTAGTTCTTTGATATTTTGTATGTGGTCACTTATGTTAAATTAGGCCCTGTATAGATAATTAATGTGTTTAGGATTAGTTAGTTAAATAAGTGCCTAATTGCATTGAGAGGAGTGAGGTGCTGTACAACTCAGTATGGGGGAGATGTTGTCAGATAAGGTAATGCAATGTAATGTTACATTAGCAAAAATATAAAGTAATTAAAAAAATTATGTTGGCTCGTAAAATAAAATATTGAAACCAAATGAAAAGTATTTAAAAAATCCACGTTTGCGCATAAAATAGAAAAAGTAAAACCAATATAGATCCATCTTAAACCCGGATCTATCAAGCGCCGAGAGGGATCAAATTATCGAGGTGATTTTTTTTCTTGATGTGTAAAAAATTTAAGATAAAAAATAAAAATAAAATTACACCCTCGGACTCGGAACCAGACCAAAATCGAGAAGAAACCGGGAAAATAACCGGATCAAAAAACCCTTTGAGCAAAAATATATAAAATATTAATATTTTCAATATATATATGTGCATTTATGTAAATAAAATGTCCAATGGAAAATAAAGTGTAACCGCTGGAAATCAAAGTTTGCTAAAAGGCAAAAATGTAGACATATTACACAAATTTACAATCCTTTCTCCGGTGGACAATCAGTGGAGTAGCTCATCTTGAACAAGGTGGTTTCTAGACATAGCCACTACCTATGGAAATCTGTAAATCTCATTCCATTTATAGGAGTTGGAGAAACAACACAAACTTAAATGAACAAGGAAATTACATTGTATAACCAAGGAAGAATCAAGATTGAAACTCTCCACACATCTCATTCATCAAGGAGTTAAGGAAGCCTCAAGAATGAGGATGTTTGAAGTCTGCCCATTAGAATTCCATAGTGCCAAAGGTGAGGTTCGATATTGATGGAAGTCTAATAGCAATATAAAAATAGTTGAATCTAACAAGGCCTAGATGACCGATTCTGGAACTAGTGTCAAAGGAGAGGAAGCATATGATATTTGCTGGGAAGAGTTTCTTAGGTTGCAGCAGAAATATCAGGCTCCAAACTTTAGCGATGTTCAGGGGTTTTCCAGATACGCAAAAGGTTCTCAGGTTGCAGTAGAAATCTCAAGCCCCAATTTTTAGCGATGTTCCAAGTGTTATCTGTTTCTGCGAGTAAAGGTAAATAACAATTCATCGATCGAGATAATTCCTAAGGGGAGAGAATACCAAGGAGACATAACTTAGTAGGAACTTGAGTAAATGAACCTGGCCGGTTCAGTACAGAACTGCCGGTTTTGAGAAAACTGGCCGGTTCCTTATTGAACCCAGCCGGTTCAGTATGGAACGGGCCAAAAGCGATCAGATGTCGCAGGTTGGCCCAGAAAGCTCATGGAACCGGTTGGACCGGCCAGTTTTTCTGGTTCTGATAACATTACAACTTGTTATGACTGCAGTATTATTAAAATAGTCTCACACTTAATTATTATAGTTTATGTTCAATGTTTCAATGTGCATGCAATCTTTTATAGAAACGAACAGAGTTTTGTGTCTAATTTGGAACATAATTTCCAAATTGTCCTGTGCAAACTCAAAATTATTAGCTTAGGTTTGCTCTTAAGTCCTGCATGCACTGTGGTTTGTAAAGTGCCATTGCTGATCTTTTGATTGGAATCATTTGTTCTGCAGGCTTGTCAATCAATGGGGATTCACAAGGAATAAATCGCATTCAGGAAGCTCTTACTGCTCATATGTGGCCTGGCATGGTAATAAAGTCACAAAGCAAATCCACTGGCATGCCTGTATCGCCAAAGAAACAGGGTGAGTATTCTTATCCGTTTTTTAAAGTCAGTGCATCCCTATTATTATTGTGTTAACATGTGAAGGTTGACCAGTTTCAGTTCAGGACTGATAAGTATCTCTTTGACCAACTGATGCTATTTGCAGAGTTTTCTGATGATGATTCTGAATATGAAATTGAATATGAGCTATTATCTAATGGCTCAGCTGAACCTTGGGATGGGGTAGAGGATCCTTGGGTAGCTGTTAATAATGGTACACAAGATATTCATATAACAGATGAAAGAGAAAATATACATGAGTCTCAGAATGTACCTGTTGAGCAGCCTAGCAACATTCAAGCCCAAGAGCAGAATGCGTGTGCTTCAATTCTTGAAAGTAATGGGTCAGTGTCTCAAACTCCTGTGTTGTCTATACATGATGGGAATCATTCAGAAGCAACCACTTCATTGATTTCAAGCGTCACAGAACAAGGTGAATTGGAAGAAAGAACTGAACATAGTATAGAAGATTCTGAAACTAGGGAAAGGAGGGAACCTGCCTTTGATGACTTAGAACAGTTGATGCATGAAATGGCACGCATGCGTGAAAACTTGAGATTGATACCAGATCCCCTCAGGAAGGAGATGGCTGGCAGGCTAGCCATGAAAATGGCTTCTATATTTTCAGATGATGAAGAAAATGAAGATTTGGATTGAAGGGTGTGTTAGTATTGTATGTTTGTGTTTGTGAATCAAAATTTCGGTTTAAACCTTGAAAAAAAATCAGAGAGGAAAAGTGAGGAAATACTGATGTTCTAAACATCTACAGCACATTATGTTTTGGTTGTATATAAGTGGATATATATTATATATGGCCATTCACGGTATTACTTCTCATTTCTTTTTCGGGACAGGGATACATTGTACATTGCAACAGTAATGATATTTTTACCAGAGATCTAGCTAGGTTGTAATTGTGTGTTAAATGCATTTGTGTAAGCTCTTCTTTCAATCGTGGGAGATATACAGTCTGATCCACTACACCATGTCATGCACATAGGTTTGTATTGGGTACTATTGATATATAGTGATAATATTTTCCTAATAAAATTCTATAAATATGATGCACATTTTATGAAGATGGGTAACTGATTTCTACAACACTGAAATATTGTGTTATTTTTCTCATCTTATTTGTTAAGGACCATTGATAACAGTTGTTGTATGTGAATAATTTGGCAACAAAGTGTTCTGTGGGAATCCTGAGTACTAGAATATATGCACTGTTCACAAGTATGCAATGGAAGAACTGCTCATGTCTAAAGACTAAATTGCATTGCCAATGTTTTTCCGAAAGGGCCATTTAGAAGAAAAATAACAACTTTTATTTTGAGTCGTGAG
The DNA here is from genome assembly GCA_001517045.1 of Pseudotsuga menziesii. NCBI lineage: Eukaryota > Viridiplantae > Streptophyta > Pinopsida > Pinales > Pinaceae > Pseudotsuga > Pseudotsuga menziesii. Next base: position 810,627 of record LPNX011050659.1, on the reverse strand, counting down.
TATTTATGACCAAGCTTATGTTATGTAATTTTGTAAATTAGTCTAAGCAGTCTGGGTTTTCTGTTAAGCTTAATTACTGTAAAGAAATTTGAATAAGTACACCCAGAAGATGGAGGTGTAACACCACAGAAAATTTGCAGTTTTGGGGAGGTGTTTTCAATAGTGGCAGTGCCTGGAGATAACTGAGATGTGATTCTACTTGTTATAATCTGGTTTGGTTGCTTGCAGTTTCAGTGTATAGCTTAAAAGAATGTTCCCAGTGGATTTTGTTGCCGAGTTTGTCAGAAAAATTTACAAGTTTGATTTATTGGAATAGATCAAAGTGTAAGCAATGCAGCCTTTCCCTGGTTGATACTTTTCATGATTTCTTTTGATGTTTTTGGCTCAAGATGATTAACACAGTAAAGGTACTGGACGTTGACAACAGTCTCAACTCTATTGTTTTGTTGTTAATATCACACGGGATTTTACAGGAAAGTTATTCTCTGTTATGGGATTCTCTCACTCTATAAAATGGGAGCTATGTATTCTAGATGTCATTGTTCTGCTGAAATAATATTTGTGTTTAGTTAGAGACGAGTTTTGGCAAATATGTTTATTTTTGACGTCATATAGACTAAAACTGGAAACACATCTACAAGATTATCTTGTTAATGTAATTTCTAAAGTAAAAGGATATAAAAATTGCCCAATCTATCAGCTCCTAAATAAATTCCTGACCGACCAAACAGGTCTTGGTATATAGCCATGGGTAAAAAAGATGCATAAATCTAATTTCTTCTTCAGCCACCTTTGAGGAATAATAATAAAATGTTTGAAGTAAAACCCTATCAACCAAAAAGCATGTTGACCCAGCTGTTTTTAAAAATCCCAAACAGGTCTAAAGAGAAAAGAGTTTGACGTAATTTAAACTTACTTGTTATCCATGAGCAAAATGATGAGTCTAATTTGGATGCATTAGTCTCTAGAATACTTGAATTGGGTTGTAATTATCGGGCAAAGTGATCAGTGTAGTTTGGATGCATATGGTTGATTACAAAATTTCATGGGAGTTACCTTATGCAAGATAGTAGTCACTCGAATTGCTGATGGGCACATTGGTTTGTGTTCATCATTCTTGTCAATGTGAAAGTGTTTTGAAATTTTATCTTGTAACACGCTATATGCTACGATAGTATTTTATATATCCGTGTCTATGACGATTTTTATTTCCATGTAACATTCGTCAAGTTGTATTTTGTAGATTCATAACAACTTCCATGCAGAGGAAATAGACAAGTGGTCTTGATAACTAGTTATCTAAGGATGTATCCTTCATATTGTACATTTAACTCTTAAATAGTAAAATGCTAAGCTCATTTCTTATTGGGCAAGGCTTTTACTTCTTTTTTCCTTTTTGTTGGTTGTAAATCTTTTCTTATCTCACCTGTTTCCACACGGGATTTATTAGTTGGTATCAATCACTTGTTCTTAGAGTCCATTTCCAGTTTTCCTCTCGAGCATGTTGTTCCCTAACGATAGATTATCGTTTTCAAGGCATTTTGTTGTCCTTTTAAACATTATTTTCTCATAGCGTATCTACAACATTATTTTCTCGTAGCGTATCTACTCCAGTGATTCAAAAGCTAGACTATGAAACTTGCACTGCAATAACATTGATATCCTCAACACTCTAGACTTACATTGAGCTTCTAAAATCAAAGCAATGTAGGAATCTCACGCCATTGGAAAGTGTTGTGTTAGGGGGAAGGCATTTTATTTTAGCGAGTGAGTGTTGCATGAAGCTAACAACTTTCCATGTTTGTAAATAATGCATGTAGGTGGAAGTCATTGCAGGTTAGTGTGTAGAGTTTGGAAGTGTTGCATGTTAGTTATAAAGCATTACACGCTATCAAAAAGTGTTGCATGTTAGTTATGAAGCATTACATGCTATCCATGATTCTCCCTTCACTACAACTAGGATAGAAATACTAATAGCGAAAATACTCGACCATGATGAGATACAATAGAATAGTTTCCTCCCAAGCTTGTGCAACAAGGCTTAGAATGGAGAGATTTTTAGAACTTAAACCTCTAAAATGTATCCACACAGAGTTGGGGCATCAAGATCCTAAGTACCAATAGTTAGAATCAATTCCCACTAAAAACTGTCAATGGTATTCTCCAGAAACATAGTGCTATTGATGAAACAATCTCAATCATGGAAGTTGCAAACATAACCGCTCCCAATTTACCCGACAAGGGCATCAACTAAATTTAGAGGTGTCAAGAATAGTAGAAAACCAAAACCAAAATAAAATTAGCCTTCTTTGTTCAAAAATACCTTTTAATTTCTTAGTGTGCATCAAAAAGTAGTTCCTTAGTCCATCATCAAGTTTAATAGTCCTTAGGCCTCACTACACTTCTTAAACATCCCCTCATTGTCTCATCATCAAATGGCTCTGTAAATTTTTGTTGACTAGTTGAAACCATCAGTGGGGTTTTTAACAACACCAAATTGGGTTTATACATCCCAACAACACCCCCCCTTATTAAAACAAGTTGGATCACACCATTCATTAAGAATCACATACATGAACTCCAACCAAAGTTGTTCCACATGCATAACTTAAACATGCCGTCAAGATGGTTCAATGAAATATTGAAACAAGGATTGTGACAACAATCGATGAATCAATCAATTAGAATAAAGAGAAATGTATGCGTGTATTGTGGATTATACATATGTTTATGAAGTTCTCAATCCCTTGTTAAAATGTTGCCACAACCAATCATTAGTGCATCCTTAATGGATCCTACTAGTTGACACTGGTTGAAAATTCTGGCTCTTATGCCTCTTTTGTAGAGATCTATAAGATTTTTTCCACCATACCAATATTCTCGACTCTTGAATGAATTCCTCCTACTTGTATGATGAGAATGTCCATACGTCAAAGAGTATTTTTCTTGAAGAACGGAAGTTGCAAGGTGTCCCCGCAAATCCATAAAGATATCATTTCTTTACAACACACACACACACACTAGCATAAACTAGACAATCAATTAGCACATGTTGTGTTGTCTATAACTCAATAGAATGGCCTTCATCAATAAAAAAACAAGTAGAAAATAACCTTCCCATGAAGTAATGGAATAATGACCTACATATGGCAATGGAGTCTCACCATATCCAAGTCCTCCTCTAATCAGTTTCATTTAGGTTATATTGGAACAATCGTATCTTGTCTACTCTTCATGAGTTCATCACTTGCGTATCCTATCTAACACAATAACAACCCAATACCTCTAGATCATTTCTTAAAATTAGGAGAAACATTATGCACAAGATTCCCAAAATAGCATAAAATTAGAAAGAGAGAGTAACCCAACATCTTGATGATGAAATAAAGAGATGAATAAGAAGTCTCTTCGAGGGGGAAACCTCCTTTTATAATTTATCAAATGCATAAGATGAGATGTGATGATCCTAAAACTAGGTCTCCTTGATATATATAGAGGAGACAAAGGGTACAATTACAATTAAGGTCCTCGTTGACCATACATTTATTTAAGGTCTTAACCAACCAATAAAGATAATACTAATATAATAAAAGAAATGTAATGTCACAATATATGGTCTTTAAGATGCCCCTCCCCTTCAAACAAGTGTTGTCCTCAACACTTGATTAACTATGGATGTTTTTGCATGAAGAACTCATTGTTTCATGTTGCCTTTTCTATTGGTAGGTTCTTCCACTTGATGAGGTAGTAAGTAATTGCTTGATTTAGTAATTGAATGATCTGTGTTCAAGGATTGTAGCTTATGAAATGGGCGTACTTTGATCTGTCTTGCATGTCTTTTGATCTTTCTTCCGTTCTCTCCTTGTTTCTTCCACCCAATTAGATTGCATAATCGAAATAACACAAAGTACTCTTAATGTCTTCCTCTTAACTTGAAACTGCATATTCCACCACATTATGTTTTCCTTTTTTGTAGATAATTTCAAATTCATAACCTAGCATCTTTGTAATCCACTTTTGTTTCTCTTCTGAGGACAATCATTGTTCCAAGGAATACTTAAGACTATCATGATTGTTGTTACCTGGAAGTGTCTTCCTATTAGCTAAGGGCACCATTTCTTAATTGCATGCAATATGGTCAACATTTCCTTCTCATAAATTGGTTTAAGTAAGTTTTTCCCTATAATTTGGAAACTTTCGATTGCAAGGGGCATTCCTTCTTGCATTAAAATGACATCATTCCCATTCCTTGAGGCATCACATTCCATAATAAAAGTTTTTGTGAAGTCATACATGGCTAATGTAGAAGTTGTACACGTAGTCACTTTAAGTTTTTCAAAAGCTTTGGTTTCTTCTCGAGTCCAAGAAAAGAATCATTTTTTAATAGAACTACAGGTGCTGATATTTGACCATAATTCTTGATGAACTCGTGACAATAGACAATTAATCCTAAAAATCCTTTAAGATCCGTCAAGGTTTTGGGAATTAATAGAACTGTAGGTGCTAATATTTGACCATAATTCTTGATGAACTCGCGGTAATAACCAATTAATCCTAAAAATCCTTTAAGATCCGTCAAGTTTTTGGGAATTGGTCATTCCATTATAGCTTTAATTTTGTCAAGGTCCACTTTGACACCTTCATGAGATACAATATGGCCCAAATATTCCACTTCGTGAACCCCAAATGCACACTTAGAAGGCTTGGCATATAGTTGTTTCTCCTCCAATAGCTTAAAGAACACGTCAACATGTTGTACATGCTCTTCCGAGTATTTGCTATAGATTGGTATGTCATAAAAAATACTAAAACAATTTTTTTGAGAAAAAGGTTTAAAAATAGAATTCATCAAGATTTGAAATGTGGAAGGTGCATTGGTAAGGTCAAATGGCATCACTAGAAATTCATAATTACCTTCATGTGTTATAAAGGTTATTTTAGGAATGTCTTCTTGTCTCCTTTTGATTCGATGATATGCTTAACGAAGATTTAACTTGGCAAAGCAAATTTCTCCCTGTTCATCTAATAGTTCATTGATGGCAAGACTATGAAACCCATATTTAATGGTCAAGTGTTGAGATCTCTATAATCCATACACCATGAACCTTTCTTTTTACAAACCATCACAACTAGTGTAGAGAACACACTTTGGCTAGGTTGAATGATGTTGGAATCTAACATTTATCGAATCATATGGTGTTAGGTGGTACACTTCTTGGCCGCAAGTAAATCTCATGGTCGTGATCTCAATAAAGTGGAAGATGTTTAGGCATCTCTCCAAATACCTTGGAATGATTGTCAATAACTCTGGAGATCAACTAGAATGGAGGGTATACATGCTTGAACATCTAGTGAGGATAATTGTGCAATTACACCATGGTGTCCCTTTTTTTAACAATTTTGTCATCTTATTAGAGATTATCAATTTAGGGGATTTCCCTAGAATACCTATGAGTTCAATTTTCTCGCCTTCTAAGGAAAATATCAATGAAAGTTCTTGGAAATTAAGAGATATTGTTCCCAATGATTGTGTAACCATTGGACCCCTAATACAAAATCAACACCACCATTTGGATTTCAATCTTTGATCTATCTAGTAAATATTCCCCATAGTAAGCTTAATACAATGTCACTTCCCTGAACAATTATGGTATTTCCATCTACAATCATTACTTAAAACTCTGTTGTTGGATATGTAAAGCAATTGCGAAGTTTAGCTAATTTACAAGTGAAGTTACGAGTACTACTAGAATCAATCAACATTGTTACCTTTTTATTTTTGATATATCCTTCTATCTCAAGAATTTGAGGAGTGCTAATGCTAGCCAATGCATGGAAAGAAATGGTTGGAGTAGTATCTTCTTGTTCTACCTCTTGAGACTATTCTAATTCTGGATTTTCTTCCTCTTTACAATCTATATAGAACAATTTATTCTCAATATACTTATGCCCTTTATTGTACGCGTTGTCACAATTGAAATAGTTCTTTTGATATTCTTTCCAATACTTAGTAAGGTGTCAACCTTGTAGGTTTTGTGAGTCTAGGGGTAGGAACATTTCACTCTCTAAGTTTTAGTAGCGACCCTTCTAGTAGCCATTTTTTTAATTTTAACTTTCCTTTCCAAACTAAAATCATTCTCCAGTGATTTAGGTTCAAAGAGACGTACCCCATGTTGAATTCTCTCCTTTGAAGTTCCCATAAAGAGATCCAACAAATTATCCTTCGAAATGTTCTTCACTCTAAGACTCAGCTTTTTGAAACTTTTTAATGTGCTTTTTAATTGGACCTCTTCAGCCTAATATTTATCAATTGGATAAATAATATGTTTCTCTTAATATCCCCATAATTTTCTATAAATTCAACCGTGAATATATAACAAGAAACATTATAGTCCCGTTTACAGTCACAAAGCCATTGGTACCACACAAATTGATCATGTTCTAAATACAAGGACGCAATAGTTAAAGGTTGGAACTTGGTGTCGATCAAAGAATTGCTCCATTTGGAATATCCATGTTATTGGATCACTGTCATCAAACTTTATCATATCTATCTTGGGAATGAAGTAGTTCCTTGGTCCCAAGTATAACCCATGACGATGTAGACAATGGAGTGATGAATGATTAGGTGTTTGGGAATCAAGGCTCTTGTTATTTGAGAATGATATAATTTTATCCTAAGGTGAATGGGTCTCCACCATCTTGTTCTCCTTATCCTCTTCTTATTGATTTTACTTTTGGGTAAGTAGGCCGCTTATATCCTTCACAAGTTGTCCCCTCATGTTTTCAAGGTCGTTCTTTTGGATATCACTTTTGAATAATTGAAATTTAACTTGGATATCTCCTTAATTTGAATGTAAGGAATTCATCCTTATTTACCATATTCATGATTTTCACCTTTCTTAGTATTGTATTTCCAATGTTCTTTACACTTTCGGTAATCTTGGACACCCTAGAGCCCTCATTGTCAAGATTGTCGTGTGTCATGGATGAGCCTTTTGGAAACTTAGTGGGCGTAGAAATTTTTACCCACCTCTTGTTATTTGATTCCACTAATATTTTATTATTATTATATGTTAAAATTATTAATTAAATATTAAATATATACAAATAAACATAAGTATATTTATGATATGAGAAATACTTTTTAATTTATTTTTATATAACATAAATATAAATAATATAATATAACAATTAAAAAAACATGTTTATTTAATCAAAATACTTTACTTTTCATTCTTTTATATAACATGAAATATAGAAAGGTATATTAAACACAACTTTTCCAACTTTTTGTAATCAAGAAAACATGTACTAAATTATTATGAAAAATTTATATTTTTAAATAAACATTTTACATAGAAAACTTGCAACAATTTTAGAATGATTGATAAAAAAATGTTTTGGTCTACAATAATTTTAGAATAATTGATGAAAAAAGTTTTGTTTTTTTTGTTTTTTTTTGTAAATTAATAGAAATGGTAACAAGCTGATTCAATGGTAAAGAGAAACATGTTAATATACATATTTAATTGTTTATATATTTCAGTTATTCATATATTTTTATTAAAAAATATTTACAATTTTGATTTGCTTGTGTTTTTCTAATTTTGATGTATTAAATTCCAATGTCAAAGCACTTTTTAAATAACATGAATATAAACTTTGTTTATATGTTTCCATTAAAAAGAAAATTATAATTTTCACTTGCTTGTTTTATTTTTTAAACTTATTTTGATATATCAAATCCAAATTCAAATACCAAAGCACCTTCTAAATAACATGTTTATAAACTATTAAAATTCAATGTGGTTACATTTGCACAACAAACCAATACAAAGCTCAACACTCTTTGCAAGTGAGATGCTTGTAAATGTAGGCACATTTGACATTTAACTCTTAAGTGACATGCTTGTACATGTAGGCACATTTGACAATTAACTCTTATTGTTTAATAGATATGTGGTTATGTTCTTTGGGCATAGATAAGGAATTCAAAAGATATGTTTTAGTCCGTACCTTCTCTGAAAATATTCTAAAAATAGAATGTTTTTCAATTGCTATTTTACTTCACTTTATTGTATATACTTTAATAAACTGTCTATTTAGGTATTGATAAAATAACATATTAAAAAGTTAAAAAATAAAAAAGACAACGCCTCATTCCTAGAAATACCCATCTAATTTAATAAAAATACATATTAAAAAGTTATAAAAAAAAAANTGATAAAATAACATATTAAAAAGTTAAAAAATAAAAAAGACAACGCCTCATTCCTAGAAATACCCATCTAATTTAATAAAAATACATATTAAAAAGTTATAAAAAAAAAAACACAAGGTCTCATTCCTAGAAATACCCATCTAATTTGTTATTGTTAAAAAAATTTGAAACATAACACGTTACCTACATGTGTCGCTGCCAAATTCTAGAAAGATACATACTTGTCCAGAAAGGCAAAAGATTCAAGTAATTAACAAAGTAAATATCTACTTCAAATTTGGAACATGAAATGAACAAAAATCATTTATTAATAGATGGTTGTCCTCGGAGCATTTTATAGAAAAGACTACAATATCCATCTTTTGTCATTTTTAAGGTTGACAACTTGAGATGATATGATTCATAATTTGCCATTTTTAAAGTTGAAAAATTGAGATGATATAATGTCCAAAGTGCAAGTAAAATTGTGCTGCTTGGGGGTATCCTCTTCCCCCTCGTGTTTCCTTTGGATATGCTTTCAGGGCTCTTTGTGTGCTGTCTATGGATAGTGTGGACAGATTATCTTCAAGTGAATTGATATTATTCATAATTTGCCATTTTTAAAGTTGAAAAAATGAGATGATATAATGTTCAAAGTGCAAGTAAAATTGTGCTGCTTGGGGGTATCCTCTTCCCCCTCATGTTTCCTTCGGATATGCTTTCAGGGCTCTTTGTGTGCTGCCTATGGATAGTGTGGACAGATTATCTCTGAGCAAATGGATATGGGGGATATGGCCTCTATTGTCCCACTTTGTTGTAGTGGCTGCAGGGTTTGATCTGTAGACATGTTTTAGTGATGGTGGTTGACAGCAATTATCGTAAACATAGTACGATACTAAATATCATGGATTGTATTTGTTACTTTTGATTCAATAGAATATCAAGAAACTGATCTTTTTCTTCTTGAAAGTAGAATTGTTAAAATGTAGAAGAGTTTTACCATCCTAATTTGATCTATTATGGGATTGTGCCATCATTTATCATTTTTAAATTGACAACTTGAGATGATATGATTCATAATTTGCCATTTTTAAAGTTGAAAAAAACAAAATGATATAATGTTCAAAGTGCAAGTAGAATAGAATTATTAAATTGTTGAAGACTTTGACCATTCTAATTTGATCTATTATGGAATTGTGTTATAGTGATTTCTGTATCAAGACCAAACAGTGACAAAAGTAATATTCTTCAAAATAACCATTACTTCACTGATTGGTTATTCTTGTACCATTAATACACTAAATGGTTAAAGTATCAACTCACGTTATTAAGATGTCAAGAAAGAGTACTATTTTAACGTAATCTTTCACTTTAATGTGTTTACTATTTTAACATAATCTTTCATTGTTTTTCTTTCAATTTCACTACTATGTCTTCTTTGCAACCTTGTGTTGATTTGTTAGTCATTAAATGTTTATTGCTAAAGATTCCTAGGTTTTCTGTCATGTTTATTTCAACTGAATTTACATATTCCTATTTTTTATGTTTGTTGACTCGTCATGATAGAATGATTACAATAACCTACCTGATAATATTGATGATATTTGGATATATGCAAATTTCGTAACTTTGATGTTGACTTGACATGATAGAATGATTACAATAACCTACCTCATAATATTGATGATATTTGGATATTGATTAGTCACATGTTAAAAGGTTATGATAAAATATTTGTATTATTATATCATATTTTATGTACATACAGAATATTCTATGAACATATAGATCATGCTTTCAAATTGTCAATTGAATCCAAATCAAATCCAAGTGGTTGTGGGATTGTGTTATTTGCCCACCAAAGTTATATTCCTGTAAATGGCATGTTGCACTCAGCATGAGTATATTTGTTGCAATGGCTTTAAGCCAGACATGTTATTGACTTGACTAAACTAGACCTTGAATTAAAGTTATTTTCTGAAAATTCCCGCATGAGCAAGGCAACCCATTAATATGCAAAACTGATTGGCCTTCTAAAGCTTCTTTGCCATTAAATCAAATTCTGTCAGGATTATCTCACGCCACATATAAAAGGTCCACAAAACCGTTATTTTGGATCCATAACCAGAGATTTAAAAAAAAACAATACCCCCAACAAAAAGACCATATATATAGTCTGACAATACAAAAAAACCATATATATAGCCTGTCAATACAAAAGGAAATGTAAATAAAAATGTAAGACCTGATGTATAAATAGTCCGATACTGGTTAGAAAAAATATAAATGTGTTCAGATAAAAGCCCAAGAACTTTCATAACAAGATAAAATTACTCCTAGAAAATAAAAATAAAAATATGTCCAGGTAAAAGCCTAGGAACTTTCATGACAAGACCAAATTAATTAAGCACTAGCAATACCCAATAAAAAACAACCATATATATAGGCTGATAATGCAAAGGAAAGTGTAAATAAAAAAGTAAGACCTGATGCATAAATAGTCCTATACTTGATAGAAGAAATATAAATCTGTTCAGATGAAAGCCTGAGAACTTTCATAACAAGACCAAATTACTCTTGGAAAA
>LPNX011050659.1:754407-791021 GCA_001517045.1 Pseudotsuga menziesii | reverse complement strand
AAAAAAGAAGCCGCTCTTTTGTGGCTTTCAATTTTCTGTTTGAAAAAGAAAGAGAATTGTTTTTGCTTTTTGCATTCCATTTCTCTTTGCTTAGTCATCTTGTATCAACAATGAATCAAAACACCATTGGTTTCATCTCCACCACCCCTTTGAGTAATCAACAACCCTTTAAAATAAACGCTTAATATCTAAAATTTATTAGTAATTGTTTGTTTATAGGGACGACACACACTAGTCTAGGCCAGTGTTTTGGGTTAGGGATATCTTAACTGCCCAAGACTTCAAACTCAAACATAGTGGCCTATCTGTTAGGAAATCCAACTTCGTTGAGAAAGACACCAGAAAGCTCCTCTCACATAGGAGTCAAGCATGAGGTCGTGCGATACTGAGCTATTGGAGACACCCCTCCCCTTCTCAATAAAGCATACACCAGAGCTGTTGCACGTTTGGGGACTCACCCAGTACCTCCTCCCGACCCCGTGTGGTGCCTGGTACTACTTGAGTTTTGGGCTTAGCTACCCTGCCCATGTGCATCTGTTGGACTGACGATTGTTCTGCTGAACTTTCTTCGCGATTTTGGTAGCCTTAGTATCTTGTCTGCTAGGATCTTACACAGGTGGCATTGGAAGGCTATTTCCAGTGCTCCTAGCGTAGGCTTGGAAGGTAACCTCGGTTGACAATTTGGGAGGGTGGTTGGGTGATTCCAGCACTTGCACCCAGAGAACTCTTTATGAAATGCCAAGTAACTACTCTTGTTCCTTCACTGGTTAGTTCTAGGCCCTCATCATCCCAGACTTTCCTTTGGAAGGCATCTTTGTGTACCTAGTATGATACTTAGGCATTTTCTGCTAGTGGTTTGCTATTTGTGTTGTTGGTTACTTGTCGAACTCAGAAATTTATCTTATTGTTTGAAACTATGGATAACACCCCTACGGACACTAACCAAGAGATCCCCATGCTGGGAGCTCCTTGTACTTTTCCTCTTACCAAGAATGTTGGTGTCCCTTTGATGGCCACTTTGAATCTACCTGGATTCACCCTAGGGATACCGGTGTGGTTGTTTTCCACTCAAACTTTCCTTAATGCTCCTGATGCTTCTCAAGTAAGCTCCTCATATCAAGGGCATCAAAACATTGGTTCCCCTTTGCCTATAACAGCTTCTCCTCCTCCTTCTACCTCATGTGGTGAAAGTTCTGATACTAGTAACCATGAGTCCAAAAGGAGTAAAAGAAGGAAGAGTAGGAAGAACACTCGAAAGCAGGGGCTAGCTCATTCAACCTCTGCAGGTCAAGTTGAACCTCACCACCTAGCCTCTGGAGGTCATGCTGGGGGCACCTATCCAACCTTTGTAGGTCATGTTGGATCCAAGCACTCAACCTATGCAAATCAAGTAGATATTCACCATCCAACCTCTGCAGGTCATGCTGGTAGAACCCTTCCAACCTCTGCAAGTCATGTTGGATCCAGTCACCCAGCCTCTATAGGTCACGTTGAGAGCACCCGTTCAACCTCTACATGTCAAGATGAACCTCCCCATCCAACCTCTCTAGGTCATGTTGGATCCAGTTACCCAACCTCTATGGGTCATGCTAGGAAACCTCATCCATCCTCTGCAGGTCATGCTGGGGGCACACACTCAACCTTTGTGAAGCATGTTGATCCTAACCATTCAGCCTCTGATGTTCANATGGGTCATGCTAGGAAACCTCATCCATCCTCTGCAGGTCATGCTGGGGGCACACACTCAACCTTTGTGAAGCATGTTGATCCTAACCATTCAGCCTCTGCTGTTCATGTTGGTGGAACCCATCCAACCTCTGCAAGTCATGTTGGACCCAGTCTCTCAACCTCTGTAGGTCATGTTGGGGGAAAACTCTCAGCCTCTGGAGGTCACGCTAAGGGAAAAAAGTCAACCACTGTGACTCATGTTGACACTGTTGAAAAGACTAATAGTTCAAAACACAAGCTCAAGTTCCCTTGTAAGATTTGTGAGGGAGACCACCTTACTCATCAATACCCTGCCATCGCGGAGGTACGAAGAGTTTGGTTTCAATGTCATCCTATTCTTGAACAAACTGATGCTTCTCAACAGCCTACTCAACCTTCAGTTGATCTAGTGGTTGAACCTTGCCAGTATTTGGTTCAACCCACTCTTCTTTCAGAGAGTGATCCTTATTGGATTGAATCATTGTCATATTTTGTGAATCCCACTCTCCCTTCGGAGAGTGATTTTCACGAAGCAGTTGAATCGATTCCATCGTCAATCATTCCCACTCTTATTTTGGAGAGTGAAGTGTCTACTAGTCACATTTTCTTCACTTCCAGTTCAGAACTTATTGAACAAGGGGGAATTGAACTCGTCTCGGATGAACCCCCACCAAGCTCTCATATTGCTTCCTTTTATTGGGACAACCTAGTTGAGACGCACCTTCCTTTTGATGCACTTTTCCAGATAAAGGTCAAAGTTGGACAATACACGATTTCTCAATGTATTGTTGATGAAGGAGCCTCAATTAGCATTTTGTTTGCTCATGCTTGGAGAGGCATGGGATCTCCCAACCTTGTGTTGACTGCTAGTCAGTTACTGGATTTTGATATAAGAACTAGTACAACCTTGGGAATTCTTGCTCAAACACCTATTACTTTGGGTGGGGAGATCGTCTTAGTTGATTTCATGGTGATAGAGGACCCCTTGGACTTCAATATGCTCCTCAGGCGTGATTATGTTTATGCCATGCAGGTCATGGTGTCGACTTTATTTCATGTGATGTACTTTAATCATGGCGAAGAAATTGTCACTATTGATCAGTTGGATTTTCTTGATCCCTCTCCTGACCCAACTAGAGACCAGGTATTTCCTTTATTAATTCCTAGTGTCTCGATAGACACTACCCCACCATGGGTGACCTATGTGGCCTCATATCCCTTGCATTCAATTGCTACTGAGAAGAAGCCTTTGTCTTCATGTTTACCTTCTCAGGACTTGGTCTTAGCAATTGACCAGGTGATCCATCCTATACAGACTATGGAGCCTGCTCTCCACTATGTTGATCCAACTGAAAGTTTAGACATGTGTCCTATCTGGGATGGTCTCCTTCCATCTGATGAAGTCTTCCTAGAGTCTTTGATATAGTTTGACCTTCTTTTGGATGTTGGTTCAGATGTGACTAAGCCTAATCCTGATTTGCTTGATAAGCCCGATATTTCCATTAATCAATCTTTTTGTGTTGGTCTTATTGATTCTTTGGACTCTCTCTTTGAACATTAAGTCAATGATCCTGATGAGTTTGATTTTTCTTATGAATTTTTCAACTCCTGTGATACTGAGTTTGTTCCAACAGACTCTATCTCCCTTGTTGATTTTTTATTTTCTTTTGAGGTTGATCTTATTGATCATAAACCCTCATATCTTGGCACTATAGAGTCCTCTTTGGTTGATTCCGCCTTGACTACACCTTTTGTAGAATATAACAAAGTCGCAGGTGTTTTTGCCAAAGTGACCTGCATCAAATCTTTTCTTCCGAATATGATTCTGATGTTGTTATTTCTTGGAGACAATATTTGTTGTTGTATTNTATAACAAAGTCGCAGGTGTTTTTGCCAAAGTGACCTGCATCAAATCTTTTCTTCCGAATATGATTCTGATGTTGTTATTTCTTGGAGACAATATTTGTTGTTGGATTGACAACTGTTTACTGACCTCGCTTTGTTTTTCAAGTTGTAACTTCATTTGCATGTACCATGATCATGCTTATGAGCCTGATGTTGACTTCTACGCTTTTAGCTCATTCTATAAGACTTCATCTTTGCTCTCATCATCGCTCAGCCTTGCACCATTTTTCCTTTGCAACTTGACACCTTTTTCCTTGAGGAGACATTCTCTGAGTGTCTTTATCTTGCTCATGTTCCTTGTATTATGCTTAAGTTTGTTCCTCGCGCTTGGAACTAGTTTTGTCTACCTTTGACACTTGCCTCCTCGCATTTAGAGCATTCTTTCTGCTCTCCTTCGAGCTCGTTAAAAACAATAGAGAGGCCGTGAGTTGACTTTTCCAGACTCTTTAAAACTTCACGGGAAAGATATGGAGTTATCTTTAAGCCCTGGTCTGACTCCTTAAAATTGACTGGATTTCCAAGTAAACTTGTTTGTTCAGACTCGTTAAAGTAAATTGAACAATCATCCATATCGGTTGTAGTTTATCTCTTTTTCGAACCATGTGTATTACTTACGAAAAAGGAACACTCTCTTTTATTTAGAATTGAGAAGAGTATCTTCAGGCATAGGTTTATCTCTGTTCCAGACTTGGAGGACTAAATTTACGGAAAATGACCCTTTTTGAGCTTAGTTTTCTCTTTTTCGTGCTCTGGACCTAAACATGAAAATTTTTGAGCATTTTTTTATGTCTTTGTCATACTCGCTAAATCCTAAGAACAAAGCATCGAGTTTGCTGTTGTCTGTACCATTCTACTAAATAAATAGAACTTTTTGAATGATCTTGCTTTCCTTCACACTCGTTAAAACTAGAGTGTTTTGCTCGCTTATGAAGGAGAGTCGGTCTGGTGATAGTTTAACCCTTTATCATACCTTTCCTACTAACTACGAAAAAGGAATACCTTAGTTCACTTGGACTAAGAGAGTTCTCCTTTGTATTGTTTTACACTTTTTCAGACTTAGGAGACTAACTTTACGAAAAAACACCCCCCTCGAGTCTTCTTTGGAGTTTTCAAACTCTCAAAACTATGAAAACACCATTGAGAATCCACTAATTTGGGTTCGTAAAATCCACGAATCAATNAAAAACACCCCCCTCGAGTCTTCTTTGGAGTTTTCAAACTCTCAAAACTATGAAAACACCATTGAGAATCCACTAATTTGGGTTCGTAAAATCCACGAATCAGTGCTTTATCAAGAATTCCTCTATTTCTTCTTCGCACTTATAAAAAATGAAGAAGGTCCCAAGTTTTCTTTCTTGGACTCGTTAAACCTTTACAAGAAAAAGGGAAGGGAATTTCATTCACATGTTTTTTACATAATGGCAGCAAGTCTTGTCTCCTTGAACAAAGCACCATTTTTGAGTTGATCAACAGTTGGTTTCTAGTATTTTGACCTTATCCCGATTCAGAGTTTCTTACTCCTCCAGTTGGCTTCTTTTCCAATTATATGGGGAATTTGTCAATGTCTCCTACATTGCATATTTGTGTCATTGGTCTCTTTGTGTCAAAATATGCCTAAGTCACTTTTGTGTTGTGCTCACTGTTCAAGGATTAAACCTTTATCGACCATTTTACAGTTGCTTTGACCTTTTGTGTTGGCCATTCCCTGGTATCGGTTCATTACATCGTGTATTCATCGATCCTTGTTGCAAACTTTGTACCATCTCTTGATCCAATTAGTCTTTGACTTACCTCGTGTTGGATGATGGAGAATGCCTTAATGCCTTCCTTCTAACAGATCTCTTCCTACCGACAACA
Source organism: Pseudotsuga menziesii (assembly GCA_001517045.1). Classification (NCBI taxonomy): domain Eukaryota; kingdom Viridiplantae; phylum Streptophyta; class Pinopsida; order Pinales; family Pinaceae; genus Pseudotsuga; species Pseudotsuga menziesii. Next base: position 785,552 of record LPNX011050659.1, on the reverse strand, counting down.
ACACCTCTTGCTCCGGGAATGAGATTTAAATTTACTGATAGTACCTTGGGGATTGCAGTCATCGGTGGGAATACCTTAATGTCTCCTACTTGATGCATTTTTCAGGTGTTCGAATTCAAGATCTTGTATTCACACTTGTTAGAATGTACTAGGTACCTTGGGGACCTTTTTCATTAATAGTGGTTTCCCTCGCGTTTGTTAATGGTTCTCATCATCGACCGGTAATCAAACAGTTTCCTCCAAGTTCGACTTCAGCTCCTTTATTCACATGGTTAGGATCCGTACCTTTGGGCAGTTTGGATTGAAGACCTTGGGCCGACAGCAACATCGTAATTTTGGTATTGTCTGAGTTGCGCAAGACCTTGTCACACTTCATATGAAATTTTGCTGAGACATAGATCCACGTTGTATTCTTGTGGCTATGATCGATTATTGAGCATGGATCTACCTTGTTCATGTGTGGCCTTGACTCCTTTAGATTTGATATGGTGCCTTTTTGCACATTGAGCGACCATGAATAGTTACATCAATTATACATATGTTCGATCTGCCTGTATCCTTATGGTGATCATTTGTATATGGACATGTATGTCCCAGAGATAATTTTTGTCNTTTTGCACATTGAGCGACCATGAATAGTTACATCAATTATACATATGTTCGATCTGCCTGTATCCTTATGGTGATCATTTGTATATGGACATGTATGTCCCAGAGATAAGTTTTGTCTGACATTTATCTCTCTTTCAGGTACCTCTGCTCGAGCCTTTGATCTTGGATTCTGTGCTCTCTCCACGACTCAGCTGTTTACTTTTTATAATGTATTTTGGCTATCATCTTCCACTCTAACCTCATACATTAGGGGGCATCTGTTATAGACTAAAATGACACATCTCTGACTGTGACAACTTTCCCATGTTTTCGTCGCATTTCAACACTTCATGAAAGTCACTGAAAAAACACCTAGCTTGGAGGAGCCATATCCAAAGTTCTGTAACTTCGTTTGACCTCTTCTCTAGACTGTTGGAAAATTATTTAATCCAGGAAAAACTTTGAAGAAGACTCTAAATCCTGGAAATTCCTAGAAGTACCCTAAAAATGATCATCTTTGACCTATTCGCGAATTTTGTGAAGCAAACCTTCGAGTTTCACATCTATACTCGCGAATTTGCCTTCATGCTACCTACGATTATATCCCGTAATGGTAAAAAATGATAAAATTATCAAAAATATCGAATTAGGGGTGGTTTGGGAGGTTATGGAACTGAATTAGGAAGTTATAACTGGCTCCTATTCGACCCTATCTCTTCATAAATGTATAAATAGAAGGAGAGAGGTCCATGAGAAGGGAATTGAACTTTTGCAATGTTATGCTGGAGGAATTTGGACTCTCTTTCCTCCACCTTTTCCCTGGAGATCATCTCCTTGTGTTGCAGAGCTTGGAGGCTGAGTTCCTTGGAGAAGATAAGCAATAGAACTAGATCAAGGTTTAGTGAGGTGCTTAACAAGAGGAGAAGGTGAACTCTGTACTTCTTCCACTTGTTTGATAAATATGTGATGTCCTTCTTCTTCCCAAATCATTGTTCAATGTATGATTGAATCTCTGTTTATGATCAGATGTTTATGTTAATCATATTAGGTTTTCATGTTGCTTTGATTATCATTGCTTTGCATGTGGTCATATTGGTTTGAGGAAGGTATAATTCGTTTTGCAGGTCTCTTGAAGCAAGAGGGTTTATGTTAATCATATTAGGTTTTCATGTTGCTTTGATTATCATTGCTTTGCATGTGGTCATATTGGTTTGAGGAAGGTATAATTCGTTTTGCAGGTCTCTTGAAGCAAGAGGAGCAAGAGGAGGATTGAAGGGCTGCTTGGATCAACCTTCGTTTGGATAAGGTATGAACCATTATAATATCTAAATCTTGTTTATATTTGCTTGTAGAACTATATGCATCTCTCTTTCAACCCCAGTATGTTGATGCCTTTTAAACCCTAGCCGTAGGAAGCTTTCCTCTACAACACTATCTATGCTAATTATCTCCTTAATAGTACTGTACCAACCTTTTGGAAATGGTGAACATTATTTGCATCTCTACTAGACATGACACTTTGAAAATTAGCTACAANCCTCTACAACACTATCTATGCTAATTATCTCCTTAATAGTACTGTACCAACCTTTTGGAAATGGTGAACATTATTTGCATCTCTACTAGACATGACACTTTGAAAATTAGGTACAAAATCTTGTAACTATGACCTCAACTTCTCTTTTACTATGTTTGCAAATTGAACTTGAATAAACCTTCTTGTGAGATATTTTAGTTACTAACAATCATTTTTGTGTAAATGCAGAGTTGAGACAATGTGATTTAGAGTAAAAAAATCCAAATCTCATGTATGGAAGGATGATATGGACTATTGTAGTTTCTATTTCTCATGTTCATAGCTTCTATTGCAAGCACAACTTGTAATTGACTAACAAGTGAGGAATTCAATGACATAGATAATAAGAACACCAATCTGGGTGAAAAAAACTTCCCATAGCTCAGGACAATGCAATATAGAGAAAAAAAACCCAAATCTTATGTTTGTGGAATCATTGGACCCCTGTAGCTATCAACACAACTTTTATTTCATGTTGCTTGCAAGTTGAACACTAATAATTCAAGTTGAACTTGCAAGCAAGGTGAAATATAAATTGTGGCCACTACTGTAATTGAAAATAATTGAAATGTAACTCCATATGATATGAATGCCAATCGTAGTTGAAAATCACTTCCACAACTTGAGGCAATCCAATTTGGAGAAAATACCCCTGAACTCATGCTTGGTAGAAGGATATGGATTCATGTAGCTTCTATTTCACCTAAATCCCCAAAAGTGATGTTTGGTTGTAGAATATCGATAACTATAGCCTCTGTTTTCCTTACTCGCAAGTTGAACTTGAATTAACTTAGTTTTAACTTGTAAACAAGGTGAAATAAACATTGTTACCTTACATGTAAGTGTACATTTTAATTACAAATAATTGAGGAATCAATTTCCCCACATAGTAAGATTGTCAATCATTGTTGAAAGTTGCTTTCCATTACTCAAGATGATATAATATGGANTAAGTGTACATTTTAATTACAAATAATTGAGGAATCAATTTCCCCACATAGTAAGATTGTCAATCATTGTTGAAAGTTGCTTTCCATTACTCAAGATGATGTAATATGGAGAAGGAAAATCCAAATGTCATGTTTGGTGGAAGGATATGAATTCTTGTAGCTATGAACATAGTTTTTATTGCGCAGTGCTTGTAAGTTGAATAAATTTAGGTTCAATTTACAAGCAAGATGAATATAAAATTGTGGTCATAGTGGTTAGGATTTCAAGATGATCCCATGGTAACTAAGGGTAAGGATGGTATTTAGAAATATATTTAAACAATGAAGAGCATATTCGTAAGAAGATCCAAAAGAGCACAAATAATTGTCTATACATGCATTGTACCAAATGAAGCTAGAGCCTCATTGATAAGTATATTCATGGTTTACCCCTAAGATCCCATAAAGAAATACTACAATAACCACTAAAGTGGTTAACCATAAATGAAGTGGTATCAAAGGTACAACAAACCCCTCAAGGTGGGTTTACATTAAATATTTTCACGTCCTCTCTTAAACACAACTTGGAGGATCTACGAATATGGTATTATCTCAAAATCACCCTTTAATGAAAAATTCTTGCAACAAACATCGTCATTGCAACATCTTGTGAAATTCCAGAGATATCAATTCTCCCATAATTCTCCCTTAACTACAACTAGGATAGAAATACTTATAACCACTAAAGTGGTTAACCATAAATGAAGTGGTCCAAAGGTCTAAAAAAACCCTCAAGTTGGGCTTACATTAAATATTGGAAGATATATTAAGGTGGCATTATCTCAACATCACCCCTTAATGCCAACTTCTTGAGACAAATATTATCACTGCAACATCTTGCAAAATTCGAGAGATATCAGATCTCCCATGATTCTCCCTTAAATACAACTGGGATAGGAATACTAATAACCACTGAAGTGGTTAATCATAAATGAAGTGGTCCAAAGGTATAACAAACCCCTCAAATTGAGTTTACATTAAATATTTTCATGTCCTCTCTTAAATACCACTTGGAGGATTTATGAAGCTGACACTATCTCAACACCACCCCTTAATGTCAACTTCTTGCAACAAACATTGTCACTGCAACATCTTGCAAAATTCTAGAGATATCAGATCTCCCATGATTCTCCCTTAACTACAATTCAGATAAAAATACTAATAACCACTAAAGTGGTTAACCATAAATGAATTGGTCCAAAGGTCTAAAAAACCCCTCAAGTTGGGTTTACATTAAATATTTTCACGTCCACTCTAGAATACCACTTGGAGGTTCTATGGAGCTGGAATGATCTCAACACCACCCCTTAATGCCAACTTCTTGGAATAAACATTGCCATTGCAACATCTTACAAAATTCTAGAGATATCAAATCTCACATGATTCTCCCTTAACTACAACTAGGATAGAAATACTAATAGCGAAAATACACGACCATGATGAGATACAATAGAATAGTTTCCTCCCAAGCTTGTGCAACAAGGCTTAGAATGGAGATATCTTGAGAACTTANTCTCCCTTAACTACAACTAGGATAGAAATACTAATAGCGAAAATACACGACCATGATGAGATACAATAGAATAGTTTCCTCCCAAGCTTGTGCAACAAGGCTTAGAATGGAGAGATATTTAGAACTTAAACCTCTAAAATATATCCAAACAGAGTTGGGGCATCAAGATCCTGACTACCAATAGTTAGAATCAATTCCCCCTGAAAAAGGTCAATGGTATTCTCCAGAAACATAGTGCTTTTGATGAAACAATCTCAATCATGGAAGTTGCAAACATAACCGCTCCCAAATTACCTGACAAGGGCATCAACTAAATTTAGAGGTGTCAAGAATAATAGAAAACCAAAACGAAAATAAAATTAGCCTTCTTTGTTCAAAAATACCTTTTAATTTCTTAGTGTGCATCAAATAGTAGTTCCTTAGTCCATCATCAAGTTTAATAGTCCTTAGGCCTCACTACACTTCTTAAACATCCCCTCATTGTCTCATCATCAAATGGCTCTGTAAATTTTTGTTGACTAGTCGAAACCATCAATGGGGTTTTCAACAACATCAAATTGGATTTATACATCCCAACAACAATCCCCCGTATTAAAACAAGTTGGATCACACCATTCATTAAGACTCACATACATGAACTCCAACCAAAGTTGTTCCACATGCATAACTTAAACATGCCGTCAAGATGGTTCAATGAAATATTGAAACAAGGATCGTGACAACAATCGATGAATCAATCAATTAATCAATCAGAATAAAGAGAAATGTATGCGTGTATTGTGGATTATACTTATGTTTATGAAGTTCTCAATCCCTTGTTGAAATGTTTCCACAACCAATCATTAGTGCATCCTTAATGGATCCCACTAGTTGACACTGGTTGAAAATTCTGGCTCTTATGCCTCTTTTGCAGAGATATATAAGATTTTTTGCCACCATACCAATATTCTTGACTCTTGAGTGAATTCCTCCTACTTGTATGATGAGAATGTCCATACGTCAAAGAGTATTTTTCTTGAAGAACGGAAGTTGCAAGGTGTCCCCGCAAATCAATAAAGATATCATTTCTTTACAACACACACACACACATTAGCATAAACCAGACAATCAATTAGCACATGTTGTGTTGTCTATAACTCAATAGAATGGCCTTCATCAATAAAAGAACAAGTAGAAAATAACCTTCCCATGAAGTAATGGAATAATGACCTACATATGGCAATGGAGTCTCACCATATCCAAGTCCTACTCTAATCAGTTTCATTTAAGTTATATTGGAACAATAGTAGCTTGTCTACTCTTTACAAGTTCATCACTTGCATATCCTATCTAACACAATAACAACCCAATACCTCTAGAACATTTATTAAAATTAGGAGAAACATTATGCACAAGATTCCCAAAATAACATAAAATTAGAAAGAGAGAGTAACCCAACATCTTGATGATGAAATAAAGAGATGAATAAGAAGTCTCTTCGAGGGGGAAACCTCCTTTTAAAATTTATCAAATGCACAAGAGGAGATGTGATGATCCTAAAACTAGGTCTCCTTGATATATATAGAGGAGACAAAGGGTACAATTACAATTAAGGTCCTCATTGACCATACATTTATTTAAGGTCTTAACCAACCAATAAAGAGAATACTAATATAATAAAAGAAATGTAATGTCACAATATATGGTTCTTAAGATGCCCCTCCCCTTCAAACAAGTGTTGTCCTCAACACTTGATTAACTATGGATGTTTTTGAATGAAGAACTCATCGTCTCATGTTGCCTTTTCTATTGGTAGGTTCTTCCACTTGATGAGGTGCTAAGTAATTGATTGATCCNTTGATTAACTATGGATGTTTTTGAATGAAGAACTCATCGTCTCATGTTGCCTTTTCTATTGGTAGGTTCTTCCACTTGATGAGGTGCTAAGTAATTGATTGATCTGTGTTCAAGGATTGTAGCTTATGTGATGGGCGTACTTTGATCTGTCTTGCATGTTTTTTGATATTTCTTTCGTTCTCTCCTTGTTTCTTCCACCCAATTAGATTGCAGAATTGAAATAACACAAAGTACTCTTAATGTATTCCTCTTTCATTGAAACTGCATATTCCACCACATTCTGTTTTCCTTTTTTNTCTCCTTGTTTCTTCCACCCAATTAGATTGCAGAATTGAAATAACACAAAGTACTCTTAATGTATTCCTCTTTCATTGAAACTGCATATTCCACCACATTCTATTTTCCTTTTTTTGTAGATAATTTCAAATTCATAACCTAGCATCTTTGTAATCCACTTTTGTTTCTCTTTTGAGGACAATCATTGTTCTAAGAAATACTTAAGGATATCATGATTTTTGTTACCTGGAAGTGTCTTCCTATTAGCTAAGGGCACCATTTCTTAATTGCATGCAACATGGTCAACATTTCCTTCTCATAAACTGGTTTAAGTAAGTTTTTCCCTGTAATTTGGAAACTTTCGATTGCAAGGGGCATTCCTTCTTGCATTAAAATGACATCAATCCCATTCCTTGAGGTATCACATTCCATAGTAAAAAATTTTGTNTCCCTGTAATTTGGAAACTTTCGATTGCAAGGGGCATTCCTTCTTGCATTAAAATGACATCAATCCCATTCCTTGAGGTATCACATTCCATAGTAAAAATTTTTGTGAAGTCATACATGACTAATGTAGAAGTTGTACACGTAGTCACTTTAAGTTTTTCAAAAGCTTTGGTTTCTTCTCGAGTCCAAGAAAATAATCATTTTTTAATAGAACTGTAGGTGTTGATATTTGACCATAATTCTTGATGAACTCGCGGCAATAGACAATTAATCCTAAAAATCCTTTAAGATCCGTCAAGGTTTTGGGAATTAATAGAACTGTAGGTGCTGATATTTGACCATAATTCTTGATGAACTCGCGGTAATAACCAATTAATCCTAAAAATCCTTTAAGATCCGTCAAGTTTTTGGGAATTGGTCATTCCATTATAGCTTTATTTTTGTCAAGGTCCACTTTGACACCTTCATGAGATACAATATGGCCCAAATATTCCACTTCGTGAACCCCAAATGCACACTTAGAAGGCTTGGCATATAGTTGTTTCTCCTCCAATAGCTTTAAGAAAACGTCAACATGTTGTACATGCTCTTCCCAAGATTTGCTATAGATTGGTATGTCATAAAAAATACTAAAACAAATTTTTTGAGAAAAAGGTTCAAAAATAGAATTCATCAAGATTTGAAATGTGGAAGGTGCATTGGTAAGGTCAAATGGCATCACTAGAAATTCATAATTACCTTCATGTGTTATAAAGGTTATTTTAAAAATGTCTTCTTGTCTCCTTTTGATTCGATGATATGCTTAACGAAGATTTAACTTGGCAAAGCAAATTTCTCCCTGCACTTCATCTAATAGTTCATTGATGACAAGAGTATGAAACCCATATTTAATGGTCAAGTGTTGAGCTCTCTATAATCCATACACCATGAACCTTTCTTTTTACAAACCATCACAACTAGTGCAGAGAACACACTTTGGCTAGGTTGAATGATGTTGGAATCTAACATTTCTTGAACCATATAGGCTTAGTCTCACTTTTTTGTGCATATTGGTACCTGTAAGGTATGGTGTTAGGTGGTACACTTCTTGTCCACAAGTGAATCTCATGGTCGTGATCTCAATAAAGTGGAAGATGTTTAGGCATCTCTCCAAATACCTTGGAATGATTGTCAATAACTTTGGAGATCAACTATAATGGAGGGTATACATGCTTGAACATATAGTGAGCATAATTGTGCAATTACACCATGGTGTCCCTTTTTTTAACAATTTTGTCATCTTGTTAGAGATTATCAATTTAGAGGATTTCCCTAGAATACCTATGAGTTCAATTTTCTCGCCTTCTAAGGAAAATATCATGGAAAGTTCTTGGAAATTAAGAGATATTGTTCCCAATGATTGTGTAAATCAACACCACCATTTGGATTTCAATCTTTGATCTATCTAGTAAATATTTCCCATAGTAAGCTTAATACTATGTCACTTCCCTGAACAATTATGGTATTTCCATCTACAATCATTACTTAAAACTCTGTTGTTGGATATGTAAAGCAATGGAGAAGTTTAGCTAATTTACAAGTGAATTTATGACTACTACTAGAATCAATCAACATTGTTACCTTTTTATTTTTGATATATCCTTCTATCTCGAGAATTTGAGGAGTGCTAATGCTAGCCAATGCATGGAAAGAAATGGTTGGAGTAGTATCTTCTTGTTCTACCTCTTGAGACTATTCTAATTTTGGATTTTCTTCCTCTTTACAATCTATATAGAACAATTTATTATCAATATACTTATGCCCTTTATTGTAGGCGTTGTCACAATTGAAATAGTTCTTTTGATATTCTTTCTGATACTTAGTAAGGTGTCAACCTTGTAGGTTTTGCNCAATATACTTATGCCCTTTATTGTAGGCGTTGTCACAATTGAAATAGTTCTTTTGATATTCTTTCTGATACTTAGTAAGGTGTCAACCTTGTAGGTTTTGTGAGTCTAGGGGTAGGAACATTTCACTCTCTAAGTTTTAGTAGCGACCCTTCTAGTAGCCATTTTTTTAATTTCAACTTTCCTTTCCAAACTAAAATCATTCTCCAGTGATTTAGGTTGAAAGAGACGTACCCCATGTTGAATGCTCTCCTTTAAAGTTCCCATAAAGAGATCCAACAAATTATCCTTCAAAATGTTCTTCACTCTAAGACTCAACTTTTTGAAACTTTTTAATGTGCTTTGTAATTGGACCTCTTCAGCCTAATATTTATCAATTGGATAAATAATAGGTTTCTCTTAATATCCCCATAATTTGCTATCAATTCAACCATGAATATATAACAAGAAACATTATAGTCCCGTTTACGGTCACAAAGCCATTAGTACCACACAAATTGATCATGTTCTAAATACAAGGATGAAATAGTTATCTTTTGTAAGGTTGGAACTTGGTGTCGATCAAAGAATTGCTCCATTTGGAATATCCATGTTAGTGGATCATTGTCATCAAACTTTATCATATTGATCTTGGGAATGAAGTAGTTCCTTGGTCCCGAGTAGAACCCATGACGATGTAGACAATGGAGTGATGAATGATTATGTGTTTGGGAATCAAGGCTCTTGTTATTTGAGAGTGATATAATTTTATCCTAAGGTGAATGGGTCTCCACCATCTTGTTCTTCCTATCCTCTTCTTATTGATTTTACTTTTGGGTAAGTAGGCCGCTTATATCCTTCACAAGTTGTCCCCTCATGTTTTCAAGGTCGTTCTTTTGGATATCACCTTTGAATAATTGGAATTTAACATGNCTTTTGGGTAAGTAGGCCGCTTATATCCTTCACAAGTTGTCCCCTCATGTTTTCAAGGTCGTTCTTTTGGATATCACCTTTGAATAATTGGAATTTAACTTGGATATCTCCTTAATTTGAATGTAAGGAATTCATCCTTATTTACCATATTCATGATTTCCACCTTTCTTAGTATTGTATTTCCAATGTTATTTACACTTTCGGTAATCTTGGACACCCTAGAGCCCACATTGTCATGATTGTTGTGTGTTATGGATTTTCTAGATTTCTTATATATTTCTTCTTTACCTCACCTTTTGAATCACCAAAAACAAATATTCCAATCAAAAGTTATTCAACTTTCCAGTTAACATACCTTTAGAAACCCTGGTTTGTAGGTTGACTTTTCTTTTGAATTTTCTCTTAACTTTCGACCCCTTTGAGTATGGAATTTCAGCTTGTAGTATATTGACGTGTATTCTTTGTAATTCCATAGGTTTGGCCAAATTCTAATTTTGCAAGAGAAATTTATGATGATTTTCCCAAAACTTGTTGTTTTTGTCCCTTTCAGGAGACCAAACTTGTACGATATGTCACGTGTCCAATTTTTCCGATCTGCTTCTAAAACATTTACTAGGAAAAATATTGTTTGTTTTCTTTCTGATGCAATAGGTGGCACTCAATTTGGAGCTTTCAATGTTCAAATATAACAATTTTACCCATAACACTTTTTGGAGACTACGTTTTGGACTAGTAAAAACCTCCAAATTCCACAGGATTTATCTTCAAAGTTATAGCGCAATGGGATCTAATTTCTTTACCACAAGTACTTTAAAATGTATACCAAGGCTTGCCATTTTTTTTGTTTAAAATGTCATTGATAGCAAAGGTTATGCACCATATTCCCGAAATAGCATAAAATTAGAAAGAGAGAGTAACCTAACGCCTTGGAGACAAAATAAATAGGTGAATAAAAAGTCTCTTTAAGGGGGAAGCCTCCTTTTACAATTGTATGAAATGAATAGAATGATATGAGATGGTCCTAAAACTAGGTCTCATTGGTACATTGAGCCAAATGACACAATTATAATAATTAAGGTCCTATCCAATGAATAAAGAAAATACTAATATAATAATAGAAATGTAATTAGAGATTTCTTAGTTCCCATTAGGCCATGCTCTAGAAATTAGGCGATTAAAAAATATTATGGCATCAACACAGTTAATGTTGAATTTTGTGGAAGGGAGTAGGCCTAGGTAGTGCTAATGTTCTTGAGGTTTCCATTTGTTTTTCTTACTACAACTTTAGCAATGTAATAGTTTAANAGTTAATGTTGAATTTTGTGGAAGGGAGTAGGCCTAGGTAGTGCTAATGTTCTTGAGGTTTCCATTTGTTTTTCTTACTACAACTTTAGCAATGTAATAGTTTGAATAAAACCCTGTATAATACTTGTCCAAACCTAAATCCTCATCAAAATGGATTACAATTTAGTTTAATTTCTTAGAACTTGATATTAAGGTTTTGTTTCCTCTAAGCCCTCAAATAATTAGCTACAACCCAATCTACTTCTCTAACTCAGGAAAAACTTCGCTACGATGTCGTCTTAAAATTAATGTAGACTTAATTGTTTATTGTCGATTTTTCTTGAATCCTCCTAGGGCTAAATATTAGTACATCAAATATGTTTTAACAACTAACTTTGATTTTGACACCAAAGCCAAAGCTATCTAAATTTATTCAAAATTTACTCCAAATAAAAATTTTCACTATGTAGATACTATCCTCATAGTCATTGACCCCTGAACAAGATGATTAAAAGCTAGGCATATCGACCTTGCCTTTATTATGATCCATAACCCTAGCCTTTGAGGGACTTATTTCTCCACCCTCTAAACTTATCGACCTCTACATAAACATTGGTTTTCTCATTCTTCCACATCAACTACTGTAACTAAACATTCTCCGTATGGACCTATAAGGAAACCCTAGTTTCTTCACCCTTGGGTATCAAACCCTCTCTTGCACCCAAAACAATTACGAAAAAGGTGGAAAATGTTGTGGATGATCTATTAGTTACAAATATGAATATATTATGCTTGTATTTTGACCTCTGCTTTTAGTCTAACCATTCATACCTTTTCCTTTATTTTTGACACTTTTTAGGTGGAAAATGTTGTGGATGATCTATTAGTGACAAATATGAATATATTATGCTTGTATTTTGACCTCTGCTTTTAGTCTAACCATTCATACCTTTTCCTTTTTTTTTGACACTTTTTATTTGTAGTGTGGTCACTGTATGAATATTGATTAAATTGTCTTATCTTATTTTGTCAAACTACAATTTGAGTGATTTACTTCTTTGGTAATGATGTCAAGCAAGTCACTTTTTGATACTTCAGATGGATTATGTTCACCCTACATTAAGATAATTTTTGATTTATCCAAATTAAACAGTTAAATACTTCATATTTCTTTAACCAGCTCATGCTCAACATTTTGAAATCTCTAATATAATCTCATTGTAGTTTTTGGATTTTATTTAAGAACTACTATCATTATTTGGGCATTATGTTTCTATACATGTTTGTCCTTTAATATTCCTCTTATATTTCTACACGAGATACTCAAAACTAGGATCAAAAGGTTTGGAAAATTACCTTAGGAGTTCTCATATGCTTGGTTCAAAGGTAGTATGTGTCAATCATCTTTCTATAAAATGTAAGTTTGATCGTGTCTTTTGCATGGCTATGCTTATATAATAAACTCTGTTCTAAATAGTGTTTCCATTTATGCATGCTTTCTTTTGCAATTTAGAGAGGATTTACAATAATACGTCAAGGGTGTTTCTTGTAGGAGTTGGTGTTTAGGCCGTGAATTATTGAATGATTTCATTTTGTCAGGTTTTAAAAAACTTGATGTCATAGATATGGATACAATTGAAGTTTCCAATCTCAATGGAAAATTTCTCTAGTTCAGGCTTCCTTCCACATCAATTGCAATCATAATTTCTCTTAGATGGGGCTATATTACTTCATTTAATTCTCTTTTCCTTTGAAACTCTCATAGTTTAAATAGGTATGGAAATATGAAATGCATATTGGATTATTACTATTATTGGGACACTGTAGCAAATTTTTGTGCTAATTTTATTGGACGTTGGGTAAGGGTGGTTTGGAGGAAGCAATGTCAATATGTAGTTATTTATCTAGTAGGTAGTTTTAAGATTATTTATGATGATTGAGTAAGCCTCAACCAATTTAGGTAAGTTTAAGATTATTTATGATGATGGAGTAAGCCTTGACTAAGAGAAAGATGGATTAGAACACAATGCTTTTTGATCAAGAGTCACCCTCTTTAGTTCAAATTTCAAAAGAAAAGACACATGGTGGGTTTGGCGGACAAAGTAGGATGATATTTATTACAACAAACCTCAGATGCTTGTGCAAGGAGTCTAAACCATGTCTAAATCTCAAAAGCAAGAAATTAAACATTTTTTAGATGCTGAAAAGTGTTCACTAGAATTAAAATAAAATTTCCCCATATTATGATTGGATATAAATATGGAAGTATGATATTGTGTGGGAGAGACAATAGGTGCTATACCTCACTCCTTTGAGGTCCTTCACCTACTTAAAATCCCATAGTAGGAAAATATTTTTGGTCCTTTCCAAACTCACTTCTGTGAGGTCCTTCTCCTACTTGAAACCTCACAAAAGTAGGGGAATATTCTTGGTGGATTCCCACCTCACTTATTTGAGGTATCTCTCTATCTTGAAAAACCTATAAAAACATGAGAATCTTCTTGGTGGTTTCAAACAATCTAAGGTTTGGAGGCTAAATGCATGGATGAAGATATTCATTGTGAGAAGTTTTGAGTTCCTATTGAGAGTAACAAGAGTGGAAATCATAGAATATCTATGTATGTAGATTATAGCTTGGATTATTCCTTTCTAATGTTTTCATAGGGATCATGTCTTGGAATATTGGGGCTTTACTAGTCAATTCCTTTCATATATCCACAATGTTCATGGTGCAAGACTTTTGGCACGGTTGATATTAAGGTTCATGGTTGCAAGATTTCTTTTGTTATTATCTTAGATAAGTCAATGCAACGATAGTTCACCCACTATTTGATTTGTTAAGCATTATTTTTCCTAGTTTCGTAGAGAGTGGGATTGGGAGTAGTCCACTTCATAAATATTGAGACCTGTCATTTTGTTGGCCACCTATACCTCTCATGGCTACCTTTTTTGGCACATGATTTTTGGTTTTCTTAGTTTCTTAGTGCATGGGATTGAGCTTAGGCTATATAAATATTAAGACCCATGGCCACCTATACCTATCTTAGCTACTTTATTTTTGACACATGCTATATTTTGTAGTATTAGCTATTTACGGTTGTCGTGATATCTACGAAAATATGATGAGCTTACTTTTTTGTTGGGTTACATTACTTGTTTCCACCATTTGTTATCTATGGGTTTTTTGTAGTACTATACAAATTGTGGCCTCGATTGGTTAAGGATATGCCTGCAACTCTTTGATTAGTTGATTTTGGAACCCTACCTTGCAATTACTATTGGAATTGTTTGTGGAAATGTTTTTAAATTTCTTTGTTTTTCTTTTGCATTTGGTTGGCTATAAGACTTGAGGATTGCTAGTTACTAACCTTTTTTAGTGTAAAAGTAATGCATTTTTTTAATAGTATCAATTATAATGTGAAAAATATACCACCCAGGGTCTAAGGTTTTGGGTATAAGAAACATTTGGGGATTTTGGCCCCAAGATATAGAACTTTTTCTATTTGCATAAAAAATTGGGGGAATTCACGTCCTAAAGAAGAGAGGAAATGAGTTAGGTGTAGTGTTTCTTTTGAATAAGCCCAATTATGCCCTTAAGAAAACGAGAAATGAATTAGGTACATAAATGTTATTGAATAAGGGATCTAATAGAGCATACAATGCTTTACAAACCCAGGCTTCATAAATGTGAAATAGGCTAGTAAGAGCTTAATATATAATGATTATTTGTCGACGAGGAGATGCTTTTATTTTCGATTCAAGGAATATTGAGTATAGATGGAAAGATCTGCACAAACAGAGAGTATACATCTAAGTGTAAAGTGATGACAACTTATTTAAACCATACAATGGCGATGATTTTCAAATTCTACATCCAATACTTATCATTGCTCAACAACAATATACATTACTATTCTTCATCAACATTTCAAAATGAGTAGCAAGTTGTTGTATTGAATTGCCTTAAACAATATCGCTTCGGTATGACAAATTTTTNTCAACAACAATATACATTACTATTCTTCATCAACATTTCAAAATGAGTAGCAAGTTGTTGTATTGAATTGCCTTAAACAATATCGCTTCGGTATGACAAAATTTTTTTTAGTTTTTGGATTGGCATGTCTAAATCTATTATATGAAATCTTTGCTTGGCATGTAGGTTCCCTTATGTCCTATGATGGATTCATAAGTGTACTCATCAAAAGTTAAGAAAACATAGGTACCCATGGAGAACTTTTGAAGGGCTATTAGTATTCATATTAAGACAAATAAGGAGGTTTTTGAAGGAGAGGCAAATTCCTTAATTTTTTACAATGGGTTGTTTTTATCTTTTTAGGATCTAGTATGTATGTCTTTTTTTACCTATATACTATTGGTCCTTTCATCTTAACTTGGTTAGTCTAGTTTTTTTTGAATTCATACAAATTAAATTATTATAAATGGAGTGGGATGGACTTTCGCCATGATCTGGAACTGTCACCACTTGTTCAAGAGGGTTGGGATGCTCGAGGTGCATGTCTCTTTGTCATGTTTATGTACATGTTTTTATTCAGTTTATACACATATTTTTTATTTAAGATATACATATATGAGACTAATGGGCATTTGTTTTTTTTATATTGGGTGCTAATGTCATACTTGTATAGCCTGTTAGGGTACCTACAAGGGCATGGGCATCGACAAAGGAACTGATGAGAGGAGGCCACTAAGGAGAGGAAAAAGGAAAGTAGGGATGCCCCAGTAGGGGGTCACCTTGGTGTTGTGTTGGAAAAGATTGAGTGGTGGGTGTCCATATTGATAGATGTCATGCATGAGTGTGAGTTTGTCAATTTGGAGGATCGGTACATGGTGCCATGTCTGCAAATTCCAAAGGGTATATGACTAGGGCGACACATGATCATGCATCGAATCCTGATTATTGGGAATTCTTACCAATTGAGGGCAATGGCATGGGTACACTTGCCGCCATCAACAACAAGACCAGTATTAGTAGTACCAATCCTAGAGGTTGCACTGCCTATGGAGATGTTACAACCACCACCTCCTCCTCTAGAAGGGCCCAATTATGTATGTTCCTATGAGCCAAATTTTGTATATGTTTAGATATAGCCTATGGGAGGCAAGTTTTTTATGTATCCCCATAAGGTGATTTTTTGATATGCGATCTATGAGGTGCATGATGTACATATTATATATGATGAATATAGATGCAACATTTTGTGGGTTCCTCAATCTATGTGTCTGAAATGTGTGATGATGTGCATTTATGTTTTCAATTTATGTACTTATGATGATCACAACGTAAAGGTATGGTAAAAAAATCCATAATTTGATTTACTTGATTAGATGTACTGTCAATGTAATAAATGCTAATGTAATACTTCATTATCAATGTGATCTACAAATGTATTATCACTTATAGGGACATGGATAAATGTGATGGTTTCAAATTGGTGGACCTGAAGCTGCACTTGGAGGAATTTGTGGAAGAGGTATGGATTACATACGCAAAATATGTTGTTAAAATATGCGATAAGGAGTTGAGAATCTAGACAAACTTGAAGGTGTCATATGTGGAAATGGATATTATTAACTAATAACCCAATGATGACATCATACTCGGCTTGGTTATTAGTGGCAGGACCAACGCGTGCACTACTTGTGTGGTAAAGTGCCTGCATTGGGGTGTAAATGGACCAAGCAACAAATACAAGTTTATTTGATGAATGAACTGCGTCGTCAGTGAAGTCGACATAACAATATGTATTTGCAATCATCTACAAAGGAAACAAAAGGAATTGTTTAGCGTGTATAAACCAAGAGGAAGAGAGATTGAAAAAAAATGACAAAAATTATGTAGTCTACCCTATTTTGGTGAAAGTGACAATGTAGGTTGAGGGTAGAATTTCTTCTAGTGTGTGATTGTTTTGTGGAAGCTTTCACATGGCTAGTGGTGCTGGAAATCAATGCTTCTTATCTAGATTGATGTTCATGCACTCGCTTGGTTACCATGATCTAATGACTATGGAAAGACTTTATTCAAGTATAACTCATTGACATGGTTGTTGAGAAGGCCTCCCTCAGGAAAACCAAGCACATATGATCATTTGGGAAGGAATTGTTTGACAATGTAAGAGCCTTTCCATAGGGGTACAGACTTACCAGGACTTGGGTTGGTGTCCTTCTTGACGTAAAAAATGAGAACAATATCACATTCACGAAAGGTACGAGGATGACCATTGTGATCATAATGGGATTTGGAATGTTGCTTCATGGATTCATTTTGCCGTAACAGACTACAATGTTCTTCTTTAAGGTGTTTCAAAGTGAGTAATCATTGCTCTAGTGCAGGCGTATTAGGTAGTATTTAAATGACAGTTTGAAGGGTAGGAATCTCGCATTCAATGGGTAAGACTGCCTCGATGCAATGAAAAAGGTGAAAGGGAGTGAATCTTGTTGTAGTATAGACAAATGTTCTATAAGCCATAGTATGGAAAATAACATATGATTCTAGTTGGTTTTATTCTTGTTGACCGTCTGTTGGAGCATGGCTTTAAGAAATTTATTAACATACTCAATTTGTCCATTAGCTTGTGGATAGTAGGGGGTGGAAAAATCATGTGTGAATCCCAACAAGAATGAGAATTCTTGGAAAATATCATTTTGGAAATGAGCACCATTGTACGAGACCAACTGTTTGGTTGCCCCAAATCATGTAATGATATGGTTAAAGAAGAATCTAGCAATTGTGGCGCTAGTATAGTTGAAAGTAGGCATTGCCTCATCCCACTTAGTGAAGTAATTGATGGCGATGATGATATGATTATGGCATTGTGTGGATGTGGGGCGACATTCCATGAAGTCGATCCCCCACTTGTAGAGGGGACTGGTAGTAGTGATTGGGTGCAAAGGGGCTGGAGGGGCCCAAGTTTTGCTAGAGAAAATTTGGCATACTGTTTGATGGTATGAATATAATTGTTGAAGAGCGAGGGCCAAAAGTATCCATCACACAAGATTTTATAGGAAGTGGCCAATCCTGATAAGTTGTTGCTGCATGCTCTGCCATGGAAATCATTAAGGACTTACCTGGCCTCATCATGAGATACGCATTTCCATCAATGGTGTTAGACACTCGTCGATAAAGTACGTCTCCAATGAGAAGGTGATGAGGGGATTGGTGAGGAATGTGGAAATATTGTCACATTAGAGATGGGAAGTGAATTTACGTGTGTGGATATATGTAGAACATATCTGTACCATGGATATTTAGTAGTGAGAGAAAACAAATGTTCGTCTAGCGACTAATTATTGACCATGGGTCTTGCTGCAATAGCCATAAGATCAGTAATGAGCTTGGTGAGTGACAAAACCTTTTTACTTTTTTGGGTGTTACAAACTCAGGATTGAATTCCTGAAGAATGACAGTCTAATGGGAGATCTTACCATCAATAAGTCGTCGACCTAGTATGTACTGCACTGGGTTAGAGTTTTCAATCATGGTGGTTTATGTAGCAAGATGTAATGACAAAGACTTTCTACTAAGAGGATTATGGCCAAATCTAACTTCTTGTTGTTGCTATAATTGAGTGGTGGTACTGATAGTGTCTTGCTAATGTAATAAATGACATGCTCACATTGATCCTTGTTGTTTTGAACTAACATTAGAGAAATTTTGGGGTCTAAATGGGGTCTCATAAGAAAAAGATCCAACCAAAATGGGCCTCATAAATTTTTTTCCAACGAATAGAATTTCAAGAAAAAGAGTCAACCATAATGGCTGACTTGCATATTTTAATAAAAACAACTATTTTTTTCTTGGTATTTTCAACATATGTCCCTGTGGTTTTACTCAAATTTTGAGCAGGACCACTCGTTGGATCTGGAATTCAATTTTGAATCCAACGAGCACCCACACTACATACTTTTGATGGACCCCAACCCACAAAAAATTCGAAATACATTAAAAAAACATGTTATGCTCAAAGTAACACGATTTTTAATGTATTTCTCATTTTTCGTTGGGTGGGGTCCATCAAAAGTATGTAGTGTGGGTACTCGTTCAATGTGGAATTGAATTCATAGAATTGAGTTCTACATCCAATGACTGATCCCTCTTGAAATTTGAGTAAAACCATTGGAATATTGAAAATACAAAGAAAACAAAGTTTTTTCTCTCTTATTCCAAAGTTCATAAATATTATTTTATTAGTTTCCTTAGGAAGCCCATTTTAGACTCCAAAATTTCTCTAATGGACATCCCGACTGAAAGGGGGGATGTCGAAATATAAAGGATGGAATCCTTTTCGAAGTTGAGAAAGGAAATAAAAGGAGCCGATGTGAGATACTTTTTAGTGCCTTGAAAGACCATTGTGCTTGGTCATCCCATCGAAACGAAACATATTTCATTATAAGATGTAGCAATCTGTGTGCTTGTGTGGCATAGTTAGGCACAAAGCGATGAAGGAATTTGGCTTTGCCTTGAATGCTTTACAATTGTCGTCGAGTCTTTGGTGGGGAAAGTTCAAGGATGACTTGAAATTTGAGGGGGTCAATAGTGATCCTGTTTTGAGAGGCAATGAACAACAATAAGTATCCCGATATGATGTGGGACATACATTTGAGAGGGTGTAATCGTATATTGTACTATCGACACCATGAGAAGATGATCTCTAGATTGGTAAGGTGATCAACATATTTCTTATATTTGGATGTGAGATCATTTAGATAAGCCAAGATGATATGAGCCAAGTCCTTAAACACATAGGACATAGTGCATTGGAATGTGGCTGCGACATTATTTAGTCCAAATGACATGACGCGATTGGAAAAGGTTCCCCATTGTGTTGTGAAAGTAGTTTTATTCTAATGCGATTGATGGATCTATATTTGGTTGTAGTTGTAAAACCCATCCATGAATGACAATTCTTCGTGACTAGCACATGCATCAACAACTTGGTTAATGAAAGGGGTAGGGAAGTTGTATTTGGAACACGCTTGGTCAAGATTTCTGAAATCTATGCATAAATAAAGTGTTCTCTATTTTTTGTTAACATGGATGGGATTTGATACCCATGATGTGTAGGTGATGGGGTAAATGAACCATGTTTTCTGCTTTGATAAAATCTACTTTGGAAGGGTGGACTTGATGTTTTTTCTGTCGTACCAGTGAAGAATTGGGTCATGTGTTGATATGATGTTCGACAATAGAGGGATCAAGTCCTAGTATATTTGGATATGACCAGGTGAAAATATCCCAAAATTTCTTGAATAGTTTTTTGCAAACACTAACCTCTTGTTGAGAGAAAAAGGCACCAAGTGAGATGTTTTCTATGATGCCTGGAGTGACACAAAATATCCACATTGATAGTAGGGAAAATAGCCATGTTTCTTTCTTTGAAATAATCAGGGGTAGGAATGGAACTTTTAAACCAATCGACATGGTCAGGAGGAATATAATATTTGGTTTTGACGACATATTGTTGAGCCATCTAAGTGTGTTTAAACACATTTTGAGGTAAAAAGGAAGAATGATGATGTATTTTGTTCTAAGGTACCTCACGAGTGGTCATGGAATCCAAGATGTCTTCTTCTGAGTGAAACAGGTGATTGAAAAAGTTATTTGAAACTGTGGGTCCAACTAGGGTAAAGTTTGGATTTTGAATTGTTAGGATGGAAACTTATTGCAAAGGTGCCATGCTAACCATATTGGGCAGGCCCATTGGCATTAATATCACGCATGGAGGTGGCTGAAGAGGGGTAGTGTCACATGCCCCAATTTGCAAAACATTTTCATGTTTTTGAGGAACATTATGTTATATTTTATGTTTAAGTTTTTAATTAATGACCAAGTGGGGTCAAGGATAATTTAATGTAATTGCAGAATATTTTATTAATAAATAAATGAAAGATGAGACAACAGCTTAGGGAAGCTATTAAATGAGTGTTTTACTGGTCACTTGATGGAGGAGGCTGGGTTGAGAGCAGATTGACATGTGGCATCATCCTCAAACTACTTCTAGTTGTTGCAGGTGGAAACTTCCCTATTTTTGTGGTCATGATTCCCCAAGAAAGTGGAACAAGAGCAGGTAGCTCATTAAGTAAAAACTGACCCAAAAGACCTAGGCATGCTAATAAAACTTCCCATTGAAGACAACTGAGGCTGCTCATTCTGGATTTGTGATAATTCTGAGTGAATGAAGTGCATAAGAAAATTCAATGGAGGGGACTAGCTGAAGTAAGTTTGAGTGGAGAAGTGCCGAAATCCTGAACTAGTGCAACTATTCTAAGATGAGTTCATACTACTGCAAGCAGAACGGATTTATTGTTGAACACTCAGTGGAGCTACAGAGGATTTCTAAACTACATCTCTCACCCAGTACTTCTATCAAGTGGACCAGGAGACACGCTCGGGGGTCCTGAGAATTGAAGTCTAGCTCTTCTCCAGGAGTTGGTTGGGAGGTACAGGTTCCTTAAGCTGTTGTCACCTCATCTATACTTCCAGGTTTTACTTGTTTAGTTTAGTCATTTAAATATTTACTGTATCTTGAAAGTTTAAGATTTATCAATGATATAGTATATTTTTGTTTTTACTTTTGTTAAGGTTAGTTAGGAGAAATGCATGTGCTGTGAAAGTTAGTAAGTTTTGAACTAGCTAGATTAGGGTAAATAAGTAGAGAAATTCTGAGTTAATTGATAGATAGAAAGAGAATACCGACACTGTATTTTTCCACACCTTTTGCAAGGCAGTACTCTAGTACAATAGGATAGTTTATTTTTCAAATAATGGATTTGAATAAAGTATGTATGCAGATGAAATTGTTATTTTCTACAGGATTTTTGTATAAATTGTTTATAGGTTTTCTTTTGTACTTTTTATTTACTTAAAGTACTTAAAAAAACTAAATAAAGACAGATGAAAGAGCTAGGTATTACAGGCTACTCTGTGTAATATTTTACACAGTAAAACCAGACAAATTTTATATTATAAATCTAATATGTTAATCATAAATTGATAATATAGAAACATGAAACTATTAAGATGAAATTGTTATTTTCTACAGGATTTTTGTATAAATTGTTTATAGGTTTTCTTTTGTACTTTTTATTTACTTAAAGTACTTAAACAAACTAAATAAAGACAGAGGAAAGAGCTTAGGTATTACACACTAGTCTGTGTAATATTTTACACACTAAAACCACACAAATTTTATATTATAAATCTATAATGTTAATCATAAATAGATAATATAGAAATATGAAACTATTAAGATTTAGTTTAACTTAACAAAGACAGTATATAAGGTTAAATAGTTACCCATTTAGTGCACCTAAGTGAAAATGCAAAACTAGGGTTAACAGAAAAATGAAAACTAACTCTTTAAATATTTAAAGAAGAATTTAGGGTTTGTACATGAACTGTTCTTTTCATAATAAAATAAATTCAAAATTTATAAATTTCAAAACCTAGCATTATATTCCAAAAAGTACATAAAAGAGGTAAATTTATTCAATTAAGATCATTTCTCTATTTTATTTCCAAAAATCATTTATGAATCAATAATTATGTTACTATCGAAAATTCCACTGTCAAAAGCCCTCTCATTTGAAGAAAAACAAACTAACTAATAATCTACTTAACCCTAAACCCTCAAAAGGTAATAACAACAAAGCTAGAATAATCACATTATATATTATATTATCCAAACAGAGGTACAGTTAATTAGCTTTAAGCTATAAAAATTCCTTTAAGATAAAAAATAAAACTGAACAGACATAGTCTCGGCCTACAACCTTTTACATCACTAGTCAAGGCTTAAAAAGCTTGAATAAAAGTATCATAATTACAAACAGAGTTCACAATAGTCAAAACATCTGTCTCGGCTATGAAAGCCCTTCTAAAAACTCCGCTAAAATAGCCACGAGGGTTTATATTCTTTTTAAAACAAATCATCTTGTAGTGGACCTTAGCCTTTCCAAACATTTGCAACACAATACTACAGGCTGAGATAAAAACCCAGTAACCCAAAGGAACTCCATCAATAAAAATCATCATTTCAACCCACCGTAGGAGAACCTCAGTAAAGTCGAGGCTTACCAGGAAATCGATTCGGTGAAGCCCTTCTCCTTACGATTTCAAACCTTGTGGAAACTCTTTTTATTGCGACTTGCAAGGGTTTAAACACAAAGGCAAGAGATGAGAACTATTCCATTATTAAATCAAAGAAACTGAGTCGAATAATATATTAATACTAAATCAGAAGAATTATATACCTGGAATTATTTTTCCCATGACTTTTCCTTTTATGGACAAGTTTCAAACACTAGCCACTGTTTTCGTAGACAAACAGTTTCAAAAGAGCACTGATAGAAGTTTTTAAGCACATAGTGCTCTCGTCCAACTTTTAAACCATCTTACAAAGGACGATAGGCGAAGACAACTACCACTCTGGATTTTTAAATAGTGAAGAGCAGTAGAATCCTCGCTACTCTTGAAGAGAACGTTTAGCTTCAGAGGAGTACTGAAGGAGATTTATGCAGTTCACTGAGTTCAAACCAAGTTTGCAAACCCCAAGATGGAGTAGAAACATTTGTCACCTCACCGAATGGACTGTGAAGTCCTTTATTTTTCTTCTGACTCCAATCTTGGAAAACTACAAATGACAGTTCGTGCCAGTCCACATCAATTGCTGGCTGGAAGTCGTGTTTTCCTTCTCAGGCTACGACTTCACCTGTAGCAAAGAAATATGTCTATCAAGGTAAAAACCCCAACACTCAAAGTATTACGGCTCAACCAAACTAAAAACTTACAAAAACCTTCAATATAGAGATTTATAAAGGGCATAGGAAGTTTGCAGGATGAGGGTGAGCTATATCGGCAGTGAAGCTCGCGACCATAAGCTTGTCGCTTCCTTAAACTCACAGCAGCCTTTCAAAACTTTGAAGAATGCAGTAATTTAGGGTTTAGAATGTTTTATATTGATTTTCGGTCAAACCCCAAAAACCTAACCTCTGTTTCGCCAACACGTGGCAGGTGTTAATCTTTGCAAAAAAAATGGGTTTTCAACTATTGTCTGAATCCTTGCTTAACCTGCATAGCATAGTAGAAAAGAAATATTTTAATACAATGTTATATTACATGATATGGATTGGTATTCAAGGTTTAGGTATATTTTATCCACTAGTCTAAAACATGGGAATTAGATAGTCAAAAACATCAAGGTTTAATATAAGTTTTTGAATATAATAAATAAATAAATAAAAAAATTCAAATATGAATTTCCCTAACCTTAGCATTTGTATAAGAGACTTAATGCAAAATATCTACATCATGGATAATGCTTAAATTTATAACAAAGGAAGTCAACTATGAACTCCATCATTGGCAATTATACAATTATGCCTAGATAGAATTTTAACATAGTTATTAGGATTTCATAATGCCTTATAGTAACATTTGATAGGAAGAGAAAGTATACACAGGAATTAAGAGCAGTCTTTTTGTAAGAAATAATACATCCTTCCCTACATGAAGAATTATAACTCTATCGTGGAAATAAAACAAGAGGAGTTAATATATCTATAAACATTAAGTGTTCAACCTAGATTAAAATACCTTATAAACCATAGTACTATTTCCTACATGAGTCCTCAAATATATATACTCAGTATTCTTACTCAGATCTGTATATCTTTATGGATTTACTCAAATATCAGTAAAAATAATAATATTGGAAAGATTATAACATCAAGTAGTTTCAATAGAGTAATTGCTAGAATGAGACACTCCTCCCTAAAGTTGTATCCAGATTTCTAATAGAATGATACAAAACTAAATAAACCAAAGCCAGTTATGGTGGTTAGAAGAATAATTAATCCAAATTCAGTTTGCTAGAAGAGTACTCACTACTATCAGCTATGAAGATCGTAAATAATAAATCAACAATACCTCTTTTTCTGCTTAAACTGTAAACAATTAATTTAATTAGCATTCAATTATATGCTAGCTGAATGTTTTTTATCGATCTGGAAAGACTAGTAACAAAACGTCTTAATGGTTTACCTGTACTATGCTGTAATTATGCATCACTCTCATATGGGGATTGTGAGCAGTATGTTGAAGAGGTGGTTTCAATATCTTGGGGATGGGGTCATTATTGGGACGTGGAATTTGCAAAGAACTACTGGTAAAAGCGGGGGCATCCTCCCATTGAATGTGTGGGTTTTTTGGAATGTTGTAGGATCGATTGTGAGGGTTTGTTGTATTCAATTGTTCAAATTGTTGAACCTATTGAGTGTATGAAGGCTGAACAAAATTTACTCCTGCTTGAGCCATGGGGTGAGAACTAGATGGTCTAGGGAATGGAAAGTATGGGTTTTGTGGTGGCATGACCCCATAAGGATTGTGTGTTCCATATGAGTTGGACATGCAACCATCTATCACCCATTATATTCATATGATACTAACTTTCCTAAGGTTATAAATGTTTCTTTTACTTGTTTATTGAAAAAACTTAAGGAACTAGTGATCAAATTTGAAGGGTAATTCATAATTGCAAGGATGTATATTCATTTAATGTTTCTATGATGAAATTTGCATCAATAAAAAAACCCCTTTATGATTTGGGTGGATGGTACTCTTTTTGTCAACAATGCTTGTTTTTTAGCTATTGTTTTAGGAAAATTTTCGTTACTCCCTCACTAGTTGAGGTTTGGAATACAGTTTCCCTTGATGTGGTTTCAGAACCTCGTCATGTCTGGTCCATCCAATTTCCTTTGTAAAATTGTGAGACACCCTTTTAGAGCCATTGTGTTCAGGCTCTTCTCTTTAAGGGACCCTTTTGGCTGCATGTCATTATCACCCCACCCTTGTGCTCCTCCGTTCTTCTAGTCTTTTCCCAAGAAAATAGTGATAGGATTAGTCAAGGATGCAAAGGAAACCACAACATCCAACATTTTACTAAGGTGAGGGTTAAAAAAGAAGCCATGGAAGAGTCTACGACTTATAAAATGGAAATTTCTCAGCACATTAAGGAAGACATAACTCTGGTGGAGGAGGATATGAAAACCGTGAAGGGGTTCATTCCATAGGAGGAGAGTGACTATAATATGATTGATTGGATCTTGAACACTAGAACTACGAGCAATAGAGAAATCAAGTAACACAAAATATTGCTTTGTACTGTCATATAAAGACCCTATTGGGAAATACATTGATGGATAAAAATGGCACACATGGTGATATTCTTCTCTAGTTGGATGTCATCCAAGCTGAACGACGCAACGAGGATGCCAAATTGGATTTCATTATGAAAATATCTTGTGGTGTTAGCTTCAAAAAAGAAACCCCACCAAAACCTCTGATTCCAAGGTTCCTGAATCATTCTCTCACATGATGATTAGTTATGTCAATTGTTTTGTAACCTTTCTCTTATTTTTTTTAATTAGTAGTAGATGTAGATATGTCTTACTTTTGAGAGTCATTAATATTATAGTTAATAACCAATATTAGAATTTTTATAGCATACATAAACTAATTCCACATGATAAACTCTGGTTGTGTTACTAGTTGGTTTCAACAACTTATGCACACCAAATCTATATGTATCTATCTCCTTTTGATATAATAAAATTCAACTAGCTTACCAAAAAAATATAAATTAAAAAAATGTAAAAATATTTATACTTTAATTGCTAAGGAATAAATAAGGTACACAATTTATAAAATAAATATTCTAAAAGAATATAATTTTTTTATTAAATAATAACTAACCAAAAAAATATATTTATAATTTCAAAGAAATTAAAAATAAGTGTACTCTAATCTCAAATATTTTAAGGTTATATGTATATTAAAAATAAACAAATCCCATAAAAAGTAAGCCATTATTATTTTCTTCAAAAATTCAAAATGTTGAAAATTAAAATATAAATATTCATATACAATGTCGTGATCAAACATTTTTATGGATAGCAATATAAGACAACATTTGTTCCGTGATGCTTAGGATTGCATCTTGGATTTATATCTTGAACCTAACACAATCATGTTTAACCATGGGAATCAACCTCTATTAAACTCAGCACATTTGGTATGTTCAGTGTAGTCATTAGAAAAGAAGAAATTATAATAAGCCTTGAGACCTTTGTTGAAGGATGATAAACCTATCCAAGCACTGTAAGAGACATCAAGATAATGTGCATGCTTATAGATGAAATCATCACTGTGTGCAATGTTTATGGTATGGTTCGGTATGGTTAGCGATCTCTTAACCTTCTCAGAAATGATTGTTGTAGCATTGTGGTGGGGATTTTAATGCTACTTTATCAACCAAAGCACATTGAGGGACAGTCTAGTGCGAAATCTCTTTGGAGAAATCTTAGAGGATCTTATTTGGGACTTTGATCTTGTGGATATCTCTCCAAAAAGAGGGATTTTCACCTAGTCAAACAGGAGGGTTGGGCCTAGGCATGTTGCTACCATATTAGATAGATTCTTATTCCATAGCTCCTTTCTTAAAAATGGGCTTCTATTGCAAATCAGTTTTCTTCTTATCTTTGTTTCTAATTATAAGCCACTATTGATCTCCTAGAAGACCAAAGGACCATTCCTTTTCACTTAATTCTCTTTGGTTAAGATACAAAGAGGTTCACTAGCGTATTCAAGTAACTTGAGATAATTACTTTATCGACTCCCCCATATTTGTGTGGGGGATCATAGCTACACCTTCTTAAATCCTCCTTAAAAGTTTGGGGCAAAAATAAGTTTCATTCTCTACATAAGAGGCAGATCGCCTTGCAAAAAGAGCTGGGTTTATTACATGAGCATTTGGAGACAACAAATATCACATTTGCGCTCTTACAAAGGGAGCATGAGCTCAATAGAAAATTGTTATATGCTTTCATGCAAGAAGAGGAGACTTGGAGGTTGAAATCTTGAGCCCTATGGTTAAACGCAAGGGATCAAAACACCATTTTTTTACACAATCAGATGAAACTTCGATTGAATAAAAATTTCATCCGAGAAAATAAAGATTCAGAGAGAAATACGATATCTAGATTTGTTGCGATTTGAGGTGAGGATTTTAGGCATGTAAAGAAGATTTAAACACAGAATAAGTCATAAATAATGGCATGGTGAAAGAAGAGATGTTACAATGTGCCATAACTAATCATGGGGACAAAAAATCAAATGTTGAACAACATTATCAACGAAGATGAATTTTTGGTGGAAGTTTGAGGCCTACATCCACATGAACCTTTTGGGATGGATGGATTTGCCATTTTATTTTATCGTGAATGTTGGCCTATTATCAAGGTTGATCTTTGCATAATGATGAATTGGATGAGAGGAAAGGATACGATTGGTGGAGCTAAAAAGTTTATCCTTCATTGCGCTAATTCCCAAGGACTCGTGACCTTCCACTCTCACAAGATTTCAATCGATCTCCCTTTGAAACTCTATGTACAAGATTTTAACCAAAATTTCCGCCATTTGATTGAAGGTTTTGCTTCCCAAAGTAATCTTAGAAGGGCGGGGGGGGGGGGGGGGGGGGTTGTTTCTAAAAACATATTGTTGATAATATTGTTCTCGTCCAAGAGGATATTCATTCTAGTGTTTCTAGGAAGGATTCGACCATGGAAATCAAGTTAGACATGGATATTTCCTTCAATCAGGTATGATATAGTTACATCTATGAAGTGTTAGATCATATATTGGAATTTTATCCTTTCTTTATTCTCAAGATACGAGCTTGCATTGGTTGACCTTGGATCGCCCCTTGGTAAATGATAGACCTTCTGAATTTTTTCAGGCTTCGCATGGATTTAAACAAGGGTGTTCGTTCTCTCCTTTTCTCTACATCCTAATGGTATAAACTCTAGGTCAAAGTCTTGCTAGGGAGTGAGAGAATGGAGATTTACTTGGTATTACTCTAGCTTAAGGACTAATGATGTCAATCAAACATATTTTGTTGATGATATGATGTTCCTTGGGGGTGAATTAGTAATCAATCCCTAGAGATTCAAACACATTCTTGAATCCTTTATTGATGCACCTGGAGGAAAGGTAAATGAGGAAAAGAGTAAAATTTATGGTTGGAACATCTTCCCCACCCTTCTTCAATGTTTTTCGCATGTTTTTTGGTTTCGTTGGAGTTGGAAATGGGTTGTATTTTAAGTATTTGGGAATTCCTATGTCTTTAAAGAGAGTAAAATCTATGGATTAGCAGAAAATATCTAAAAAAAGAAAAGAAAAGGTGCAGACTCGGGGAATGCATTGGCACAATCCTACAAGCAAAATCATCTATGTTAGGTTAGTTCTCACTTCCTTTCCTTTATTCCAACGTTAATTTATTTTGTCTCCAATTGGTGTAATGCATGTGATATTCAAAAGTTTTTATGGTAGGGTGGGAAATCAAACCAACGAAAGTTTCATCTGGTAAAATGGGAAATAGTCCAAAGCCCTAAGGATAATGGGGGTTTTAGGTATAAGAGACCCCAAGTTGGTGAATTTAGCCATGGGCACTAAATTATTGGTGTCTAATTTTAGGAGAAAAAGCATGATGGAAAGAAATTCTATAGAAAAAATATTTCAAAAAGCCAAGGCCGAGATGCCTGGACAGTTGTGAATGGGAAGAGGCAAATTATGAAAATTGGCATCTTTGAAAAAATGGCTCGAAGCTTTATTCAAGAGGGGTTGTACGGGATCCTAGGGAATGAAAAGAGGATAAATATGTGGGAATACAACATCTTGGGTCAAGCTCCATTATCGAGCCGAGCTGGGCTCTCAGGCATAAAATATTGGTTTTGTGATCAGGGAATTAGGGCTTTGTTTGATCTCTCGAAGTGGGAGCAAGATGGGAGGTGGAAAGGCTAGTAAAGGGAGGATGTTTTGAATCATCTGGACTATGAGTTTGATTTGATTCTTTCAATGCTTCATGGGTTCCTCCGAAACAACTTATAAGAAAAGACAACAGAGGACGGGGAAAGAGAGGAAGATACATGGTCAAGGAAGGTTATGAGAAGTTAATTCATGAGAAACCGCATCTGAATTTTTCGATATTTTGGGCTAATATTTGGAATTAGGATGACCTCCCCAAAATAAATGTCTTTTGTTGGGTCATGAGAATATCCTCACATCTGAAATATGAAGAAAAGGAAAATTTAAGGTCCATCCCATTGTGTCCTTCATAAAAGGGAGGAGGAGACCAATAAGCATATTTTATTTCAATGTGACTATATTGGGTAGGAACATACCCTCATTTTGAAAGTATTAAACCAAAGCATAGTCCTTCCAACAAACTAGATTGGTTTCATCCTAACTTGGAGAAGCAGGTATCCATGATCCTCATTGAACATGCCATATCTAGCTCAGATATGGAAGGCCCTCCCTAAATATGTGTGTTGGAAAATATGGACAATCATAAATAAATATATTTTCGAAATGTTTCAAACACCACCTGCTCGAATGACGGTCAGTGCCAAATCCCTTATATGTGAGATCTTTCTTAGCCAAGGTATTCCTGACTCTCTTGGGAACCCTTAACAAATGCGGAAAAGCATTGGGTTCATGATTTCTTCTCCAATAGGTCCCTTCAGTCTAATCTTCCCATGACTCGTGTTGGTAATAACTCCCGATTGATTAATTATTCAAATGCAAATGCCTATATTTATACAAATCACATGGCGGTTGGGTTTCATCTTCCGCTCAGCCTGTTTGGCTTCCTACTAATTATTTATGTATTTATTTACATTATATAACCCTAACGGATTATATTCTAACAATCCCCCTCTTAATCCGAAGGGGTGTTCGTGAGTCCGAGCATGTTTCTAAA
>LPNX011050659.1:526722-753279 GCA_001517045.1 Pseudotsuga menziesii | reverse complement strand
GCCTGACTGAAGGGAGATGGCCAAACCACATTTCATGTGGAGTCTTGTCATCAAGAGCATTTGATGGACTTCTATTTCTCAAATATGCTGCACATTTTAGTGCATCACCCCAAAACATTAATTTTACATTCTTGAAAAACATCATTGAGCGAACCATATTCATTATGGTTCTATTCATTCTTTCTGCTACCCCGTTTTGTTGAGGATTGTAGGGAACGGTAGTCTGATGTGCAATTCCATGTTGACGAAGATAAGCTTCAAAAGCATTTGAAGTGTATTCTTTTCCATTATCAGTATGAAGTGTACCAATTTTTAATTGTGCTTGTTTTTTAATCAATGCATGAAATTCTTTGAATGTTTGAAATGCTTCTGATTTTGTCTTTAAACAGTATGTCCAGCACATTCTTGAGTAGTCATCAACAAATGTCATAAAATACTTGTTCCCATTTGCCGAAGGAGTTGGCATTGGGCCACACAAATAAGAATGTACTAACTCTAATTTCCTACTTGCTCTGAAATTAGATTCATGGAATGGCAGCTTACTATGTTTCCGTAAAATACATGCATCACATTTATTCTTCTCTTTAGGAATGGTGGGCAAGCCAAATACACCATTCTTTCTCAACAAACGAAGACTGTTATAATTTAGATGACCAAATCTTGCATCCCACAATGAACTAGATGACATATTACCTTCTCCATGCTGAGAGAGGTAGGCATAGTTCTGAAATCTTGCGGATGAACCCTTGAGCTTCAGCAGCTTTCCATCTTTGTATCCAGTCATGATGACTTGGTTGTCAGAGGACTTTCTTATTTCAACGATTCCATCAAACATGTGGATGGAATGGCCTTGATGTCGAATTTCCACCAAGGACAGCAGGCTTCTCTGCAACTCTGGAAGATAGAGAATGTTCTTCAACAAGAAATCAGGAAATCCAGGCATCTTCAGTCGAATGGTGCCCATTCCCTTTGGTTTAATACTTGACTTATCTGCAAAGTAAACTATGCCATCTATTGTTTCATTCAGTTCTTCAAAACAACCTTTTCTAAATGTCATATGTGATGTTGCACTAGTATCAAGCAACCAACAATCTTTGTAAGATGAAAGAGAAGTCATTTCATTAAATCCAAGATTACAATGTGCAACAATACAAGAATCAGAAGATTTACTAGCATCTTGGTCATCTTTCTTCTGGTTGTGCTTGTCTTTGATGGAGTCCCATGAAGCCCAACACTGATCTGATGTGTGCCCAGTCTTTCCACACCACTTGCACTTTGATCTTTTTCTAGAGTTGTTTCTGCCCCCTCTGCCTCTCTTGCTGCAATCTCCCTTGGAAGGGTCTTTGGATTGGTCTTTGCCAGCTAGGGCAACACCAATACTAGATGCCAAAGAGTGCATCTTTACAACTGTTAGTGTAATTTACAATAATGAAGTGAACCACTTGTTGGTAATTTACAATAATGAACTTGATATGACGAAGAGAAATAGAAAACAAATAATAACCTTGCAGGTCTACAGTCTCTGCCAAGGTGAATACAATGCAAGCTTCAGGTGAGCATACACAAGCTTCTTCAGTATACAAAATATATCAATCACGAGCTTGAGATATACAACAGCATTCCTTTTTATACAATATGTGGAGGCACCAGAAGCTAATATATTAGTGTGCAAATGATATAAGTGCACAAATATCAAGCACCAGACTATATACCCTGCAAAATCAAGTGATTAGCAGCAGCAATTATCAGCAGCAATTGTCTGGATCGCAGCAACAATCTTCACATTCAGCTCCACTCAAGCAGCGCTTCAACTTGGTCGCAAATGTGATATGCAACCTTCAATATATGATATCAATCACACATAAGAATGTCTCAAATCTCAACATCCATTACACAGTCTCAAATCGCAGCATGCATTATATCAGTCTGGCAGCATACATTATATCAGCAGCATACATTATATCAGTCTTCATTATCTTAGTTTGGAACTAGGGCAAAACTAGGGTTTTATGCACTTTAATTCAAATTTACAGCGTCCATGGGCCCATTCCACCCATCATCCTTCACGCATATGAGAGAAGGCACTAGTCTTTACATCTATATCAAAGTTTCAATACAGAAGCCAGGTCACGGGCCTCTTTCAAACAATGCAAATGAAAATATTTGCAGACTATTCACTTAAACTCCATGCATAGAAATTAGGGTTCACTTCAAAAATATCAAAATATATCAAAATGGTGCGCAGTCTCCAATAGTGTGCAGTCTCCAATGGTGATACCAAATATATCAAAATGGTGCGCAGTCTCCAATCAAGTCTTCACGCAGCTTTTACAACATATACCATCACAGCTCTTACAACATGACCATCGCAGCTCTTACAACATATAACATATACCATTGCAGCTCTTACAACTTATACCATATACCATCGCAGCTCTTACAACATGACCATCGCAGCTCTTAAATGATCAAATCGCAGTGTTAGATGATCAACGCGCAGTCTTAAATGATCAAATCGCAGTGTTCTCCTCCAGAAGGGCGATTTCTCCACGTGCTTGCAGAGAACAGTCTCCACGCAGCATACCACGCAGGTAGCCTCCACGACTCCTCCAACGCCTTCAGCAGTCTCCAACACCTCCAACGCACAGCAAACTCTTCACGCAGGCATTCTCTTCGTTCAATATTAACGCAGCTCCAGACTTTGGTTCTAAGACAAGTGGGCGAGCAGGAAACCCTAATAAACAGTACGTGGCATCTAGATCATTTGATCATGTGATCTAATCACGGTCATACTGGAGAGCTTGTTTCTGCCAAGATAATCCGTAATAAGTATACTGGACAGAAAGAGGGATTTGGCTTTATGGAGTTTGTATCACGTTCAGCTGCCGAGAAGATGATGCAAAATTATAATGGGACGCTAATGCCCAACACTGAACAAGTTTTCAAAATGAATTGGGCATCTTTTAGCATGGAGAAAGACGTTTGGATGGAGGTCTGAAGGTTGGAGTCGAGTCAGCTATGGCAGATAAGAGATGAGTCTGCAGCACTGCAATATTACTTGAATTGCAGGCCAGACATTCTTGCTGAGACTTAGCACTCGAGACTGTGGCCGAGACAACCAGAATTCCTTCAACGCAGCAGTAGGCTAGGTTAAATGTAGGGTTTCACTAATAAGATGGAGGACGCATTCATATTCAGCAAGTCATTCTATACCAATAATGCATGCATTCATGCAGAGACTAGAGACTGGAGGAGATGGAGCGTTAGGGTTAGGTATCATTATACATCAAACGTATGAGCAGAAAATAAACGCACATAATGAATGCGCGCAGGGGCAGACTGACTGAGCAGGCTGGCAGTAGGCAGACAGAATGGCGGGCATGCAGGCAGGAGTTATGAACTTGGCTCTGATACCACTTGTTGGTAATAACTTTCGATTGATTAATTATTCAAATGCAAATGCCTATATTTATAGAAATCACATGGCGGTTGGGTTTCACCTTCCGCTCAGCCTGTTTGGCTTCCTACTAATTATTTATTTATTTATTTACATTATATAACCCTAACGGATTATATTCTAACAACTCGAACTGCTCCAATTCCATCATAAAAAATTGATATGATTCGTAGTGACTTTCAATGTTGGATTTCTCAACAATGGTGTCATGTGTTATTCTTTGATGGTGCCTTGAAGGGAAATCCCAGGGCAACTAGAGTGGGGGGGATTCTTCTTGATCTCGGAGGAAACACAATACTAACATATGAATGGGGCTTGGGGTGGGCCACTAATAATATATTTTAACGCTATGCTATGTACATTGGAACATATTTTATTGTCTCCCTATGTATTCATAATGTCTTAGTCGTAGGAGACTCTCTCCTTGTAATCATGTAGGTGAGGAAAAAACTTGTTTGGATGATTTTATTTATGAGAGGATTCAATTTTGTATCATCGGCCTCCCGTAGAGAATAAGAGATGCAAAATTGGTGCATGCTAGAAGAGTCAATAACTTTGTAGCTGATCAATTTGTTAATAAAGATACCAAGTTTTCTAAAATAGTCCTTGTCCAAAATGGGGGCAATCATTACCACAGGTGTTTCCACTAAGGTGTTTATTAATGAAATTGATCATTGGGATTAATTTGACTCAAATATGCATGGATTCCACCCTCTCAAGTTTCAATTTTCAAAGCTTCATCATTAAGTCTCCTTTAACCTCACACATGGGAGAAGCCTTGCGAGGCTTTGTCCTAGCTTTTTTTGCTCCATGTTCTAGTTATATGGAGTTTTAGGGATTTCATCCGATGAATTTGGGATTTTGTTGGAGATCTCACTTTGGATTGATAGTTGTGGGGGTATCTCTCCCATGGCTAGTAATATAGGCACTGAATTGATCGTATTAGAGGTATCTCTCTTGTCTCTAGGCGAATATACGCTATATTTCTTGTTAGTTTTCCATAGTTTGAATATTTTGGGCTAGCAATTGGCGATGTGAATATCCCTACCAATTTTCTGCAGGGGTGGGGTTGTGACATTGTCTGGTTAGGGGTTTGGTGAATTGATTATGTTCCCAAGATGAAGACTAAGAACGATGTTGTGGTTGAGCTGAAGGAATTGGTTGTAGGATTGAAGGGCATGAAAGTGAATATTCAGGACCCGCAATCCATTCCATGAAGGAAAAATTCACAACTAGATGGTGTATCGACAACTATTAAATAAGTAACTTCTCATGTTTCTCAGCTGGATCACCAATTTGATGATTTGGAGGACCAAGCCAATATTGAGGGATACCAACTAGAAACATTGACTTTTATAGTTGATCTCCACCATAAAATGTTGGCCAGCAACCACTCCAGGAATATACATAACACGAGCTCTAGGGCTGTGGATAAAGAGTCTACCTATCTACCTACAAATTTTGTAGTAGACATTTGCATCTCCCTTGGGCAGTTAGAGGACAACATAGTGTCACGTCCAAGCCATCCATCATTTCGTCCAAAAAAATGGGGACATGAATGAATTATGGGCTTCTAGATCTCGTCCCATGGCATATTATGAATTCATAAAATTTAAAATGCGTGTGCAAATGCATAAATGAAAACATAGTGGAAATAAACTCTATTTGCACATACACCTCATGCATATACAAGCATAATTATCATAAGAAAAATATATTCATTAACATTAAAATATAAAGATAATACTTATCTGTAAACAAAGAAAATAGAAGCAAGTGTAAACTCAATTTTCCACCTAACCTAGGCACTTTGTCTATCATATACGACTTATGTTGAGATTCCACCCCCAAGCAGGGTTATGAGGCCACCAAGGTGAATGAAACATGTCTACATGATGCTACCTCTTAGACCAAAACCCATACTACTCTCAATGCTTATGCAAATGCTCCTCTAGATATCTATATGAATCTCACACAACCATCATAGGATTGGATCCCACAATACCTGACCCACACAACACACTTCTAGGCTCATGCATCCTCTTCATCAAATCCATGGTTCCCTCGGGCGATCCATCTTGCCAGGTGATTACCAATTTGTGCATAAATGGAGTTCAACTTGTTGTATGTTGTTGGAGAACCTCATGTAGTGTTAATTCATGGATTCCAAAGCATGCACAAGTAGCATAACTCAATGGGTAAGGGTTTCTAGCCTACCCAATGTCTATTCTCACCTCCATCTCTTTCTCTTCAAATCTATAGATATGTTTCCAAATTCAAATTTCCGGATAATACATAGTCTAATAATGGTATGAACAACATGAGGAAGAACTCTACGAAGTGTAAATATGCATGAAAAAAAAGAGAATCACAAAATCAAGGGTTGACTCCGAAGGATAAGAGAGAATGGTGACAAGACAACTAACATAACTTTTGGCCATAGAAGAAATTACCCTTACAATTGTCATAGAAGTATATTCATCCCATGCTTCCATAACTATATGAGATGACTTTCTCCATGAACCTCACACATGCATTCAATGAATGGATTTAATAGTCAAAATGGAGTGATTGCCTCATTGAAAGCACATGGAAACAATTGGATGAGTTCTATGGTTGACACTTGGTAATAGAGGATAATCTCCCATAAATCCCCTTTCCTCTTCCCCTCTAGTGCTCTTTACACAACCATCTTAGACCATAAATAATATTTTCCAACTTAATATTAACCTATATTTTATGTCATCATGACAAGCCAACCACATGATCCATATAGAGAAATGCACACTATACATGCCTAGGCATTCACTAATTTTGGGCCTTGGCCTTGAGCTCTTCACTAGGAATCCATACTGGTGCATTTACATCATTTTACATAATATAATTCAATACATTACAAGGGTCAAATTGGGGGCATTACACTTAGATGCTTAGGGAAAACACAGTGATCATAGTTCTCCTTGATTTTGGTTGTTTATGATTTGTTTTCTATTTTCTTACTTGACCAATATATGATTCAAAAAGGTGGCGAGAAGGGGAAGGAGACGTAGCTATGTGTGGATGGCTTATTATGCCATGCATGGAATTATTTCGGTTCGACCCTCTTTCTTGGGGGATGAAGAAAAATATATGCTTTGCTTCTCTATTTCGGTAGTTCTGCATCAAGTGTTGCTTCTCCCGTGTATATTGGTGATTTTTCGGTGTCCATGACAAAATATGGAAGCCAGGAATTTGAGGCAATGGGCCTAGAAGGTTGAGCAGTTGGAGGAGGAGCTTGAAGACATAAAAAACATCGTTCTTTCTCTACAAATGCAATTTAATGGTCTCCCAGCCCAAACGTTAACAATGTTGGTAGAATTAGGAACTCAAAAGCAAACAATTTCATAGTTGCAAGACGAATGCATTGTCCTCGATCAACTATTGGAAGAAGTTCGAGGCCGACCCTAGAAAACTATGGAATTGCAAAATAATAAAGAAACATCAATGAATTCTGACGTAACCTCTCCTCTTGCAGCAACCCTTGTTTAATTGGACTTGAATTCCCTAGCACCAAACTTCGCCCAACGACGTCAATTTGGTTCTACCACCTAAGATTTTTTCTCAAATGTTCCATTTTTGTTTTTATGTATTGGGAGTATATTGCAGACTGTATTCAGGGAAAATCAGGGTTGTAAGCTCTACGGAAATAAAAATTTGTTGTTCTCAATAGTATTTGTGGTGCTTCAATCGGGCATTTTTATTAGATTAGAGCTACATTTTGGATTGGATGTACTACTCAGACTCTTCTTAATGTTGCTTTCAGATTAATGAATCTTTCTACCTCTTCCTGTTAAAAAAAAGTCAGGAAGTTCGATATCATAATAAATATTTTGAAATTGCTCTTTAATATGGGTGTAGATTTTCATCTTCATCCCTCATATTGTAACTAAGATGACAAATTTTTTTATCCCATAAAGTTTTAGCAATGCTGGTTTTCTTCTTTATGCTACTTAAAACATAGAGATATTTTTCATCTTGTAGATTTGACTTGATCACCTCCTTATAATATAGATCTTAATTCTCTCTTATCCTTTAATTCTTTATGGCACCATAACCTCTCTTTAAATTAAATTTAATTACATCGAAAGGTGCTATTTAAGGGGCCTGTTCCTCAACAGGTTTTGTCGTCTGTCGAAGGCCTCTCAAGAGCCTCCCCGTGTCCATAACATGTTGGTCTATTGGTTGTAACTTAAATGCATTGACTTATCCGTTGACAACCCTCTATCTGCTGAAATTTCCCTTCGACGGGATTGGTCCGGGAGCAAACTCATGGCGAATTTCTAGGAAATAAATGTAGAGTAACCTACACACGTACTCCAGTCTTGGCGAAATCAACTGCTATGGAATGGAGCTCTGCTAATCGCAGACATTTAGAATTCCTCACCATTTCCTTCTCTTGGTCGACAAATGTCATGTGAGAATTCGCTATAACACCCAAGCTGTCATTAACCATATAATTTACAAAGTGCTTTTGAATATCCTAGGATTCGATATCAGACCTGGTCAAGTAATTGCTACCAAAAATCTAAATCAACGATCACATTTAAAAAAAATAGCGTTATACAAACTATATAATATGAAAAAAAATTCAATTTATATATATAAGAATCAAACTATATATGAAAGGAGAATGAAGGATAGTAATTAGTTACTATGTTCATGGAGAAAGGGTTTCTTATCCTTCATTTTCCATGAACATAGTAACTAATTACATCTATGTATTTTCAACAAAATCATAGGTTTGACACTTTAATTTTTTCAGAATTTAATTGAAGTTTTCTTTCAAGAAAAAAACAAAGGATTTATATTTTAATTTTTTCAAGGATAATTATTAATGAGTTAAAAGAGAAGGGATTTATATTTTATTTTTTTCAACTATAATAATAAATGAGTTAAAAGCTTAAAGTATAATGGATGGTATTTGGATTTCCTTTATTTTATAAATGTAAACCCATCTTTTAGATTCTTTGTCTGCTACAGATAGTATTGCTATTTTAATTTTTTCAGAACTTAATTGAAATTTTCTTTAAAAAAAAGACAACCGATTTATATTTTAATTTTTTCAAGGATAATAATAAATGAGTTAAAAGCTTAAAGTATAATTGATGGTATTTGGATTTTCTTTATTTTATAAATGTATTTTTATAAGTGAAAAAGACTGAACGAAACGAAGTTATGATGGGGATACTAAGCTTAACAATTAGCTTTCTTCTTTTCGAGTAGAAAGGGAAAACCACCCTTGATGGGCGCAATCAAGTGTTATTGGGATCTAAGTGTATGTTTTGGTCATGTAATTAGATCATGAAAATTAAGCAACAAGTGACTAATGGACATCAGGACTATATACTATCTATATTCAATAAGAAGATTGACTTGGGATATTAAAAACTTGAAACAAAATATTTTCTTCACCTGTCAACCTTATTTGGCCATTCAATGATCTTCAATACATGAGATTATAAGAGGACCCACTCAAATGGTTGACAATAAAAATGGTGTGGCTTATGCAAATTATTATGTGCATTATAAATTTTGATGTCTAGCTCACATTGTTCAAGTTTCAATTTCAAAGGTATAGTCTCTCCACATCTAGGCTAGGTCTCAGTTTCAAAGGTATAGTTGCTCGACGTCTAGGGGTTTCGAGGTTCTCTAAAGTTATCTAAAACTTTGAAAACTCCTATAACTATGCCCCATTGGATTTTCAGACTTTTTTGCTTTGTAATATTCCATTGGCATTCAAAGGATCAGGCCAAAACATTGACTTATTCACCAAATGCTTTCAAATTTAAAAACTTTATGTAAAAATCCTTTTGGAGGAAACTTATTTTCACTTATGTGGGGCTTTAAAAGTTTGAGGTAACTTATTTTCACTTATTTTCCTGAACTTTCTTTCATCACATACTTTCACTTATTTCACTTATTTTCTACACAACTTTTTTCTCATTTTTTGAAACATATCAAAATTATCTTCCGCGTTTCATTTCCCTGCTTTGGGGGTATGCTAGTAATACTTTTGATATTATCACTAATTATATTTTATAAAGAGCTTTTGGATTTGGTCTATATTTCTTCAAGATTCCCTTATAAACGTTGCATCCCCCAACTTCACATCCATATAGGTTGCATCCCCCAACTTCACATCCATATAAGATAACGTAAATGACAAAAGTTTCAAAGAAGAGTTTCATTTTTTCCTATAGAGGATAATGAAGATGACTCATGTAGGGGGAGGAGTTCTCATCACTGCGGATGGACTTCATGAAACAACTTACTCTTGGGGATTGGGAGATGAAACAAATAATGTTATTGAAGCGAATCCAATAAATTGAAGAAATCAAATCACTCTAGTCGGTGACTCAAGATTAATCCTTCAAGCTCTCTCTACCAACTCCCTTCCTTCTCGGTTGCAAACTCAATGCCTTGCTAATTCCTTTAGGAAGATCGATTATTTTCATGTTCTAAGAAAGCTAAATGGCAAAGCGGATCAAGAAAATGTTGTTGCTGCTCTAAGCAAAGGTGCTCTAGTGATTAATTGTATTGGATCCTCCTGCAATTTGCCATAGGACCATGGCTATTGGCCCTTGAGGCCTATCCCTATCCCCCTCCACGTGGAATCAACCACCACCCTCGGCTCATGCTGCTTCTCTCTCCACCCTCCCAACGCGTGGCCTCCTGCATGCGACTAGTCTTATGGATTTAAGGATGGAAGTACGTACCCTGCTGATGTCCATTCTACACTTGTTGAGTGAGCTCGTCTGCCTTCTGATCCTCGTCATGTATACTTTGCAATCTCTCCCCCAACGTGGGAGTTCGGTGAAAGATCGTCCCGCGATCCTGGACATTATGAATGCCATGGGTGAGGTTTTAAGCCAGGTCCTCAACAATGTCTATATCCTCCAGTTCTATTTGGCACTCTGTAACCAAGGAAGAAGCAAGCTAAAAGTTTTTGATTTCAAACTATCGTTTTAATGGATACCTCCTCTGAATCCACGACATCCTCTGACCCTGTCCAATCCGGTGCAGGAGAGTTGAGGTAAATCAGGGAAACAATTAAGAGGTTGAACCGTTTCATGCATAGGATGGACATTGAAAGAGGGCGTCGTTTGGAGATTGTTGATCGTGATATTTCTCAGCTCAGGAAAGAATTCGGTCACTCCATTTCTCAGACAGAGCAAGCAATGGTAGGAATGCTCGTCGAGCTGGAGGTCAAGTTCGATAAGCTGGAGCTCAAGGTGGTGAAAGTGGAAACCTCTGCATTCCCGGGCTCTTCCTCTTAGCATGATAGACGAGGAAAGTAATCTTGGACTCCTCTTGGAGCTTCTAGCATTTTTGTTTTTTCTGTTATAGCCATGCATAGCAAGCATTTATGGATCTATGGTTCTAAGTATATATATATATAATATTATTTTATTTTATTTTTTTCTAAAACTTAATGTAAATGAAGTTTTTAGTTGGGATCGGTGGAAAACAAAAACTCTTGTGTATAGGCATTAGTAAGGGAAAATTTCAAGATTCTGAAAGCTCTCTTGACTCATGTTTAATAAGACTTAAAAATAAAAAATAAAAAAATTTTTTAAATTTCTTTAAAAATTAAAAAAATTAAAAAAATTAAAAATTTAGTTTTGACAAATTAAAAAATCATAAAAATTAAAGTTACAATAAAAATTAAAAAACTACAATCAAATATATCCAAATATAATAATAACATTTTAAAACATTTAAAAACTAATAATATATTATTATTATTTTTTAATAAATTTCTTAATCCTAAACTTCAGATTTCAAATGGTGTCATCCCCACATTCTTTTCTTTAATCAACAATGGTTGGAATTTGAAAATTATTTTATTTTAAAAATTCTAATTTTTTTATAAATAAATAAATGTTTTAAAATTTCTTACCATCAGTAATAATAAATATTGATCATATTTTACATTAAAAATAAAAATCTCATGAACATGAACCGCGTTCAAAGATTGTGAACAAAGCTTGAAGCTTGACTTTAATTTTCATTTGAAGCTTCATGAACAACGTTCAAAGATGGGAACAAAGCTTGAAGGTAGAAAAAGTGGAAATAGAAGAATAGAGATCATCTTTAATTTTTTTCAATGAAAGTACCCTCTACTATGACTCCCATTGACAGGAGTACAACTTTGCAACTCCACAGGCTCACACAATCTCTGCCCAGTGGATCGTGAGCACCTATGCTATGCTGAACCGAGTATGGCTGCCAGAAAATTGATTCATGCGCTGTGATCTAAACTTCAAATAGTAAACAGGAACAGAAGGAAAGAGCCACTGGTCTCCATCTATATATGAAATGTCAAGGAAGGGACATGCCTCGTTCTGGGTAAGCTCACGCGAATACGAGACCCTCATCGTTTGATTCGCACCAGGTCCTGTACATTTGTATTGCGCATAGAACACCGTGCTAAAACCAACGAAAACAGAATTTGTCCATTAGGCATTTGATCACTCTTTCTCAAATCATATCGTCAAAGAGAAAAGATGCAGAAAACCATACCAATCTCTAGTGGGATCATTCCAGTCATTCCATCCGTCGGGAGAAATAATGGCAGGCATATAAGTATAAGAGAATATGACTCGAGAATATGGACGCCATGCACGGCCTAACCACAGGTTCCCGGTCCCTTCGATGAGGCATTTGACGAACGAAAATCCTGTGTTCTCTTTTTCAGATCCCCTTGCATGCGCAGTGATCGCTCCAGTGATCATGGTCGATCCGCTAGT
This sequence comes from Pseudotsuga menziesii, assembly GCA_001517045.1. Lineage (NCBI taxonomy): Eukaryota > Viridiplantae > Streptophyta > Pinopsida > Pinales > Pinaceae > Pseudotsuga > Pseudotsuga menziesii. The sequence goes on along the minus strand of LPNX011050659.1, from coordinate 741,033 downwards.
GATTGGATTTGCAATTGAATTCAACACGCATTCCTGCAATTTTTAGCGTTAGAGTGGGGAAGATGTACGGAGGATACAAAACCTGTGGGGCAATGCATACGTTTTATGGAGCAGAATAAATAACATGATTCTTGAGGGGTATATAATAAATAATATGATTTTGTTGGACTTATGGTTGTTTATAGACCAAATTTTTTGTAGTATTAATTTATCGGGAGTCTTAATCCAATGTTTAACAATCTTTTTCCAATTTAGATGAGTTTTGAACCCTTAACCTATTGCTAAATTGCTTTGATACTATTTGTTGTACTCACTATTTCAATTTTGACCAAAACCTGTTGGTATTAGTTCATATCACAAAACTCACAGTAAAAAAACATTAAACCCAAAATCCAACAGATTTCTCAACTATGCTGAATGTGCACAGTAGTTAATAGATGGCATTGCCACACTTGTTACGGGTAGAGTACAGTTATACAAACAAAAAACAACCACATTATTATAATGTGTTTAGTAAAACATCACGTTAAAATACAATAGTTTAATTAGAGTTATTGGAGAAGCCAATTGCTGCTGATTTTGCAGCTGGCCCGGGTATAATTTTGATTAAAATCTTGTGGATCCTTTGTCTATTGTGTCTGTTCACTACGTTGAATAAAATAAAACGGAATATTTCCATAGAGGTTTTAGAGTGGAAATGATAATGAGCTCGATTTATGTTTATTCTCCTCCAAATTTATAAGGTGGTTACCTGGTAGAGAGATCTAGCGTTACCGAATATGAAATCGATGGAGCCCTGAATGAAGCAGTCTTTGAAATAGTGACGCCCTTTGTCGTCATGGAGGGTATCCTGCGCACCGTAGAATCCACAGCCATAGAATGCTGCTTTATCCCCTGAGATTCTCAGGGCCACCGCTTGGCCTCCCACATCACCCGGGTTTGGAGTTGGAGCCGAGTTCTGCACCCATCAATGACCATTTTTAAGAAAACTAATCCGAATAACTGATTCATTTACTTGCCTGAGATTCGACACTAAAACTTGTAAATGTTGTAAGTAAACTTTTTGAAACCAAGGGATCATGAGACTATATACTTAGTTTCAAATCTGTAGGTTTTGGTTTTGATATAAAGTTGCAAACCTTACACCTAGAAGGTCAATAAACCTAGAACTCGGCTGTATACATTGTCAAAATTTTAAACGCATTTTACAGCACAGTACAGGGAAGGCAATTGATCAGTAAAAGAAATTTTGAAAGTTTACAGCACAGTAGAGAGTTGTTGGGTCAAGAACTCCAATCTACATGACGTCGAGGTGGGGATCTTTGTGTTCCTATATGAAAATGCAATGCTTGGTGTGTAAGGCAACCGATCCAGTTTAAACTTTAAAGTAAGTATTTTACAGCTAGGTAGAGGGTGGTTAGGTTAATAATTACATTATACGTCTTGAGGTAGGGGATTCTTCTCTGTCTCTATGCATGTAAATGTGTTAGTCTAATTATCATTTTAGGTATAAAATGATCAAAATCTTGGACTTCAATGTTTTTCATAGATCTGGTGATTTCAGGGTTGTCTGAAGTTTTGGGCCTATTTGAAACTCTAAAACCCTTTCACTTGGGCTGTGGTGGAACTAAAAGGGAACCATTGTTTTAGTTGAATTGCGCTTTGAAACTGTTGTTTTGCAAAATTCTATGCCCAAACTGATACCTTTAGCATAAATTTTATCCTTCCTTATAAATAATTTTGAAATTGACACCTGAACAGCCTATGACGTTATACCACTGTGTGATATATTTGAAAAGACTGCCACATTTAGCATTTGCTGGGGAAAGGGATCGTGTTACCTTTTGAAATGGATGAAGTAATTTAGGATTTCAAATGATTGAAAAACTTTGACAGGAATATTGAAAAAAAACATAATGTTTGACATTAATTATATATCCATAGATGTTTATGTGAGTAGTTTTAAATTATAAATAAATAGTTAGAAAAAAAATTAGGATTTTAAATGATTGAAAAACTTTGACAAGAATATTGAAAAAAAAAAAATGTTTAACATTAATTATATCTATGGGAGTAGTTTTAAATTATAAATAAATAAACAATTAGAAAAAGTAATTGATGAGAAGGTAGGTGATAATAGGTAGCTGATCCATAGAACATTTAATAGCCAGTGACTCATAACACTTTAAGTAGAATATGATAAGTTATAAAAGTATTGAGACCACAAATTAAGTAGCTATGTTAATATGTAATGTCCAACCTAACCCTTCTTGTGGGAATTTGGGAACTTGTAGAAACTTTTCAAATTTAGCTGAACCTTTCTACTTACTGGGAACTTTTACCCTCTAAAGTCTGGAACTTGGAACTTTATCTTGTGGGTTTCCTTCATCAGGAACTTCCACACATTCATGAATTTTTCTCCACAAAACTAAGTTGTAGTAAAAGACTATTTAGTGATACCTTGTTGACTTCGTGCATTGATCTTTGTCTACAGGCTAGGCGTCCCTAGGTTGAATTGCACTTATGGCTAGTCAATAATAAATGTAAATCTCCACTCTAGAAAGAGTCTACCTTATATAATCATTGGTGTGGATGGTAATCTTGAATTTATTGTCATTTTTATTTACTAAATCTCCACTCTAGAAAGAGTCTACCTTATATAATCAATGGTGTGGATGGTAATCTTGAATTTATTGTCATTTTTATTTACTAAGAGGTTTTAGTTACAACCATAATATAAGGGATAAACCAAGTCATTTGATTATCTGGTTATCTGCTTTTTCTTAATATTTTTTACTTCTCTATGTCTCTTCTTTTATTAACTATTTTTATTATTTTATTTTTATATTTTAATAATATATATTATTGTACATAAACTACACTCATACCCACATTCCCTAAGTTCTCATGTTCCAGAAACTTGTGCAACATAGCTAATATGCCAAGATAAAATCAACTCACATCACCTAAAATATGAAATGTGTAATTTTTTTTGAATTCACATTACCCACTCAAGGCTGTGTTGGTATACACCAGTGATATGTAACAATAACATAAGAAAACAATTCTAAGTGTAATATTTTTTGAATTCAGATTACCCACTCAAGGCTGTGTTGGTATACACCCGTGATATGTAACAATAACATAAGAAAACAATTCTAAATTTGATCATAATTTATTTTATTTATATATATTTGTTAATTGGAAGGCTGAAAGCGAAATCAAGGTCTATTAGAGAGGAAAATATTCATATAATTACAAAGTCTGTAATAGAGAGGAGAAATGTCCCATTAAGCAGGGAGAAGAATGTAATCTTCGTTGGTCATTTAAAAAAAAGGAGTGTCTACTGAATTAGTAAAATCTATTTAGACCAAACATATCCTTAAACCAAATCCTTGAAGGTTTGAATTTTTTGAGGTTTTGTAATGTCATATCTAATTAAAAAAAATTGATCAAAACTTAAGAATTATTAAAAATTGATCAAAACTTAAGAATTTAATAAATCCAGATTAAATAGATGGAGGATGCTTGTTAAAACTTCGATGCAACATACCACGAAATTTATATCCTTGGCAACAAAATTGTCTGCAAAAACAGAGACAGTTCCGCTGTAAAAGGTGCCACCGGAGGAATTGGCTGTATCGTTCCAAACTATGGAGGTGGGAAAGAACCCTTGGCCTTGAAATGTGATGTTGATCTTTGTTCTGGGTACAGTCACTTTCTCTCTGCATATTACAATTCCTGATCAAACTCACAGGTATTAACCATGTTGAAGATTAATCAATATGAATCCAATCTACATTAATTAGGTATTTCTAGGTTAAAAAAAAATCTGTTAAAATTTAAATAGCTTGACCTTACATGTAAACACCAGGAGTCATGAATATAATAGTCCGGTTGAGACTATAGTCTGGAACTGCATTAACAGCTGCCTGTACAGTCGTGTAATTTCCACATCCAATTTGATCAACAATCAAAACACTGAAGTTATTTTCTAATATTTCCCATGGTATAAAGGGGATTACATCATCACAATTGATCTCTTCATCATGGTGACGATGATGGTGGTTGTGTTTCTTTGACAATATCTCTGGTTCCAACAAACCACTCATAAATTCCACAAGATGGCTTTTCTCTGACAGAAATGTGTGAAAAACCATCTGGGTAGCCATAAAAGCTATGGCCATGGCAGAGACCAGATTGAACAAGTGCTTTGTTTTGAACTTCATTGTTCCCAGCAGTGAACAATTGATCGCAGCAGCTTTGTTACATGGATATTGCATCCATATAATATTGAATAACATATATGCGTGTCAAGTGTTGAACGTGCAAGAAACATATTGCCCATATCTTTGACATCACTGCATTGCAGGTTAAGAATATAAAAAGTGTTCATGGAATTTTCACGTAGCGCACACAGCACAGACAAATATGGCGTGCACATAAAGCCGTTTCTATGATCCGTTCTAAGCGATGGCAAGAAGGCAAGAAAGAAATGTGGATTTTGTTTCTGTGGCTGAATTTATGTTCTCGAGCATGCACAAAATTAGCATAATATTGGCTGAATTTATACTCTGAAATCATTAATAAATGTTTATACATTGATTTAGAGAATTTATATTCGGAAATCAGATCTGATATAGGTAATGCTTTTCTTTTTGCAGGTGCGGGTTCAATCTCTTTCGATTTGAGATTTCGTAAAACTCTGGGAATTGAACGATTACCCCTGAAATACAATAGTTTTTGTTTAGTGTTTAAATACTTGTAGTGCATTGCAGTGCCAGTAAGATCAAAGTTTGGTGAGAACAAATGATTGAAATACTCTCTTCAGATGAGTAGTCCCTACACTTCGATTCCTTTCTTCCTTCGGCAATTTAGTTCTTATCGATTTACTTCGTCCATTCGATTATTTTCAACAAAATTTGACCTTAATATTATTATAATATATCATACCACTAAGATATTTAACACAGAAACGTTTTTATTTGAGATTTAGGGTGGACTATTGCAAGTACTTTTTCATTCACTGATTGATATGAGAAAAGTGTTAAGATTGACTTTATGTTAGTGGTTTAAAATTTAAAATAAATAATTATAAAAAAAGAAATTTCAAAATAAACAATTATAAAAAATAACTTGTAATGAATGGATAAGTGGTGGCAATGGAGGGATAACTAAGCATGGATAACTCATAGTTGAACAGTTTAACTAGAAGAATATGAGGAATAAAAAAATATTTTTCATTCCATAACTATCTCTCAACCATTTGATCTCTATGTACCTCATCCAGCATAAACTATGTGGGTGTGCTAGTTAGGTAGATAGACCTTTTTATTTGAGATTTGGGGTGGACTAGAGCCTATGTTTTTTCATTTATGAACAAGGATGGGACAAGTGTATGGTCGAGAATGATTCTATGGCAGTTAAGTGTATGGTCGAGATTGATTTTATGGTAGTAGTTCAAAATTTGAAATATACAATTATAAAAGAGGAATATAGAAGATAACTAGTAGCTAGCAGATGAATGTGATAGCAATGCATGGATAAATCATTGTTGATGAATGGATAACCAAGAGTTTATGGAAGATAACTAGAAGAATGTGAGATGAAAAGAAAAAAAATATAAAAAATGATTGATAGTTGATAAATGGATAACATGAAGAATATAGATGATAACATGTAGCTAAGCATGGATAACTCACACTTGAACCCGTTTAACTAGAAGAATATGACGAATAAAAAAATATTTTCAAAGTGTCTTCCATTCCATCACTATTTCTCAACTATTTGATCCCTATCAACTTGATCTAGCCACAAACTATATAGATGTGCTATTTTCTTGTTGTAATCAATGTTTTATTATTCCTTCTGTAACCATGAAGATCCATTGTTTGAAAATGGTCATATTCAAATTCTAGTAACATGAAAACATACAGCTATGTATTTGCCAAAATTAACACAGTAATATGTAGAACGTAACGCTAATATGTAGATGGTTCTTCTAAGTCACATATAGTATTTCTCTATGGTTCTTATGATATGGTTTCCATGCTTCCCTCATTACAGCTCTCTGACACTCCCACATCAGACTTACAAACAAGGAAGATGAGTTGGTTTGGGAACATGCTGCTCATGGAAGTTACAACCCAAAAACTGGATACCAGCAGTTTTGTCTCACCACTTTACAAACTGAACCGAAATGGTGGCAACCAAGACTCTGGAAACTCAAATGCCCGCTGAAGGCAAAAGTGCTCATGTGGTGCACCCTTGACAACAAAACTCCAACAATGGACATAATGAAGAAAAGATCCCTAGAAGGACCGGATTGGTGCACCCTCTGCAAAAATAACGAGGAATGTGCTAATCATCACTTCCTCAATTTCCTTTTTACTTCCCAGGTATGGCTACATTCGCAAGATATGCTAAACAAGAGATTCAAGGCAGTTTTCCAAGACAACGCATCTTCACCGAAAGCAACAACAAAACAAGGGCTTGACATCCTCTCTTACTTTCCTCAAAGAAAGGATGCTCCATCGGTAAGAATAGTCACACACGAACACATAGATACTTCTATGCCTTGGGCTTTTTTTTATGGTGCCTCTTAAAATCACACCTGTGGGGGTGTGCCACTCTTTTCTTAAACCAAAATCATCACTTCCAGATCCAAATGGGTCTTAGCTCAGGCACAAATAACTATGTAGAGCTCGTGACTCTGAAACTCCTTCTTCACTTCGCCCTAGAAAAAGGCTGCAGAAAACTTTAGATTTTTGGAGATTCGCTTATAATTATCAACTGGGTGAACAAAGGTCAGCAATGTATAAATCTTGCTCTCACTTCTCTTTATGAAGAGGTAAACACACTCTGGACAAATTTTGATTACATTTCATGCCGCCATGTTTACACGAAAATGAATTTAGATGCAGACGGCCTCTTGAAGAAAGGGTGAAGATGGAACACGAAACTTGGAAATTTTTTGAAAACAGGGAAGAGGAAGTGTATGAGTTCTTTCATAGACTTTCATAGAAACACTTAGTGCAGGAACCACCACTTGAACATTTTGATCCTTTCACTTATTTTTGAAATCAACAGGCCGGTCACAATCACAAGCAGTTTTCTACCCCACTCTCAGCTCTGTTTTTTAAGCACAAGGGGAGCTATATCTTTGAATTTTTCTCGGATGAGTGACTGAATAGTTAAAGTTTTCAAGCTTTTTGGTCTGAAATTTTTGGAGACATTTTCTGATTATGTTTCCCGCTGTTAACAACAATATGGAAATGCATACAAACTATTAGTTTTTTTTTCCGTTAAAAAAAAAATGGTTTCCATGCTTCCCATTTATATTCATAATGAGATGTGGATAATGAGGCGAAAGTTCTCCTTCCTCTTGACTCTCACTTAGATATAAATCCGGTCTCCTTTATATATCATATTTGTAATCTGTAATTTCCATCCTTTGCTCTCTCTAGAGGTGGGCTTAATACCTTTGAATACATTTTTTTATATTTTTCTATAGGGTTTATTTAAATATATTAAATTTATTATAATAATATTTTTATACACTTTATTTGAAAAAATTCAATGTTATTCTTTATGCACTTCCTCAAAATTGAAACCGAACCTTTATTATTTGTTCTACATTATGCCTCATTGCTCAACCTTACTCTGCCTTGCTCCAAAGTTACCTTTGAGGGATCCATTAAAATTGAATTTGATAGCATGCTTTTAGTGTGTACTTATTGAATTCACTTTAGAGGATTTATATTTGTTAAGAAAATCCATATTTAAGGAAATACGATTGGAACTTTCTTATTCATTTAAACATGTATGTTGTATAGTGTAGATTATCAATCCATTATTTCTCTTTTCCTTACACCATGATGGACAATACTAATTTTTCTTCCATTGCTTAGTCTTTTTAAGATCATGTTCTTTTTCTAAGTGTAATGTTTCAATCCCAATAAGTTTACTAATTGATAATGTTTCACCCACCTACTAGTTCTCTAGGTTGGGGGAAGAGGCATTAAATATTGCAATAAGAGAGCTATGGGACCCAAGAGAACCTTAGTTTATCATTTACACATTAATTTAGGTCATACAAATAATAAATATGAAGAAAATAAAGTGACATTGCTTCATAAAGACATTTGGAGGTCCATGGAGGCCTTGGGTGGCTAGATTCTTCCTTACACATGCCATGACTTAACCCCGAATTCGAAATTATGAGTGATGGAATGCTCTTGGAAGGTGAGGAATTTTCAAATGAAATATCATGAGCCCAAGGATTCGAATGGGTGAGGAGGAGTAACTCCCAATAGAAGTGGAAGAGTCTAGGAAGAAACTAGGTGCCATGTGGAGCTAGATTCCATGTGTTTTATAACAACAACGATGGAATATTCTATGACAAGTCAGACCTGATTGCAGACCTATGACAATCTAACATGTCAGGGCTAAAAATAGCCTCCAAGGGGGCGCACTTGGGACTAGGTGGCAGCCATTCGAATTCGGAGGAAGATGAAGGGTTGAGGAGAAGGCAAAGTGGCATGGAGGTTACTAAACATCAAGGATGAGTTGGAGGACGCCTATGGGAGTGAATTCGACCTTGGAGGACCTTAGGAGGGTAATAAAAATATGTCATGAGGAATGGTCATTTGTGAATTTTCCTTTGGCATTTTGGAGAGCATTAGCTTGTCCATTGCACTGTGAGTGCTCACTTACCCTTCTAGTGAGCCAATTTCAAGAGAATGAGATTCTCATCCAAGTTGGATATGGGAGAGGTCACCTTGACATCTCATTTGGATCTTCATCGAGTATTTTACTGCAGATAGGAGGTTGCTACTGTTCATGACCCATCTCTCCTCCCATTCTCTCAATTCCCACTTCCATATTTCCATGTTTTTCTATGAGGGAACACTTGTGTGAATGGTGGTTGCACCCCATTAAGTTCAGTTGATGCCCAAGTATGGGTGAATGATTCATGGCTTTGTAATATGTCACCCATATTCTCTATAAGTTTAAATCAGAATAAATACATCTGCAAATGTCCACATTTCCAAGCTTTGTTGTGACTAGTTTCCATGTGATGATTTCCCATTTTAATGGAGTTGTATATCTGACGTATATTGCAACTTGGATCAATGTTATATGTTTTTAGTGAGCTATTGAAATTATGTTAATGGAATATATTCATCTTGCTCTGTTCTGAACCATTATATGCACCATTTATGAGTCGAAGTTGAGCTTTTATATGTCATTTCTCTTAAGCAAATATCTTTGAATTTATGCATTCGAATATGAAGCTTTAATCCTATGTTGCACAACTATTAACCATACCAAATGATAGCAAATGAAGTCTAATTATAGTCCCCATACTCTATTTGACAATTTGGGAGGGTTGCATAGGAGTTGGAGAGCCATTTCTACTAACACCCTAAGGGGAATCACATCATAAATTGCTTGTAATTTTACCTTTTTTGCCATCATGCCCAAATCGAGATGCATATGTCTATAACCTATCATAAATCTATGAGAGGTTCCATTGAAGAGTCCTAAGAATCCCCACACCAATCCCTACCAAATTCAAGACCCTCTTGAGCCATTCAAAACCCCTAGAGTTAAGACTAGTCAAGACAACTTTTCCAAAATTCTGTCTTTGGTTGGGAATTTTTGAATTGGGACATTACAAGTGGCATCAGAGCATGATATTGCCACCTGATAGAGCTCTCTATTCATGTTTCCTGATTCTGACATCCCTCCATTAGAAACTAAGACTAGGGACCTTAACAGTGAAAAGGGAGGAAGTGGAGAAGTTAGTCCTTTTTGCAAGGAGATTAAGTAAAAACTAGGACTGCGAGATGTAGATGACAAAGAGAACAATGATGATCTTAATACATTCATTCAATCAGCTCTTGAAGGCATGAACAAATATTTTATGCAAGGATTCAAATTGTTGGCTAGCCAACTTGGGAGCAAGTCAACAACCGAGAGTAGTAGTAGTACACCCCATGATGAGAGGAAGACCCATGGGGAAGCCATTTTTTCGAAGACTTGACCTCATAACCGACCCCATGAGTTTAAAAATCAGAATGGACCTACAATACCTAAGTTTTTAGAGTCCAAATAAGGTCCTTACATCACCTATGATGTTAGAGAAGCAGCAAATGATTGGAAGCAATTAAGTGATGAATGTAGGCAAGTCCTACCTTTTAATCAGTTCATTAGAGCTTCTCTTCAGTTCAAGCAAGGAGGAAATGTGAATATGGAACCTCCTATTAATCATGAATTAAAGTAAACCACGGGAAAAGTAATAATTCCTTCCTTTAAGGGTTCCTCACAAATGTCTGCTAGTGCTTGGTTGCAAAAATTAAGTGTATATTTTCAATTAAATCCTATGGTTGAAGAAGATGCATTGAAAATGACCATTCTGCATCATGAAGGGGAAGCTAGTGATTGGTGGTTCCATGGTATTAGAACCTTGGGACATGATCATATTTTATCTTATGATTGTTTCTCCAATGCATTGATGGAGATATTTGAGAGGAAAGACCTTGAACTTCCTTTCAAAGAACTAGCGCAATTGAAGCAAGTAGGAACTCTTGAAGCATATATGTTAGAATTTGAAAATCTTTCAGTAATGGTTTCTAATGTATCTATGACTAGGTTGGTTTTATTATTTACTGAAGGATTGATAGAACCTTTGAGAGGGCTAGTGAAAGAGCACAAGCCAACCAAATCAAAGGATGCCATGAGTTTGACAAGGGATTTGCAGAATGTATTACAAAGAACCAAATACCCTCCCAAGCCAAATTTCCCTTCCAAGTTCAAGGAAGGTAAGAAACCATGGAAAATAGACTCTACCAAAGAAAATAAAGGAGGACCAATCAAAGAAGAACTTAGAAGAAAAAATCTATGTTTTACATGCCAACAACCTTGGGTTCCGAGACATAGATGTGCCAAGGGGAAGGCACACTACATTGAAGTTTTTTCTGAAGATGATGAAGAGGAGGAGAAGGAGGAAGAAGCACAACTTGCAACCCAAGAAGAAGGGTATGAAACAACATAAGAAGAACAATGTCAAAACCCCAAATTTTCACAAAAATTTAAAATTTTGATATAACAATAAATGCTAAACCTGCGGTCTATTAACAACTAACAATTTGCAATAAAAGAAACAGTCAAGTAATTAGTTTCACTAAATCTTAATTATATTAACTCAACAGTTCATTTTTTTGTAACAAGAATAAAGTCTTCTTGTGTAATGTTTTACTTCAGTTTACTGATGAGACTTTTCATGTCAAGTAGGTGGAATCTAACTTTTGAATTCAGGGCTTACTTAGCAATCATGCTAACGCAGATGAATACTGGTTCTTACAGGTTTACAGGTATGATCGAACGAGTACGTATTAAAAGTTCTTTAAAGTATCAACAGTATTTTATTTGCAATTAAAAAGCTTAGTAATTAAGCTGCTAAACTCTAAACAGCTTCTGTGAGGTAAAACCATTTGGATTCCTTCAGTTTTTTTCTTGTAATAAATTTCAGAAATAAGTAACGACAGTAAGATATGTTTGCAACTCTAAGAATTAGAATCCCAGTTACAAAGTACTTCTACTTTAGTCTAAATAATTTGCAATGTTACAATGATTGTTTTTGTCAGTATTTATACATTAATGCATTATCTTATATGTGTAACAACTGTTCCACATTTCGCTTCTGCGAGATAACTTACAGCCTGTTAACCTTTTGACAGTATAAGTTCGATTGTACAAACTAAAAACCATAAACCCTTCCTACATGAGATATTAATTGTTTGCCTACACTTTAATTTCATGTCGAACTATGAGGTTCTGATAATTTCTAGACTCAATAGGATCATTCCTATTCAATTTCTTAGTTTTCTATGATACTTCTCTTGAATTACATTACTGTCTACAAACAATTTATCTGAGATTGATGCTCTCGAAACAGGTCGACTTTTTAGTTATTTTTGTTTAACTCTATAACTACTTTACTATCCAATTGACCTGGTGAATCTTTAGTAACTTCCAAATTGAGTCATAACCAAAATCCATCAAATTATTGTCGCTTTGAACTGTGTAACAGAATTTCATAATAGTGTTCTTACAATACGTTTTGCCTACTTCAAAGTTATGTTACCATTTGAGTTATTAGTTCATATAAGTCTTATAGACATGCATAATCTATTTTATTAATAGACATTCAGTCTATAATTAGTTCATGATCATAAATATATTCAAATTTAGAGTTTATGATTCTCTAAACTATTACATTATGCTATTTATAAAAGTTATGACTTGTAATGTTGTTATTACAAGAGATTTACCATGTATAAACTATAGTCTTTTACAAAGGAAAACTATAGTTGTTCATTGATTAACACGATCTCTCCCATAAAACATTTAATCTCTTATCTATAGTAAAGACATAAAACATTGATCTCTATCTATAAATAAGACATAAAATATTTGATTTCCATCTATAATAAAGACAACATTTGGAGAAAAGAAATGCAACCGTCCAAATCGTAATTATGATGTTATGATATAATAACATAAGGTTAATGGTGAAATTAGTTTAATGTATAAATAAAATCGGGCTTTTACCAAGGTTTTAAAGTGTCACTACATGCTAGTTCAACGTAATCATACGTTGATATTATATTATTAAACTAGCATATGATAAGATGCATATTATTATCGATTTGCATGGCAATAATTGGGTCGATTATAAAGTTTACTCCTCGTTCCAATGATTTAATAATTGGATAACATTTTATATAGGTACTATGGAAGATTGATCCATTGCATGGTTGATTTATGTGGCCACGTGGTCGTCTCCTGACCAAGTGTGGAGAATATAAAACACTACCGTAACCCTTACCCTTATCATTTATTTCCTGCAGTTTGCGCTGGCCCTTGAGGCTACTCTGCTTGGATTTCATGGCGGTCGTCGGTCCTTCTCTGCTCCGGTTGTCTTGAGTCTTAGTTCAGTGTTGCACTGTCTCCGGTGTGTGGTTCAAAAGCCATTCTCAGTGGCTGGAGTTCACACTATATAAACTTGTGGAGATAATTGTTTCCCTTGACTTGTTGTCAGTGAAATTCTCCCTTCGTCATCCTCGTGGCTCGCTGTCTGCTCCAGTTTCTCTTGATGTCCTCGTGGCTTACTGTTGCGTGAGGTTTTTATCTTGCAGGCTATTTGAGTCTTCATTTTGCAAAGCCTGTAGGTGACAGTGCTTCGACGAGGTTGTTCGCCATTTCCATTGACAGGTAAATAATAAATTTAGAGTTCATTTTCTTCACTGCAAGTGCTTTGTTGTTACCGTGGTTTAAATGGGTATTTGTTAAATGACAGTGGTCTTTTACACTGCTTGTAGGTGCTCGCCACTGTATACTTTCATGGTGGAGAAATTAAACAGTGAACCAACGAAGGCTGTGGCTCGTGGTTTGTTTCGAGTAAGCCCCGTGGTCCATGTGTTGGGTTTTCACCCTACTTGTATCAGGGTGGTCAATGGAATCACCCAGGGTTTTGGGAAACCCTCCCTCGACTCGCCATGAGTTATGTTGTTTGTTTTTATAGGTTGTTGTTGTAATACCTAGAATCAAACCCTCGCTAGTCGATGGGTAGACTCGGTTTAACTGAGCACTGTAAATAGTTTGAGTTTTGGCTTTACGGCATGTTTAAAATAATAGCTCTTGTAAAGACAGTTATGTCTTCAACTTGTTTTGGTTTATCAGATGTTTATATTATACTTTGTGTAATTTCAGGGTTTTACCCTTCTTGACTGTAAATGAAGTTTTATACTCTGTTTGAATTACTCTGTAAGGTTTTTATAATTATAGTTCTTAAGACTGATACTTACAGTCATAATTTAATTCTTGCTTGTTTTTATTTAAAGTTATGAATTAGGGTTTATCATGTGGAAACCCTTGTTCTCGTTTTGATTAAATTATATTAACCTGGTTATTTAATGGTTACATAATTAAATAAATTTGGTTTATTACTTCAATGTTTTGCTAATTGCAATTATAATAATTATAAGGGTTTTTAACCGTGTACTTCGCCTTCACAGGTACACCCTGTTTGTATAAAAAGAAACAATTTCTTTATAAGTACATTTTATATATGTTGATCAAAAATGTATTTCATTTATGTGTATAATTTTAGTTGGTTCTTTTAATGATTAAGAAGAACTATTATTATGGTTATCCTAGGTTACTAAAGTATATAAGAATACAGATAGATTATGCTCAGAAATATGAGCTAGGGTTTATCCTATTTAATTTTTATAATGATGATTTATGTATTGCTCTTTTGTTAAATTCGATTACTGTCATAAGATTTCTTCAGTTTGTTTAAAAGAATTACAAATTCATAAACCATACTGTTTATGGTTAATAATAATATTATTTGTATTAATAATAATATTGTTTGTAAATACTGTAAGAGTTATCAAGTTCTTATTTAGAGTTCAGATAGTTGCAAGTAAAATAGCTATTATTATTATGAAATGATATAAACTATCAGAATCATAATTACTTCCTTACTTAACATAAATAATAAGCATTTAATTGATATCTCTATTTCTTCTGTTTCGGTGCAGATGTATAGTTTATACAAGAAGATATTGTGTAAAAGAATGAATTACATACTTGAATATACTGCTATTAGTAAAATAATATAATTATGTTCTTTTTCTAATATTCTTAATACACAATCTGGTTCTAACAACAACCCTACGAAACATATTAATATTCTTTCTGGAAAAACAACTATCTACTGAAAGAAAAGATTTCAATACTCTGCAAAACATAAGTACTCTATTCATTTCAGATTCCTATCATACTTCATTCATTTTAAACACACTACCTGTGCTAGAGTACGATCTGGTTTACTCCAGATGGGGAAAAGCACAGGTAGGATTATTTTTCATCAAAGAACAGATTCAGCATTTAAAACAACTAAGAGATTTCAAGCTTAACAGTTCACTACATAACATACAAATCATTCATTATTTGTTCATACACAGATATAAACTTTAACACAGAAATTAAAAGATAGTAGAACCTGTTTTTAAAGCTGGATGACAACAGCGTTGGGAGGCCGTTCCTCCCTACCAACTCCTGGAGAGAGCTCAAACAACGACTTCTCAGGACCCCCGAGCCTGTTCCTGGTCTCCTTGGCTGGAGCTAGGTGGAGCAAACAACAAAGTACTAGTCCAATGAATCAGTACCAAATCTGCACTCTGCAGCAAGATCTTTCAGCATGGAAAGCTGTACTAGATCACTTCCTGCAATTTACCCCTCAAACACCTTCCACAAAAATTCCCTTCCCAATGAATTCCTTGAAGTGCATTCACCTGAATGATTCTTCTCCTGGAATGAGCAACCTCAGCTCTCTTCAATGGTCTTTTTTATTAAGATTGCCTAGGTCTTTTTGGGTTAGTTGTCATTAATTGAGCCACCTGCTCTGATCCCACTTTCTTGGGGGATCATGACCCCAAATGTAGGGAGGTTGCCACCTGCAACATTGGAAGTGTTTGAGGATGCTGCCACTTGTCTATTTGCTCTCCACCTAGTCTCCTCCACCAACTTGAATAGTAACACTCTTTTTAACAGCTCTCCCAAGCCATTGTCTCCACTTTTATTTATTTAAAATTAAAATATTCAGAATTACATTCAATATCCTTGAATCTACTGAGTCATCATTTACAACTTAGCATTAAATTTAACATAATGTCTTGGAATAAAATCAAAATAAGATAATATTATTTTGCAAAATTGGGGCATGTGACAAACAACCCACTCTTGATACAGGAAAAATTGTAGCACTCTCGGGTGTACCTAGATTCCACACCTTGAGGCTCAAGGGAAGCATACAAGGCCAAAAGGACATGGTTCTAGTGGATGGTGGAGCCACTCACAACTTCATAGATTCAGCCTTGGTGGAGAGAAAAAAGTTGAAAGATGAAAATTTTGATGGTTTCATAGTCATCATTCCAGGTAACAATTCTATGGACTGCACTAAATGGATTCCAAAGATTCAAGTTACTCTAGGAAATCATACTATCACTGACAATTTTCATGTAGTGAATGTGGCTGATACAAATATGGTCTTGGGAGTACAATGGTTGTATTCTTTAGGGGAGCATACAATGAATTATGAAGTCCCTGAAATAAGGTTCAAAAATTCGAAAGGGAAACCCATCTTGTTGAGGGGAATGCACACTTACCAAATCAAGTGGTGTCCTCTCACAACGTGAGGTCTATCTTGAGGCATGGAGACATAGAATGGATTTTTGAATGTTTAATTACATCTCCTAATTCTCACTTGAATATTGCCAAGCATCCTAAGGAGATAAAGCAACTATTGAGTAAGTATATGAAGGTTTTTGGAGACCTTCCCCCAGGAAGATCACCAGATAGAGGGGTGGAGCATATCATTGAGTTAGAGATAAGAACAAAACCTATCAAAATGCATCCCTATAGACACCCATATGAGATTTAAGAGGCCATTAAAGAACTCTTGGAATTGGGTCTCATAAGGCTTAGTTACAGCCCATTTGCTTCTTCAGTTATTATGGTAAAGAAAAAAGATGGAACCTTGAGAATGTGCATTGATTTCAGAGCATTAAACAAGAAGATAGTAAAGAATATATACCTCATCCCAAGGATCAGTGATGATCTCCATGGGGCCAAGTTCTTCTCAAATATTGACCTTAGATCTAGTTATCATCAAATTCGAATGAGAGAAGAAGACATACCAAAGACTGCTTTCAGATGCCACTATGGTCACTTTGAGATTGTTGGCATGCCCTTTGGCTTGACAAATGCACCTACCACATTCCAATCATGCATGAACAATATATTACACAAGCAACTTCGTAAGTTTGTACTAGGTTTCTTTGATGACATTCTTATTTACAGTAAAACTTCAAAGGAACATTTGCATCATCTAGAAGAGGTATTAAAACTTCTGCATGATCAATCTTTGTTTGCTAAGATATCAAAATGGGAGTTTGGTTTATTAGAGCTCTTGTATCTTGAACACATCATTGGTAAATATGGTGTGAAGGTGGATATGGAGAAAATAAGAACCATTTTATAGTGGCCTCGTCCTAAAAGTCTCACTGAATTAAGAGGATTCATTGGAATTTACACCTACTATAGAAATTTTGTGAAGGAGTTCTCCCAAATCACTTCACCTCTCACTGATTTGACAAATAAAGATGCTTTACAATGGCATGAAGGGGCTGAAATGATTTCCAAATAATGAAGAAGGTAATAGGAAACTATCATATTCTATCATTGCCTGATTTTTCTAATCCATTTGTCTTGGAATGTGATGCATCGAGAGAAGGCATTGGATCACTCCTAAAACAAGGACAACACCCAATAGGTTTTGAGAGTAGGAACCTTTAGACACATGAGAATATTTACTCCATTTATTATAAAGAAATGATTTCCATAATGCATGCTTTGATCAAGTTTAGACAATACGTGGTGGGAAACAAATTTGTGGTAAAAACTGACCATACTAGCTTAAGGTACTTCCTCACTCAAAAGGATCTAAATGAAAGGAAGAAAAAGTGGGTGAGTAAGATTCAAACATTTGAATTTTATACTGAATATGTGAAGGGAAAAAATAATGCGGTAGTTGATGCCTTATCTAGAAGACCTTCTATTTCTCTAATGGATGTAGCAGAAAATTGGAAAGTCACATTAGAAGTAGAGTATGCCAAGGATAAATTTTCTTGTGAATTTTTTTATGGACCTAACCATGACGATAGGTATAAGGTGTTGGGAGGAATCATCTACTACAAATATAGAATCTATTTGGTCCCTAATTCAAGTTTGAAGGAGGAAATTTTTTAAAGAAAGCTCATGATTCTCCTCTAGCAGGTCACCCTGGTTTCTTCAAAACATACTGAATGCTAAGGGAAATATTTTGACGGAAAGGGTTGAAGGATGATGTTCTGAAGTATGTTAATGAATGCCCCATATGTCAGCAAAATAAATTGGATCACACTCATCCAGTTGGTCTCTTACATCCCTTGCCTATTCCAGTACAAAAATGGGAGATCATTTCCATGGACTTCACCATTGGTTTGCCCAAAGTATTTTGTAAGGATTGCATATTTGTGGTGGTGGATAGACTCACTAAATTTGCTAGTTTATTTGTTTTTTATACCACTTTCACTATTGCACAAGTGGCTGAACTATTTTTAAAAGAAGTTTTCAGATTGCATGGGCTTCCTAATAGCATTATAAGTGACAAAGATAGCTGATTTTTTAGTGCATTTTGGAAACAACTCTTCAAAATGGTGGGGACAAATTTGACACCTAACACAAGATATCATCCCCAAACTGATGGCCAAACATAGAGGATGAATCAATGGTTGGAAGGCTGCTTGAGGAACTATGTTAGTGGGCAGCAAAAAGCATGGATAAAATGATTGCTTTTGGGTGAGTTTTGTTACAATACTACTTTCCATATGTCCATTGGCATGTCTCCTTTTAAAGCACTTTATGGTTATAATGCATCCACTTTTATTGACCACATTTTTTGTGATAGTAGAGATCCAAATCCTAAGGATCAGTTTGAAGAAAGTCAAGAAATTTTGAAGGTTTTGAGAGGTAACTTGCAGGTTGCTCAAAATAAGCTGAAATAATATGTAGACCAACATAGACTGGAGAGACAATTCCAAGTGAATGACTTGTTGTATTTGAGGTTGCAGCCCTACAAACAAACCACCATAAAGGGTAAAGGTTCAGAAAAGCTCAAACCAAGGTTTTATGTTCCCTACAAAGTGATTCGAAAAGTTGGAGAGGTGGCCTATCAATTGGAGCTTCCCATGGGAAGCAAAATTCAGAATGTATTTCATGTTTCTTGTCTAAAGAAGGTTATAGGGCAGCATATTTCAGTTTCAGATACACTACCACCTTTGTATGATGAAGGGCAACTTGTTCTCATTCCAAACAAAATCTTGAGAACAAGGGAGAGAAGGCTACGAAGCCGGACAATAAAACAATATTTGGTACAATGGAAGGATTTTCCTAGTGAAGAAGCCACTTGCGAAGATGAAAAAATTTTGCAGCATCCAAACTTGGCATTGATTGAGGACAAGCAATATTGGGTAGGGAGGATTGTCATGCCCCCATCCCAATAAGTCTACTAGTTGACAATGTTTCACCCACCTACTAGTTCCCTAGGTTGGAGGAGGAGGCATTAAATATTGCAATAAGTGAGCTATGGGACCCAAGAGAACCTTATTTTACCATTTACACATTAATTTGGGTCATACAAATAATATCTATGGAGAAAATAAAGTGGCAGTGCTTCATAAGGACATTTGGAGGTTCATGTAGGCCTTGGGTGGCTAAATTCTTCCTTACACATGTCATGGCTTAACCCCAAATTCGAAATTATGAATGATGGAATGTTCTTTGAAGGTGAAGAGTTGTCAAATCACATATCATGAGCCCAAGGATTCGAATGGGTGAGGAGGAGTAACTCCCCATAGAAGTGGGAGTGTCTAGGAAGAAACTAGGTGCCATGTGGAGCTAGATTCCCTGCATTTTATGACAACAATGATGGAAGATTATATGACAATTCAAACCTGATTGTAGACCTAATTGCATACCTATCACAATCTGACATGTCAGGGCTAAAAATATCCTCCAAGAGGGCGCACTTGGTAGTAGGTGGAAGCCATTTGAATTTGGAGGAAGATGAAGGGTTGAGGAGAAGTCCAAGTGGCATGGAGGTTACTAAACATCAAGGATGAGTTGGAGGAATCCTATGGAAGTGAATTAGACCTGGGAGGACATTAGGAGGGTTATAAAAATATGTCATGAAGAATGGAAATAGCTTTTGATCATTTGATCATTTTCCTTTGGCATTTTGGAGAGCATTAGCTTGTCCATTGCACGATGAGTGCTCACTTACCCTGCTAGTGAGCCAATTTCAAGAGAGTGAGATTATCATCCAAGTTAGCTATGGGAAATGCCACCCTGACCTTCATTTGGATCTTCATGGACTATTTTTCTGCATATAGGAGGATTCTACTGTTCGTGACCCATATCTCCTCCCATTCTCTCAATTCCCACTTCCGTATTTCCATGTTTTTCTATGAAGGCGCACTTGTGTGAATGGTGGTTGCGCCCAATTGAGTTCAGTTGATTCCAAAGCATGGGTTAATGATTCATGTCTCTGTAATATGTCACCCATCTTCTCTGTAATTCGAAATCAGAAGAAATACAAATGCAAATGTCCACCTTTCCAAGCTTTGTTGTGACTAGTTTCCATGTGATGATTTCCAATTTCAATGGAGTTGTATATCTGATGTATATTGCGACTTGGATCAATATTATATTTTTTTAGTGAGCTATTGAAATTTTTTTAATGTTATATATTCATCTTTCTCTGTTCTGAACCATTATATGCACCATTTATGAGTCGAAGTTGAGCTTTTATATGTCATTGCCCTTAAGCAAATATCTTTGAATTAATGCATTCGAATATGAAGCTTTAATACTCTGTTGCATAAATATTAACCATACAAAATGACATTAAATGAAGTCTACTTACAGTACCCATACTATTTTTTACAAGTTGTGATGGTTGCATAGGAGTTGGAGAGCCATTTCTGCTCACACCCTAGGAGGAATTGCATCATAAATTGCTAGTAATTTTACCTTTTTCCATCATGCCCAAATAGAGTTGAAGATGTCTATGACCTATCATAAAGCTATCAGATAGTCCCCTGAAGATTCATAAGACTCCCCACATCAGTCCCTACCAAATTCGAGACCCTCTTAAGCCATTCGAATCCCCTAGAGTCAAGACTAGTCAAGACAATTTTTCCAAAATTCTGCCTTTGTTGGGAATTTTCAAATTGGGACATTACATTAGGATTTCGATGTACCTTGCAATACCTTGGTTTTAACATTTGGACTATATTGCATAGAATCCTACACATGGTGGAATGATTCAACTTATTAGATAGGTGTCCAACAAGCTGAGTTTGAGAGTGAGATGTAAATATGCAAATGAATTCTAAAAATTTCTAATGTGAAACCCAAGGGAAATTATTGACTTATGAATGTTTATGAGTTCAAGCAGCAGGCTAATATTATTGATTCATGGTGTTTCAAAGTCATATAAATAAATGTAACAAAAATAAATATATTTATATAAAAAAATATCATAAGGTTGTTAAGGTACATTCATGCCATTATTTCATTATTAACCTATTATTATCATTCCATCCCAAAAGAATTTCTCTCCTTGGATATAATAGACCTATATGAATCTACAGTTGTCATGCTTGAAAATTGGTAGAGAATCTCGTTATCATAAGGTTAGTAACAACCTAAAGTTGGAGGACAATTATTTTGTTAAAAGAGAGAAATTAGGTTGCTTTTGAAGGGAGAAAGTTATGTATACAATGTCTACAATGTTTGGAGTAGAGTCTAAGCATGGAACACTTGTGCTAGGATTTATATTTCAAACTGAGCCAAGGTATGCCACTCTAGGATGTCCAAATAACAAGTAGTGGATTTGGTTCGTTGTACTTACATTGAAGCATTAGAGAGGAAGGATTCTTGAGGGACTATTGAGTAGAGAATGGAAAGACCTTCCCTTGTGTTATGTTTGGTTGAGGGGAAGAAGGTCCAAACTAATTCAGGGATGGATGAGATACCTAAAGGAGTTTCCTTGACATATGTGACGATATATATTTTGAATCAGATTTATTCGGTAATGTGGGTTGTGCTAAGTGAGATTGGAGAATCATAATGTTTCGTTCACTTCACTAGTATCATGGATTGGGTTGGAGATTGGACTTCATAGCTGATTTCTATAGTTGTGTTGCAAATCTCTTCTTAGCAATCGGTTTGGGAGATAGGAAATTGAATGCAACTAAGTGTTAATGCAGTTTCTTATGCATGGAATGATTCTATTTGTATAATGTTATATATTCCATGAATTTAGTTAAAAATATATATTTATATAATTGAATGGTTAATAGGATGATAATCATGTATTAATCATGCATGTAGATGAACTCTTGTAGAAAAGTTTTAAAGTTTGTGTGCATGTTAAATTTATATTCATGTATATGTATTATAATTGCATGGCAAACAAATATAAGTGGGAGATTGATTTCAAAACTAAGTTTGGGTTTTATGAATGGTTATCGATGCCCTTTGGGTTCACTAATGGATCTAACCAAATTTATGAGATTCATTAATGACATTTGATAATTGATTAGACTTGAGAGGACTATCTGCAAATCTTACATATGGTCTTTGAGCTTCTCTACACCCACAAGCTATAGGTGAAGCATAATAAATCATGTTTTGGGCAAACATTTATCAATTATTTGGCTTTTCTCATCTTTTGGTAATATATTTGATCTCCCATGTTATTTAACTTGTTCTTGTACATTACGAACCTAGTCATAGCCATGCTCTCCATGGGAAAGACAAACATACATATAAATGTGTGGAAGAACATAAATTAAATTATAATAAATTTGTATATAATGTATTAGCAATATAAAATTAAATTCATATAATATATAGAAATATGTAATAACATGATAAATGGTTGGGTAAGGGCCTTACTTGGAAGGTGGGGATGGAACAGACGTATTGATTAGTGTTGATCCTATCTTGGGATTGGAGGATAATTATCAATTATCTTCATACTTAATGGAATATTTAGCAAATCTTGGCATTTCACTTTGGTAAACATTCGAAGACCACATTGGCCTCCACATTCTGACTCATATTGGATTTTTGCCTTTGATTTGGGGCATGTTAGCAGTTGTTGGGCAGTTGAGTGGGATAACTACATCTCAAATTTGAATTATACAGGATGCAGATTACACGATGGTAAACTTTACTCTTATTTGGTCATTAAACTCTGCTTCATGCATTATTATTGCTAAATCCGCATACCATGTGATTGCTTAGGAATCCAATTGTACAGTTCTAAGGTTGTGGTATAAATCTCTATGGGGTTGGCGCATGTACCACTTAAAATTAAGTGTTTTCTATGGCTCACCTTTGAAAACTGCCTGAAAACTTGGGATAATATCCTTCGGAGAGGATGGAATAGACTTAATATATGTTGTCTATGCAAGAATAATATGGAGTCTGTGGGATCAAGACTTTCTTTCAAATATAATTTCTATCTTTGGGTTAAAACATGTAAAGAATTCAACACACTACCTACTTTTATTTCGTGTGGTATCTAGAATGCCAAAAACTCATGCATTTTAAAAAATAAGATACAAGTTATAGAAGGTGTATGTATGAGAATTATCAGACTTTACAGAGATTATGATACTAATGGGATTAAAGAACTAAATTACAGAACTGTGATGCCTATTCCACAAACTCAGGAAGTTGTGGTTTTTTTATAGTACTGCTAAAGATGGGATATGTCCTGCTGGCGTGGTTCTCGTTCTTAATAAAAAAAATACATGTCTTCAAATTTAAATTAAATTGTGGCGTGGCAACTAAAACAAAGGAAGAGGTTTTGAAACTTTGGTGTCTTTGCAGAATGACAATTTTTTTTGGTATTGATTCTATGGCAATTTATGGGGAATCGTTGGTAATCATTAAATGATCTAGTGAATGCTGCAACCTTCAGGTGGTTCAGGGGGTATCCCTTTTGAATTAGTGGCGTACAAAGAACTTATTTCATATTTTTCGAGCATTGCATTCAAACATAAACTATGAAGCTAATACATTATCCAAAGATCCATGAGAGGTGATGAAGGTATTTTATTGTGGAAGGAATTTATGGAAAATGTTGCAGCAACTCAAGCCACAAAAGAAATCATTTAGCTTCTTAAAATACTTAAAGACTTGCAGAAGAAACAAGTGACTTCAAAGCGTCTCTTTTTCTACAATTCAATTGGCCAAGAATCCAAAATTCCATGATCGAACCAAACATATCAACACCAAATATCACTTGATTTGACATCATGTTGAGGCCAAAACTATTCATCTGACACATTGTTCTACTTCAGAGCAAATTGCAAAATATCTTTACTAAAGCATTGGGCCTTGAAAAGTTTGAAAAATTTAGAATGCATCTTGGCATGTCAGATTTCCCTTGAGATTAAGGGGGAATGTTGAATAATCTCGTTATCTAACTGTAGATAACGGTTTTGATCTCCTTTATATGTAACACTCATCTACATAATAAGATATTGATTAAATTCCTTGATAGACTGTGGATCAAAAGACATCTTTATTATGTAAATTATATTGGTCTTGGTTTCCTATAAAATATCTCTGTAATCTATAGATTCATAGTCTTAGTATGTGGTGAACTTTTGATGAGTTGTCTTATTTTTGGAAGGTCCAATTTTTAATGGTTGGCTTGGAAGGTGTGTGGCAATGAATAGTCAAGACATTTTTAGATTGTATGGTTCTGTTTTTGTATTTTTTTATTCAGAATGAATAACAAAATTATGTTTAAATGAAAAGATATAATTATATAGAATAATAATAAAAAATTATATAGAATAAATAAACTAGAATACCCACATAGTTTGTGGCTGGATGAATGCTATAGAGATCAAATGGTTGAGAGATAGTGATGGAATGGAAGAGAGTTTGGAATTTTTTTTATTCCTCATATTCTTCTAATTAAACTGGCTCAACTTTGAGTTATCCATGCCTAGCGACATGTTAACACATGCATTCTTCATGTTATCCATTTATCAACTATCACTTCTTTTTTTTATCTCACATTCTTTTAGTTATGTGCCATGAACTCTTGGTTATCCATTCATAAGTCATGAGTTATCCAAGCATCCTTAGGAGGAATTATACAACTTCCAATTATTTTGTGTGTATATATATATATATATATATATAATTGTTTATTTTGAATTTTGAATGTCATAGCATTAATCTCTAAAGTATACTTGTCTCATCCTTGTAAATAGATGAAAAAACATAGGTCGTAGTCCACCCCAAATCTCAAATATAAAATTATAATTTTAATATATAAAAAAAAAAATTAAGATATTATCACAACATTTATAGCTTTTTATAATATAAGAAAACCTCTCCACAGTTATTTGATTAATTTAGTTTAAATACCATATTCTAAATAGAAAGTAAACCTAAGTGTATATCAAGCCAAGAAAGTATATTATCTCATATATATATATATATATATAAAGCTTTAAATATATGACTATAGCTATCGAGAGGGGGCTGGACTTTAGCTTTGATTAGTTATATCACTGTTTGGGGTGGGGAAACCTAACTTTATATCAAACCATGAAAGTATAATATTTCATTTATATATATAAAATCACAATTAAAGCTTTTGAATTGTTATGCTTGCCTCACTCTTGATTATTTTTGGTCAAATGAGAAGAATTGTTGCCATGGTGGCATAGTTTTGATTATTTTCTCCATACAATAAGGAAGGCTCTTACCCTGTTATAAGTTTTGGAGATTAAAACGGAGTTTTCTGTAAATATTTGCAGAATGAACGCCATAAGCAACGCTAGATTCTGATCAAACCCAGAGAAACAAAAGATCTGAACACGACTTTGAAATTGACGAGGTGATCATAACTTATTCTGTGACTAAATAAAACAAATTTTGTATCCAAAGAATATTAAAACATCACAGTGAGACTTTAATGATTGGCCTACGAAAGCAAATCCGTTTTCGATGAAAATCATGGAGCAAGAGAGGCATGACCGTTTTCACACAGACAAATATAGTGGCTGAAAACTGGTGAGATTTTGGAAAATGAAATATAAAATGAATGACGCAACTCAAAAGCTTTTGATTAGAGCTCTATGAAATGTCGAGATAAAATAAGTCGCCATGGGATCATCGTCTGTAGGTAAGTGAGTCATTATCAGATATTTTTCATGTGGGATGGAGAGGATGGCAAAAAAATATGGATTTTGAGATCAATTTTGATTTATTGAGATTAATTTTAGTTTATTGGATTTTAATAAAGAAAATAATTGGTTTACTTTTGTGTTCAAAAAGCTTGCTAAAAAGCTTTTCAAGCTCACTAAACTTAAAAGTGATAATATTTTATAACATTACCAAGTCTCTTGTTTCCAACATTTTTTATTTTTTTATAAAAATTTGTTAAATAAAAAGAGAAAGGCTTCTACATCTCTTTTACTAACCTATAGAATAAGCTTCTTCCATGCAATAAAAGCTATAGCTATTGATAAATAGAACATACAGGTCTGCCCAGGGAGCCGCACTACTTATCATGTCCATCAATGTTTTTATTCATAACTATTCAATTTGAATTAAATATGTGTGTCATTTGTTTAATAAATGTATCTATAAAAAGAAAAAAATCTGTCTATCTCTCAGCATTAGCATCATTTTCCTTCTCTGGACTGCAATGACATTATATTCGTGATAGTGTACAATATAATCTATTCGTGCTTGTGAAATTACTCTACTTTCAGGGCCTATCTATTTGTGTTTGCTGGGGCCATTTTTATACCTACGAGTCCGAGCCCATTATATACGTTAAAACAACTTGTTGAAAGCAATAATCAATTTGAAGGAAACTTGAGGCAAGATTATAATTAAACCTCTTCCATTTTCAGTCTGTGTGTGGGAGAGGAGTTGTTCGAACGTATGTAATAGATATAAACAGCAAACCCAACCCATCACATTAATTATATAAGCGAGCCCAGCTGCCAGTATGGGACCTATTGTTTGGAAATGAATATACAAGGGAAGCAAAGGTTCTGGGAATGTTGTCAAGCCTATTCTGCATGGTTAAAAGTATGGAGATCAACAACCCTTAATCCACCATCTATTACAAAATGGTAAACCAAGCGCATAAAAATAGATAAATTGATTGTACACAAAGAAGTACCTTGTCTTTATGTATCCCACATATTCCAAGCGATTATCTCAATAGCTTGGAATATGTCACAGCACTATTAGCTCTGGTCACACTTCTAGAATCAACCAATTAAGCCCTTTTAAAGCTTTTTAAGAAGGCAAGATTTGTCCTGTTCAACTTTCTATAAGTGTCACTAGTTTAAGATTAGCACGAGAAGTCACATTAGGTTATGGCAAGAGCTATTTATTGAGCTGCAGAGCAGGTTTGATGACCGTTGGATCTTGGCCAACTCAAAATCCAACTATCATCAAGCTTGCTGCAACCACATTAAATGCTTTACAACTCAATGGATAGCTCTTTTCTAAGTTTACTAAAGTAATTGAGTAATTACTTCTGACTTTTCTTAAGTTATTGAGTGAGCAGTAAATATAGTTGTTGATTAGACAATTTATAAAGCAGACGTTTACAATAGATAAAGCTCTTCATTGAAAATCAGAAGCTAAAACAGGTGCATTTAACCTATCATCGGTTCTTCATTAGGATAACCCGGACTTACGCAATAAACTCTACCTACAGAAGAATCACCTGGGCCTACCATCTATATGGGAGGAGAGCCCACTACTAGGAAAGAGGGAGGGAGAGCTCACATAGATAATGATTATTCACTTTTGACTCTCAAAAAGCTTAGGGAAATTATACTCCCTCAACAGCTCCTTTAACTGCAGTTTGAAATGCTGATGATTCTGCTTTTAACAACACAACCTTCGCCTAGTGGTATGAGATGATGATCACAGCAATAAATAATGACATTAATCACAGGTTTTTTTTCGATGGTGTTGCAGCTAATTTGATGGGAGGTGCTGGTGCTGTACTCTACATTGGTCAAGATGATTATTTTTGTATTGGATTGGGATGTGGACATAGCACTAACACCAGGGATGAACTATTAGCCCTCTGGGAACTGTTATTTGTTGCCCATGAGATGGGGCTTCCTGAGTTTAATGTTTTTGGTGATTTTGGTGATTTAAAAACAATCAATGATGAGGCTTTACTGGAAGTTCTGGCTCTCGATCATTAGTGTATTAGTGTAGCAGAATCAGAGATTTGATCACTAGATTTCTCATATTTTCTTGCAATCACACTTTCAGAAAGCACAATCCGGTGGCTGATATGCTATCCAAAGGGCCCTGGAGCTTGAAGATGGTTATTTTTACTGTTCAAGAATTTCTGGAAAATGAAAAGTATCATAAACAGACTTCAAATTTTTCTTTTTAGATGTTAAATGGCATTGCTGTATTGATAAACAACGAAGGGGGAGGGTTAGAACATACTTATCATGTCTATTGCAGTCTTTTTCGGGTACATGGAGTTATGGCTACTTGAGTGATGGAGTTTCTGCTTCAAAGTGGATATCTGATTGTATGCAGGTCCTTTGAAATATATATAAAGATTAAAAAATGACATTAGATGCGCATATAAATAGGCATGGGTAAGGGCGCACATTAATGAGATAGTGTAATACCCAGAAGATCCAGCTAAATAAACATTATAAACCAGTCTCACCGGTTAGTATGTGCGGATCTTTAAACATAGCAGATAATCCTATTTTTTAACAGCCGCTAGGCCAATTACATGGACGTATTACGGATCCTATTATCTTTACAAATACTAATCTAAGTACATAGTGATTAGTCATCTGGTTGTATGTCCAGTTGACTATCAGTAAGGGAGGTATGCCTGTCCCTTTCCTATGTTTCTTTATCCCGTCCCTCTGCCTACTTTACTAATCTAAGTACATAGTGAATAGTCATCTGGTTGTATGTCCAGTTGACTATCAGTAGGGGAGGTATGCCTGCCCCTTCCTATATTTCTTTATCCAGTCCCTCTGCCTACTTTAGCCTTTCCTTCACTCATTGAACATTCTGTCTGGTCTAATGGGGACTCCAAACATTTCTCCTGCTTTGGTCAGGGCTTCTCTCTTTCATACCAAGCACAATTGGTAAGGCTTACGGTTCTTCCCGTTTTATGCTCGTTCTTAGGGGTAACCTGCGTTAGCTTTGGTTCCCCAGTTCAGGGTATCATTCGGGTATTATTTATCATGAGCTTACTCAAAACTAGCTAATTCTCTTATTTATGAGATCCAAGTAATATAGAGTATATGGCAGAGTATTAAATGCTGTTTCAGCAGTTTTATGGGACATTAAATCTCAAACTAGTTGAGATCCAATGATCCACAAAGCTGTTGCGACAGCATTAAATACTCTGCCACATGCCTTGTGGTTTTATTGAGAAATCCTGATACTGTGTTGCTTGTAGCTGTGCGGTCCATCCCCGGTACTTTCCCTTGCTTTCTGAGTTTCGTACCTATTTTCTTATATGCTGCTGGTTTAACTGGTACTGGGACAGGGTAAACTACTGGTTCAAGGTCAACAACTACTGAAGCCGCTAGTGGATATGATTTCCTTCCAATTGGATCTGTATATAGATATGCACCTTTCTAAATAATAACTGGTGCTAGCTTAGCTGCGGGCTCAGATGCTAGAGCAACACCTGTAGGCATAGATAATATAGTTGTTGTGATGCATGGTGCTAGCTTAACTGCGGGCTCAGATGCTAGAGCAACACCTGTAGGCATAGATAATATAGTTGTTGCGATGTATGCTTGGTTATTGTGATGTCCAGCAGGATGAATCCTACCCCCGATCCATGATCTCTGTTAAATGCTTCTAAAAGGACACAAAACCCGTGACTCCGTAGCAGGACCTGTTTATTTATTTTGTTTTTCAAACTTATTAATATTAGACGTTGACGAAAATTCTAAATACACCTCAGTAGACATGAAAATCATTTAACAATATACCATCAACCCATTCACACAAAAGTTCAATAACCATTTTCAAATTTCCATACTAGGCAAACATGTAGCATAGTTATTCATTTATGGCTAATCCGTCCTTTATTTAAATGATGGCCCGTGTGAAAGCCATTGCGTAACAGAACACTCCCGGCTAACATGGCCAACCAGTATTGTTAAACCGTGCCATTAACTCCATGTGTCGGATATGATAATTTGCGCGATCCCTTCCACAGGGGTGCGGAGCAGCTGCAAGGCAGTGTCTGGCAGTTACCCGATGGAACGCAAGAACAACAAGCTTTGTAATTAGGACCAGAGATAAACAAACACTGGAATCCTGAGGCGCATTCACTTTCATCTGTGCATCGTGTATTTCCACACCCTGAGGATGGTAGAGCCTCAGTTACACCAAAAGGCCCTGAAAACACCACACGCCATAGTATTAAAGTATATTTAAAACACATTGTAATCTATTAAAACTTGGAAAACAGATCCAATTAAATCTTACCATAATCAGTTAATGTCAAGAAAACAATTACTGTCAATACCATAAACATTTTAAAATTTATGGCTCCCATTATCATTGTCATTCTCCCCGTCTTCTACTTGTAGGAGACAAAAAGACAGTGCTTTTCTATCTCTATCTATTTCTCACTGGGAAAGATCATGGAAACAACATCTCCCTCAACTTGTATTTATACTAAAGTTAATGCACAGCTAATCAATTATGTGGTGCATGCCAACAAATCCTGCGACTCAAATAATCATTCCCATTTTCATTTTCTGTTCTCTGTTCTCTTTCTTTTTTAAGGTGTTCTTGCTATTTTAATCCTGATAATCACGGCTACATCTCAGCTGTTTGAGAAATTTTGGTGAGAATTTCACAGATTCAGTTTTCAGTCTGCACAGTAATTGTGATTGGTGCCCATAATCATACATCATATGTTAAGTTCAGACCTTCTCCGCTGCCAAATGCCGGGCCGCTCGCTACGCTCAGCAGTCCAAGGAATTTTTGCTTGCGGCTTTTTTCCTAGTTCATTACAGTGCCTAATCCCGGGCCGCTCGCTACGCTCAACAGTCCAAGGAATTTTTGCTTTTTTCCTAGTTCATTACAGTGCCTGTGCTGATCAAATTTGAAGGACAGGTTTTAATTTGAGAGTGAAGGACCTATATTTTTCAAACTCTTCAATGTTGATAGTTAAAAAATAAAAATTGTACTTCAATTGAAATTAGCTAATTAATTATGACTTCATAAAAAAACTTAATATTTTTATTAAGGTTTTAAGATTAATAATATGAAAAAGGAAGCTCTGTGAAAAAGTTCTTTAAAGTAGAAAGATGGTTATAAAAGTAGAAAGGTGGTCCTGTAAAATTTGTAAACTCGAATAAGCAACATTTTCCAATTAGATGTCTAAACATTCTTTTCCTCTCATAAAGCGGGCCCATTCTTTCAGAATTTGACTTAAGCCTAATAATGAAAATTCTAATCTCATGTTTATTGGTTGCTTGGTTGCTGTATCATTTTATTAAGCAAGAAAACGTTACTTATTGATTATACTATAACCAAAATTTTTAACAATCTCGATTACTAAGAATATAATGCAGTAAGGCAATCTTTGAATTTAGAATCTCAATTTTAATCCCAAATTTTGTGGTTTCAACAATCTAAGGTCAAAAGAGTCTAAAAAAAAATTAGAAATACACTCCTCATTTGGATAATGCAATTGGTGGCTGCTCTAATTGAAAGCATAGGGATTTTTAAAGATATTAATAGGACTCTTACATCAAAATGCATCAAAGTGGTAGATTACATCTTTTTATTTTATTTTTATATTGTTGTTTTGTTTTTTAATTGACATCGAATATTTAAAATTAATCTAGAAATAAACAACTTTAAAAATCGAATAAATTTAATCAAAACGCTTGGCTTACTTCTCTAACGGATTCATAGTCTCTATAAAGTGTGGACACTGTTTTCAGCTTTGCAGAATGTTCCATTTTAAGCTATTGAAATCAATCCAAGCATGCAGGGTACATATGAATGAAAAATACTAAATCTGTTGAGAAAAATGTATGCTTAAACAAAGATCAGTATGCAACTTGCACAAAGATGCATAGTGAGCCAGCAAATAACTCAAAACAATTTATGATTGGACTTTGATGATGGAGATTGGAGAGGATGGTGTCTACTCCAAATGCCTGCTAGACTCAAATTCTGATAAAGAAACCAGGGCCAGTCAACAAATGAGATTTCACAAAAACTTCCAAGTGAAATTCTTCAAATGATACTTTAACTCCACAAAATTTTCAAGGAAAAAACTTCTCTCCAAAATTTAAATATCAAAACTTTCCTTAAACATAAAAATCAAAGCCACAGTTTGAGCTAGAAAAAGCTTCTTTCCAAAATTCAAATAGAGAAACTTTCCTCAAACAAAAAAATCAATGCAGAAATTTCTAAAAGCTTCTTTCCAAAATTCAAATATAGAAACTTTCCTCAAACAAAAAAAACCAATGCAGAAATTTCTAAAAAGTAAAAGTAGAAATAAATAAATAAATTATGTATTATATATATTTAGAAAATAAATAAATAAAATATTGAAAAATTATTTCTAATTTAATACTTCTTTTGAAATTTATAAATATTTTTTCCTTTTAATAATAAATGATAAATTTAGAATTTAGCCAAAACCTCTCTAAAAAGGATTCAATTTTGATCATTAATATGGTATTGCCCTATTGCCGTTGGCAAAGAATGTTCTTCAGTTCGTCGTGCTTAAGTCGATTGCATATTCGAGCACCCTGCCATCGTGGCAGTTGGGACCCACGCTGACAATCAACTTGGTTCTGTTAATATAATTTTTATCGTGAAAAAAAAAACATAATTTTTTATGGTGAAAAAAAAGAAGAAGCAGGAATGGACTATGGTGGAGAGTTGAATCTTTTTTTTTTCAGATGGAAAGATCCTTTCCCCGGCCATCTTAGCAGAAGACCTAACCTCAAAGGACTCAAGGCTCGAACCCGTGACCTCCCCCCAAACCGAGAGAGTGTGCGCACGTCTTACCAATTGAGCTAACCCTTGGGGCTTTGGAGAGCTGAATCTATTACATATGGACTTTGCAATCTTTAGTTTAGTCTTATGCCATGTGGACTTTGCAGTCTTTAGTTTAGTGTTATGCTAAGGGTTTCGCCTTACGTCTTAGTAAGGGTTGTTTTCCACGGATAGTTAGGTTTAATTGACCATTTGCAGATTAAGAAGGGAAGAATGTCCCAAATCTTTTAAAGGCAAATTGGATTCTCAATTTGGGCACTTTATCAAATACTTTAATCCAATAAGCATATACACATTACCATATAAAGACTATTGCAAACTAAATTTCATCTAATGGTATGTATTATTGCCTAACTAATTAAATTGGTGAATTGTTATTATTTTAATAATTGTTTATGATATGATAGCTTAACAAAACTAATATATAATTTTCTTATGGCTATATAAACAATAACCAATTGCCATTTACATAATTTGACAACAAAATACATAAAATTACATAAACACAAAACTAATATATATTTTCTTATGACTATATAAACAATAACCAATTGCAATTCACATAATTTGACAACGAAATACATAAAATTACACAAATACAGGCATAACAAAATACATGCACAATGATGATGATGGATAATGAAATATTCTAATTTAATAATAATAATAATAATAAATTTCATCACTGTACTTTATGAGTAAGTCATCCATGTTTTGGCATATTCATGTAATATTGTGGATATAACAAGGGGAGTAATATAGGTATTGGAGTTGGAATGGTTTTCCAAAGGTGTTTCAAGAAGCAACCTCAAGTAATATTGTGGATATAACAAGAGGAGTAATATAGGTATTGGAGTTGGAATGGTTTTAGAAAGATGTTTTAGGAGGCAATGTGAAGATGTTTTTTATGCAAGTCCAATGATTTTGAGTGTAAATAAAGTAAATGTACTTTGTTATTATTTCTATATATTTTTTCTTTATTTATTTAGGATAGCATGTTTTTAATCATTTTAAGTTTTAATGTCATTTTTTCTAAATTCAATTAGGACATTTCTCAAAGTAAAATGATAAGACATGTCTATGAAAGTAAAGTTCAAAGAAGTCTTACACAATCGAGATAGAAATAATAATTATGCTATGAAATGTTTCAACCATACCATACTATTGCACATTTTTTAAGAAAGTTGGTCTTCTTTACATATAGAGGAAAGATCTTTATATCCAAAGAGAATGCATTTGCATACATGAAGTGTATAGTTGAACAACATAGCTACACATGAAAAGGGTTAGCAGTGGTAGCCATTCAAACCCTTGACAAAGATTGTACAAAAGAAACTTAGGTGGAACTCAAGGGAAAATAATTTGCCCTACGTGTTGTCCCTTAAGCTAATTAGTAAAAATTGTGTAGGTAGAAAAATATTTCTCGTGGGAGTGATGTTGTTCCATGTTCAATGCAAATCAAGAAAACAACAATCTTGATTCTAGGTAGAAAAAAATTATTAGCCTATCACGCACCATATCTCATAGTTAAAATTAACTACGCAATCCAATTTTAAGTTCTTTATTTTTCCCAATTTCATTCCAAATTTACGGATAAGATGTAATGCAATGTAGGACC
This sequence comes from Pseudotsuga menziesii, assembly GCA_001517045.1. Classification (NCBI taxonomy): domain Eukaryota; kingdom Viridiplantae; phylum Streptophyta; class Pinopsida; order Pinales; family Pinaceae; genus Pseudotsuga; species Pseudotsuga menziesii. The sequence continues at coordinate 706,628 of LPNX011050659.1, read as the reverse complement.
TTTGTATGTATGTCAAGAATTGTTGCAGAAAGTATAAGCATGGAAAAGGAATTATCACAACAACAACCAGAGTGCAAGAACATTGGAAAAATACTAGGAGGGCCTTAATAAAAAAGTATTAAAACAACGTTTGAAAAGATGAAGTGGGTACTAGTAATCATTCAAACCTGTTTTGTTTCTATTTCTCCGAGGTTTGGAAACCAGTGTCATCAAAGCTTACCTTTCTTCATGTAACTTTTGGGAAAAATATTGTTGAAATTCAAATCATGTTAGTTTAAAAATGTATGCTTTAAAACTTGTTTGCACTGTAGTCAAATTACTTTAAAGAAAAGTATTCAAAGAAATTGGACTTGCCTACATACAATTTGTTTATTCAACGTTAAGATTTAATTTTTAAATGTCTATTTTATGATCAAAATTTGTTGTTGGTAAGGTTTCAACACACAAGTAGGTTTCTTAGCAGCAATTAGGATTTTTAGGGTTTCAAGGTCTCTACTCCCATATTGCTATGGATCCTCCTCCTTCGCCTAACCCTGATCCAGATAAGAGGCACAAGGCTTTGGATGTTATTAAAAAAAAATTGGATTATATTCCCAATTCGAGTAAGCCAACCGCACAAGACGCAAAGTTTGTTAAGAGAGCGATTGTTCCAGAAGTAAAACTCTCATCGGTTGCTTCCAATATAAAGTTATAGTATTGTCTGAGAAAGGGTTGGTAGGGCACTTCACAGATCTTTGGTCATCCCCTCATTCCATAGAAATCTGGTTAAACAAAAACTAGAGGTCGTTGATACAGGGAGAAGTCCAACAAAATTTCTATGGAAGAGGTTTTTTTGTTTTCCTCTTTGAGAAGAAGGAAGATAGGGACCTCATATTTCGAAATGGACCTTATTTCATGGGGCAAAGAGGCATGTATCTCAATAAATGGGACCTGTCTTTCGATCCTGAAAAGGATATTCCCTCCGTTGTTCCAGTATGGGTAAAAGGAAGTAGCAAGATACATAAGAAAATCAAGAGGCAGAATGGAATGAAGTTTCAAGGAAAAAGGGAATAAACTAAACACTAACCCACAATAATCCGTAGTAAAGAGGAAGGCTCTTGAAAACATTTTTCATGTTCTATCCTCGGAGAATAATGAGGAAGAAGAAGGAGAGGTGAAAGAAAAAGAAATGGAAGAAACTAAGGAAAACGAAGGCGATCCAGTAATACACTAAGTAGATAAGGAAGCAAAACACATCCCAATGCTCCTGAAGCAACCATATATCGAAGTTAAATCAGAACCTCGCAAAATTCTAGGGGCTCAGTAACCAGATCCAGATCAAAGGCGCAGTGGGAGGAAACTTCTGAAAGCAAAGAAGACGAAGCAGAACCATAAACAAAGGAAAGAAGAAAATCTAACAAGATAAGGGCATTAAAATTAAATATCATGCCAATTAATATATGCAAGGGAACAATTTGGTTGAATCCACAAACAAAATACTATTGAAAATGTTGAAAAGAACAGTGGTTGATCCCCAAAAGAATTGGCACATTGAACTTCCAAATGTATTATGGGCATATCGTGTCACGCCTAGATCTACCATAGGTAATTCTCCATTTTACCTTATATACGGTAGAGAAGCTATTTTACCATCAAACATATTTATGTCTTCTCTCTAGTTGGACTAGTTGGTAGAACATGAAGAATGTCCTACTATCCAACATAGGATTGATGCCTTATTAAAACTAGAGAAAGAAAGAGAAGTTGCCAAACGTAAATTTTATAAACACCAGTAGACTATCAAACGATGGTTTTATGAATGCTCTTCCTCTAACAGGGATTTACATGTTGGTGATCTTGTGTTTAAGTGGGATAAATACCACTAAGACAAGGGAGAACATACCAAGTTCAAGCAACTCTGGTTAGGATCCTTTGTAATCAAAAAAAGACATGAACCAAACACTTTTTTCTTAGAGACATTGGAAGGACTTGATTAAACCTATCCAGTCAATAGGCAGACCCTAAAGAGGTATTTTTCTTGATCTCCTAGAGGGATCAATCTTGTATATATTGTGTAAATAGTTTTTAAATTCTTGAGTGGTGTGTTTTCCGGTTTGAGGTGTGATTTGATGGCTAGATTTGTTTTTAGTTTTTTTTTTAGTTTTTTGGATCTCATTTCATGAATAAGATTGGTTTGAACTTTGTTTTCATTATTGATCCTAAATGATCAATCCTAACTGTACCCAATCTAAATTTTTTAGTAATGCTTTATTTTTATGAGACTGTGGAAGAACTTGGCATATTTTATCATGAAATTAGTAATTGTTTAAATTCAGCCCTCCTTCCTTCTCTCTCTATATATTGTCTGCTAAATGTTTTCACTTAGACAAATCAAGACCTGTTTGATTTAATTTTTTATTTGATTTTTGTTCAAATTGTTTTTTTCTTAGTTTTCCTTCACTAAATTAAAAGTGCTACAACATCACTATCATCTGATATTTGGTAAATTATTTTTGAATCAAACACTCTCATGGGTTATGTTTAGGGGACTTGTAAATGGCATGTTAGGCCATATCTCATGACAAGGTTTTCATCACTAAATTGAGCCTAAGATTAAATTTTCATAAGGTTGTAACTTAAATTGAGATCAATTTTGTTGTGGAGGTACATGCTACAAACCTTCAAAATTGTTTAAGGGGTTGTAAGCTTCAATTTCATTCATATTCAACTGTCTAAGGATAATACATTTCCATACACATAAAATTTAGTTGACATATTTTAATTAGTTTCCATGCAAGAACAATGAGTGTAATTAATATTGTCGCCATCATAAACCTCTTTACGTCATCTCATGTTGTTAAGGATATTTTTGGAACCGCTTCCCCATTCACTAATTAATCTCTTGAGAGAAACAACATAGTGAGCTCTTAAAATAGATTAAATCTAAGTGGTTAATAGGAGGTGTCATTGTGAGTCTGCCTATCATGATCATAGGTGTTTACAAGATGGCAATACCACTTCTAGTCACCAATCCAGGACAATGGGTTTTATCCTTAAGGTTGTAATACATGAGGTCTCATCATGAGTTGGCATGTTCATCGGTGTAGATATTGGTGAATGACACTACTATTATTTGGTCACCAAACCAGAGTAGTTGGCTGTAATTAATTCCTTGGAAATCAAACACAAAACATGCAAGTCTTAATGTAAATTATATTCAAAAAAATCATAAGCTATGCATCATTATCTAGTGAATGGGATAAAAGTAGTCGAATAGGGTAAAAAGGAATCCCTGTCGAGGTTATGGATGCCTACTGGTAGCAGTGGCCATGCCTATGGCATTGGAGGTAAAACTACCTGAAAACTATTAGTTATCATAAACTATCTCTTTTGGTAAGTTAGTGAAGAGTTTGTCCTCTATTTGATATCTGTTAATTTTTAACTATGTATTCTCACAAGTTAGTTGCAGGGCATTTTAATTTTCTATAGATGGCTAAAAATATATGGGAATTTTTTTTATGTGGAACCCATTATGTTGAATTATGACTTTTTCTTTTTACAACTTTTAGTATTATTCGTCTATGCACAAGCCAATTTTTTAAACTACATCCAAAGATAACTAGTACACTCAATGAATTGCCATTTGTTGGCCTCCCCCAACTAATACCCTTTCATTTGATTAAAATGAATGGGTCCCCACTGATGAGTTGTTCAATAATATATAATCCATGATCAATGTGCTAGATATTTGATTAATTTTGACTATAAGGATGTTTTTAGACCAGGTGGATGTTTTCATGTCGGATTTTTAATCTTGGAATATGATGGTGTATTTGATTTCATTGAACTATACATGATATGAAATGATCAATTGATTTGGTCTTATTTCTTGTCATGTCTAGTTTTCATATCATCGGTTGATTGAAATCTATTGAATGCATTCCTCTTTGGAGTGATGATTGAATGCGAGTATCATAAACATGGCCATAATTAAAATTGAATTTCGTAATGGAAGCATGGAATTCGAAGTGATTTCTCCAAACAATCGCCTCATAATTATTGGATTTAATTTTGTAATAGTCCATATGTTAGTTGAAAGGTAAAGATCAATCTGTAGCGAGGTTTAAACTGTATGTTTAATCAAAGTCCAAATTTTAACTTTTTTAAGAAATAATTTTAAAGATTGCCAAGTTAAAATTGTTTTTGAAAATAAGAATGAGTATTTTGTTATTTTTAGTTTAGCTTATTCTCTTATATGTATTAAGGAAAATTTTATTATATCTAGAACATTATGGTTGTATCTATTGAAACCGCGTTGCTACATTAAATGTAAGGTGGACTAAAACATGTCAAATTACATGATCATCATGGTGATTTTTTGGGGACGTTATCTTTTACGATATGTTAGGTATCATGAATTCAATTTGATTATGTAGCTAATTGAGTCCATGATCAATTTACCATCCTATATATATTTTGGAATCTGAAGTTGTGTCAATTTGTTGTTCAAAGATAAGGTGACACTCTATAATTTGTCATATTGTCATTAATTTCTTCGACGGGTTTTGAATTATGATCTTTAAAGACAATGGTCTTTTTTATGGACTAGGGTTCTTAAGATTGTTTAAATTTCAAATAAATATTATTATATTTAAATAAGAATGAATAGTTTTGTTATTTTTAAACCATGCTTATTATTATTTAACTTGTTTCCTTGGTCTTAGACTTACCACTATAATTTTATTGGAATCTTACTTTGTCGTTTGATTAAATAATTTAATCAAAGTTCTTTAAGTAATAATATTCCATGTTATATAAATGGTGATCATTTAAACCTAGTTTCATGTTGTCACGATTTTAATACAAATCTAAACCTAGATCTAAGCATATCATATCATTTGTTTTGTAATTAATTTTGGATCGATTAAGTGTGTGGCATGTCTCATTGATATAATCATTCATTATACTATGTAATGTTGTAATAATTGCTAGTTTGATGATGTGAATTCTCATTTTGCATGGCATTACATGAATCCTTAGGTTGAAATCCAATATTGTGTGTTGGAGGTTTCCATCATGAATTCTTGATGCCTATTGGTCAACAATACCCTTCATTTACTCCACCGCTCGTACCATACACACTCATGTTTTGGTTTAACGAGTTAGATGAAGTTGTTGGAGGAATCATTTTGTGTGTTCTACACAAATGTAATGAGGGTTCTAGTTATCCCCCCTTATGTTGGCTTAAGGTTTTGACACTACTTCCTATTGGCTCCCACGATCTCCATAATGGCTCAACCATTATATGTTATTTCATAATCTGATTATTAAGTTGCATTGAGCAATTTTACTAATCCTCTGCAATTGTTCATGAGTTTGAGTTGGATGAGGATTTTATCACACTAGCTACTTAGTTACCTCTTACCGGCGAGAAATGGCGCAAACACTCTCAGCTCCAGAATGTTCCTTGGAATAAATTGCTTTTCAAGTCTACTCCTACTATTAATAACAAAAAAGGTATGCCTCACAAGATTTTTAAGGACAAGGGATAGGACCTATTTGTAGTCATTTTCCAATTTATAACTTGTGAAGGAAGGTTCAATTTGGTTTTTAGATATCATTTGTGCTTGTTTATGGCCTTTTTGGGTAGTGAGTTGGCTTTGCCCCATTTCCTGTTAATGAGTCTGAAAACCATGGCTACTCAATTCCAAATGAACAGTTCTAACCGAAGCCCTTGTCATCAAGGTTTGATTTGTACTATTTTTAAGCATAGGCTTTCCCAGTTAGGTCAATCATGGTAGGATTTTCTTTTTAGAAACCAATGGCTAGGATCTTCTGGTGGGGTAATATAAAACTATGTTGACATTGGTCAAGAAACCCCTTTTAGAATTTGAAGTTCTTCATGATGATAATTTTGGTTTTGAGAAGACATATGATGAATTGCAAAAGGGCGATGAGTCGATTTATATTTCCCAGAGTCTATCTAGGACGCTTGAGAAGCTCAAAGAATCCTTAGATGTGATTCCTTCCTCAAAACTCAAAACTGACATTTTTTATAATGAAATTGATTGTTATGATCAAAATTGTCAATCTCAAGCTTATACTCCTTATCGTGAAGTTAAAGAAACAATTCATTACAATGGCACCTCTAATGTTAACCATGAACGGGAAGGTCAGAGATCATCAAATAAAAGGGTGCATCTAGATTCTAATTTAAAAGATAATCTTAAGAAGGGTTTCCCTTATGTTGACCATGAAATTGTAGAGAAAATTGTTGAGCGGGATTTGGAAAAGATTGGGGTAACTCAGACATCCCATGTGTTTGGTTGTAAGAAGGGGTCTCTATAAGTCAAGTCGAATAAGGATTTGAACCATATCAACCTTAGAGTAACTTGTAGTGTGTCCAAAATACAAGATGCTAACCCTATTGGCCATGACTACAAGCATCCTAAAGAGGATACAAAGGAAGCCATCAATGTTGATTAGTTATAAGGCCAAGCCAAGGAGACTCTTATTTAATCAATAGATGTGTCGAGGCTTTATGAAGTGGCGAAAAATATTTCACAGGCTATCCGTCATTTAATGTCGTCGCCACGTGAGTGTGGGCCATTGGATCTCAACTTGTTTGAGATCCAATGGCCCACACTCACGCGGCAACGGCATTAAATGACGGATAGCCTGTAAAATATTATTCGCCGAAGTACGAAGTCCATCATCATATTGAGGATGACCCGAATGTTTCTAATGAAAATCCTCATCTTGGTCAAACCTTAGGTGATGTTTGATCTTTGTGTCAAGAAAATGGTAACATGCATGGAAATGATAACTATCCTATGTGAGAGACAGTACAGCCTGCACAAGAGCCAACTCGTGAAGTTGAATATTCAATTCTACATCAGGGTAAATCAACATAGCCAAGTGTTAAATTCACAAAGTCAGGTCATAAAAGGGGTGGCAAGAAAAGGGTCATGGAAAATGACTATGATATCGTTGGAAAACGCTTTGCACGAATTATCTCTTAGATAGCTAGGAAGTAGAATAATACATTTGAAAATCAAGTAATTGATGTTGATAAGTTGGAAGAATCAAATCCTATGAGCAAGAATCTTGAGAAAAAACCACATTTATTAAATACATCCCAGCATGTATAATCTACCTCCATTCATGAGGTCGGATCCTCGAGTCTCTCGGATTGGGACGATTTTGGAAAAAATTGAAGTCTCTTGTGATCGAATCGCCAAGTTTCAAAATTTACATAATGAACATCATAAACATACTCGGGTTTGTTTTCCACATTGTCGATTCCTCCTGAGTAATTACGTAGCTAATGTTGATTCTCTGAGAGAAAATATGGAATATTTATAAGAAAAATTTGTTGAATTGAAAAGACAGAAAATTATTCTAAATAAACAACACCAGAACGAGGTTAGTGAGTTAAGGAAGAAACTAAAGGCTTCAGTATTGTTATCCACACTTTAGGAGTTAATATCTTTATAACTCCATATTCTCATAAGATTTACAGTTTTGAGTACATTTGATGGCAATATGTACATATGTTTTGGTTAATCATTTTGATTGTTAGTTTAGTTCAGGTAATAGTTTTACAGTTAGTTAATTTATTTTTATTTGTTTGATTTCATCACTATTTATGTGTTTCATTTATATGAAGTAGCTACGAAATCCTTCATTATGTAGCCACTTCAAATTATAATAGGTTTCTTTTAATTTTTTTTATTGATTTGCAGATACTGAGGATCGTGTTCCTATGTTGCATCAACTATGGTTCGTGAAGTTGAAGTCAACTTGCACAGGTGGAAAAATGGTATTTTGAAGCATTTTTCACGAGTAAGCTTGGCAACACATCCAACAAATATTTTGGATGAATTATTGTATTATCCTATCTTATGAGCTCAATGAACCACGTTGATACTATACTTTAGTTGTATGGTTTAATTTTTGGATAAACGATGTATTGCTAACCTAAATTCAGAACCTTGATCCTCATATATGGGTTTTACTTTATATGCTAGTTTCAGACAACTATAGTATAAATACATAATTAAGCTACTATGTATGGGTGTAGATGTTATTGGGGATGGTGAAACTCTTATATAGTTTATGAGATGTAAATTTGTATATGAAAGTTTTTTATCAATTTATAGCCATTTTTCACATTATCAGTCATTATATTGTTTGGACTTTGGAATATACATCTTGACTTTGTTCAAATCTACCTCCAAGTTATAGTTCTACTATATCGTTGGATTTTCATCCAGCGATTGGTAGTTATTTTTATGTCACTCACCATTTTACAACCTATTAATCTGTTTATGTATCATTATTAGAAATAATCTGTTAGTAAATATGGTATGAATGTTTTCTGCTTATTTTTCGACGGAGTTATTTTTGTTCTGTTAATATATGGTTAATTTCATGAGATTCAAGAGTATCTTCTCCAATTAAAACATGATCATGTATCTATCAAAAACACCAATTGAGGTTAGCATAGTAAATTAATGAATTTGTATGTCAATAAATTATGAATAGTTGTTTGATTTTGTTCAATAACTTCTTAATTATTTCTCCTTATAAAGGCTTACTGCTATCTGGTGTATCATATTTCTCTGTACATCGAATAATAGAGGATTTTAATTATAAACATAGGAATTAATTGATTACTAATCTTAAACTAGTTATCTTGACCAAGGTTTTAGTTTAATTTGCTAATTGTTAGTTTGGTTAATTATTATGTTTTGATTTTTTTATTTTAGCTTTGGATTATTTAATTTGATAATCTAGATCAAGTTCTTGTTTGAATGGCACCATATGATGGAGAAATGACAGGTTCAGGACGCTACACTGACACATCGATTTCACGTTGTTAATAGGAACAATCTGTTGCAAGGAATCAATGGGGGAATCCGAGGGAGGGGCCACAAACCCCTCCCAAGCAGAGCACATGAAAAAACCAGTAGATTTGAATCCCCACCAAGCGTTAAGCTCCAAAATGGATGAAAGGAAAACAACTGAAGGAAAACTAATGGACAACAAATCTGCAAAATGAAATATAAGCAAATTATTACCAAAATCGAAGGAAATACCCACCCTACAGATCAAGGAAGATAGTCTCAAAGATCAAATTAAGCATATGAAATATCATGTTCTAGTAGGAAAGTTCGTCAGCATCTGGCGCTCGGGAAAAACCCTAACATGGTGGATCAATGTCACTTGGAAGCCTCAGGGACACTACAATCTACATCTTGGAGCAACGATTTTTTTCACAGTTCTCTTCCTCAATCTAGAGGACATAAATATAATAATTGAGGGAGGATCGTATTTCTACAACTCGGCAGGGCTCTTTTTAAAACCTTGGAAAGAACGCTTCAGTCCGATAAGGAATATCTAACCTACATCCCACTATGGTTAAGATTCTACTCTCTCCCCTCTGAATACTGGAAGGAATGGGAAACACCATTGGGGAATTTGTGAAAAAATTGGAGCAAACAAAGAGAATGAGATACACTGCATATGCTAGAATATGTGTATACATGGACATCACAAGAGATCTGGCAGAAGGAATCAATATGGGCTGGGAAGACGAATATTGGTTTCAACCAATATATTATGAACAAATTCCTTTTCATTGTAGACGCTGCCATGAACACAGACATCTCTTCAGAGATTTCCCAGAGAACTCCCCAAAAAGCTCGCAAAAGGGAAAAGAAGCAAAGGACGTGAAGGGATTTATGAAAGTCTCAGGCAGGAAGCACGTGACAAAGAGAAACTCTTGCCCTAAGGTAAATAAAAAAAACCCCTTTACTCTAATCCTTTTGAGGTTCTACACTCAAATCAATTGTTAGAAAACCCATATTTGAAAGAAAAGAACCAAAAAGGAAATCTATAAGAATGTGAAAATAGAGATCCAGAGAAGAAGGCTCAATGTCACCCAAAACCTCTAAAGAAATAAATGGACATGGAAATGTTGGAAGAAGAAAACTATGACATGGATATAGGGGATCTGGATCTCGATGAACTAGAAAAAGCAGTTCAAGACCCAGAAAAAGTAGTCATTCCCTCACAACTAGTGGTTTTACTCAAAGAAGGCATCATCAAAACCAGGAAATCCAAAACTCTTGGGGTTATTCCGAAAAAACCATCAAGCCAAGATACATGAAGTAATAAGAAACAATAACAATGAAAAGCAAGGAAGAAGAAGCAACCAACAAACAATTAAGGAAATATGGGAATACTTGGTATCCTCGGGACAATTCCCTACGATAAAGGTTGCATTCTCTATACCAATTCAACCCTCTCAATGAAACTCACCTCATGGAATATCAGAGGGTGTAACACACTCTTAAAAAAGAAGATATAGAAAAAGAAGATTGTTTTTGAAAACCCTCTGTCATGTTCATTCAAGAAACAAAATGCTGTGAGACCAAATTTAAAGCAACTTCGGCAAAAATCTGGAAAGGAAGCAAAGCAGTGGCCATTGATGCGATAGGAGTTGTCAGGGGATTGGGCATCATTTGGAATCCACTTGAAGTCAATCTGACAAGATTTCTAGCAACAATATACACCATCTCTACAAAATTCCATATCATTGGCACCAGTCACAAAGGAATCCTTACAAATGTTTATAGACCTTTCTCCACAACCCCAAAGCAATCCTTCTTACATTCCCTTAACATATTGCACCACTAGGTTTGACAAAAGAACTGGATCATGGGGGGAGACGACAACTTGATACACAAGCTTAAGGAAAAAAAAGGGAGGCTCGCGCAACCTAAGCACCCACATTGCTTCTTTTGATAAAATGATCGATGACCTTTCTCTGGTGGATATCTCTACTATTAACAACATCTACACCTAGAATAATAAACGAGCTAGATATAGATTCATTGCCTCAATTATTGATCTCAGAATTGATCCTCACAGGCAGCACTGACATATCTTCTCTTGTTTTACCAGCTACGGGTTCAGATCATTGGCCTATCAGTCTGGACTGGAGAAGATTAGGGGAACATGTAAGTGTACCCTTTAGATTTGAGAAGTTCTAGCTCACCCATCCAAAATTCTAAACACTCATGCAACAATGGTGGAAGGACTTCCAATCTCCTGAGGATACTCCAATGTACAAATTTCAACAAAAACTAAAATTCATCAATGACGAGTTAAAAAAATGGAACAAAGAGCACTTTGGAAACATTCATTTGGAAAATCAGCGTATTAAATCTCAACTTGAAGACTTACAAAGGACCATTATGAAAGAAGGATACATGGAAGCTCTCAAGGTGGAAGGAAAGAAACTACAGGAAGACTTGGATGTAAGGGAAACCCAAGAATTTTTTTATGGAAATAGAAATCTAGAAATATGTGGCTAAAAGAAGGGGAGAGAAACTCTTCTTTCTTCTTCCGCGCAACAATTCAACACAGGCAGGCTAATAGGATAGTTTGTCTAAAAAAGGAAGATGGGATAGAGGAAGAAACCCATAAGGAAATAGAGCATATCCTCATCAATCACTTCAAAAGTGTAATGGAAGAACCTGATACAAATAGGAACATATCCATGGAGGAGATCCTTGAACACAGTCCTACTCTTATCGCTCAGGATCAAAATGATCATTTTCTGATACTCATGGATCTTACAGAATTGGAAGAAGCGGTGAAGTAGATGAAAAATAATAAAGCCCCCGTACCTGATGGCTTTACTACTAACTTCTTTCATGCATGTTGGTACACCATTAAGGAATAAGTATTGGAAATCATTAAAGAATCCAGGAGAACTGGCAAAGTTCTGAAGGCCTTCAACTCAACCTTTCTCTCTCTGATTCCCAAATAGAACAGAGCCAACTCTCTAGGTAAATTCAGACCCATTTCTCTTTGTAACATGATTTTCAAAATCATTACTAAAACCATGCCAACTGACTCAAGCCTTTGTTACCCGCCCTAATCTCTCCGGAACAATATGTTTATGTTGAAGGTAGGAAAATCCTTGATGGAATAATCCTATCCCATGAAATAATACACTCCCTCGGAACCACCAAAAAACCCAGAATGCTAATCAAATTTGATCTCTCTAGGGCTTTTAATCAACTTAACTGGTCTTTTCTCAAGAAAATGATGTTAGCGTTGGATTTTGTAACCATTGGGTTACTTAGATCCTCAATTTAATCTTAGCCACCTCCTTTTCTATTTTGATTAATGACACCCCTTCCAACACCTTCCATCCTACTAGAGGCATCAGACAAAGAGATCCCATATCTCCCTTCATCTTCATTCTAATGACAGAAGGTTTAGGGAGATTGCTTAAAGAAAAAAAACAAACTCTCGAACTAACAGGCCTTACCTTTCAACCCCTTATGACTGCTCAAATCCATCATTAATTGGTTGATGACACCCTGCTTATTATGGGATGCTATTCAGTTCAGGAAGCCAAAGCCTTCAAAAATAGTATGCAATCTTTCTTTAAAGCAAGTGGACTGGATGTGAACAAAGAAAAATCCCATGTCTTCTTCTTCTACACCTACAAAGTTACCAAGTGCAACATCCTCAGTATCTTGGAATCCCTGAAGGATCCCTTCCCACCAAATATCTGGGTGCCCCCCTAGCTAAATCCATAGTCAAACAAATATCCTGGAAATACCTTCTTGAAAAATTGAAACTGAAACTCAGTTGTTGGACCTTCAAATCTCTCAATCTCCCCAGCCGACTCATCCTAGTCAAAGCAGTTCTGCAAGATATTCCCACTTATATCTTCTATGTTCTTGCATCCCCCAAAGCTATCCTCAAGAAAATTTGGGCCATCCAATGCACCTTTCTCTAGAGAGGGACTGACAGTCATAAAAAATGGTCTCTTGTGGACTGGAATACGGTTTGCACACCCAAATCTGTTGGAGGCCTAAGGTTAGAGATCCCGCCACCAATAACAAAAAATTCAATGCTAAAATATGGTGGAAATGGATCATGTACCCCTCATAACCTTGGGAAATCCTTTGGAATGTTAACTATGCCTCAACCTAGGACAAACAAGATCTTATCAGATTCTCTAAAAATATAAAAGGGTCACACATTTGAAACTCTGCTCAAGTTAATCGGGGCATCATACAATAAATCAGCTTCTGGGAGATTCGCAATGGCGAATCAACAAATTTTCTCCTGGACTCATGGAATCAACAAACTCCCCTGATGGAAGATTTCAACACCCCAATGCTTCATGATAAACCCAGGATCATGCACATAACAAAAGTCAAAGACATGTGGATCAAAGACAATACTGAAGAACGCTTCAGGAAATGGAAAACTATCAAATGGTGGCAAACCTTGAGCCGAGAAGAGGATATCCAATCTTTTTGGGAAACTCTTCAAACCAGGTAGATTATAATTCATGGGGATAATGACAAGCTTAGATGGGGATTCTCCCAAACATGAACGTATAGCTTGAAAGAGGCTGCTTGGATTTTTAGGAATACCTCCAATGAACCCAACGAAAGGAAAAAATGGGGAAAAATATGGAAGCTTGACCTTTGGCCAAAATTAGCATCCTTCTTATGGCTTATGTAGCACAAATGCATACTAAGTTGGGACAACTCGTTAAAGAAAGGTTGCAGTGGTCCTTCTTGGTGTTGCATGTGCAAACAAGAAGGAGAAAAAATCAGTCATCTACTTGATGAATGCAAATCCGCAAATGAAATCTGGAAAAAAGGGGAAACTATCTTCAAAAGATGTAATATATTCAATGGACAACCATACCTCTCCATCACCAAGTAGGCACATAACCCATACCAAAGTCTGCTTTTGAACAGAATTTGGGAGCTCTTTCCTGGATTTTTAGTATGGGAAATATGGACTGAAAGAAACAAAATAATATTTGAAGACAAATGCAGGAAAGAAGAAGACATCTGGGAAACTCTAAAAAATCACATCTTGGAAAATCTCAAGATAAATGTCTGGGATAATAAGGCCTTAACCTTGAATCCCATCAAAATCCAGATTCTCCAATCTTGGGGCATCACCTCCAACCTGGATTACAGTGGCATTCCCAAACCTACCACCTTAAAAAATATCTCCTCAGACTACTGGTCATCACCTCCACCACACACTTTCAAACTAAACTTTGAGGGAACATCAAAGGGTAATCCATGATTTGGAGGAGTAATTAGAAATCTGGAAGGTCAAATTCAAGGTGTATTCTAGGGATCCCTAGGATACTCTACCAACAATATTGTTGAGCTTGATGGACTCCTCATAGGAACAACTTGGGCTATCAAAAGAAAATGGACTCCCCTCATAGCAGAAGGTGACTCCCTCTTGATTATTAACATGGAAAATAAAATACATAAAGGTTCAAAAATTAACAAAGTGGAAAACAACTGGAGAATTGAAAGCAGGATGGATACTTTGGAAGCAATACTCTCTGATAATACGGTCATCATTTTTTGTCATGTAAGAAGGAAAGGAAATAAACTCACGGACTCCATCGCCAACCATGGAGTTACAAATGAAGGCTCCATCTAATAGGTTAAGTGGAAAGGGTTGCTAGACCACAACTACAAAGAGAGATGGCAAATGATAGCCACTCAAGATATCGTTGACTCGAACGCAAAGGAGCATGGGAAGGAACACGAATGTTGGGAGGGGAGAAGGGTGCATGCAGGACACATGGCAGCCCTCTCCCCAGAGATGTCTCAAGTGAACGGGCTTAAAAACCACTTTGTCCCTAATCCAAGTACACTCTCACACAAGGAAAATGGGGAACCATATTGTACGAAAGGGAAGCACATGGTTTTGGTACTTATGGGATGGTTGCAGTAAGCCAAAAACACACATAACCATTGGGATTCGATACACCACTAATCATGACGATTACGCGGGGAAGATATATAACAAGGTCTTGGAGCAGGGGAGACTCACATCCAAGCTTAAATCCATTCAACATGGATGTAGATTAGCTCATGAAGCTAGCGACTGGAAAGTGCAAAGGCAGCTTCAGCATCGAGGCATCTTGTCGGGCCCTTCTCCTTACGATTGGATTCATATCCAAAAGGCTTGATCCAGAATTAGTACCATGTCAGAGCATCATTTGGGGATGAATAACATCGACTAGGAAGCAATCTTCAAAGCTGAGACCCCCTAGGACATTTTTTCAGCCATCGATGCTAGGAGAAAGAAATGTTCGACGAATTCAGACTCAAGCATGGACCCGATGTTGTCATCAACAATTACTGGAGGATCAATTTCTTACTATCCAGGGCCATGCATGAAAGGGAGAGTTTTGGAGACATGGTGAAATTCATTGTCAGTATGTTCAAAGAGGATGTTGAAAGTAGCCTCAGCCACACGAAAGACATCATCTGCCTCTCTGGACTGCCATTTCAGCGACTGCAAGAAAGCAAAAGCCAATATCATGCTTCCAAGGGAAGTGCAATGAGTAAAGCATGGGAGGATGAGGCAGAATCTTCCATGAGGGACTAAAATATGCCCAATCTTCTCTAACTGAATTTTTTAGCGTTGTTTTCTTTCGGCATGTCTTTTTTATTTTTTATTTTTTTTACAATCTTATAATCCACCTCTATATAAAGGTTGGGCTACTAAAACCATGGTCATATTTTCAATATGGCTTATGCTATGTTTTTGTCACTTTTTGTCCATTGTTTATAGCCTAATGCCAGATCTAGGGTAGACCCAACTATATTACGAATTTGTAATAGTGTTTTATATTTACCTATAATAGAAAAATATCCTTCTTAATGATAAAAAATAACAAAAATTTATTGTTTGAATGATCAAAAGATATAATTAAAGCTATGGATATACATTAGTTGTTTTGAAAACATGCACATCTAAGATCATTTTTGTTATGATATTTCTGTAGATTAATAGATTTTTTTTAATATTTTAGTAGATGTTATTTATTTTAGCTTGTTTATCACAACTATAATATTTTGCGGTGTTGGATATTTCCTATACTTAAAACACTGTGATTTGGGATTCCCTAAAGTTGTATATTTGTATTAATTATGTTATAATGGTTTCAATTCTTTTATGTAAACAATATTCCAAATTAAATTTGTAGGTCATTGTACGAATTTCAGGTTTAAGAATATACAGTCTCAAGATAACTGTAGTTTAATCTCTTGGGACAGAATTATTACTGCCCAATAGAGCCATTAAAATCGTTAGAGTTAGCCATCTCAAACGACTTGGAGTTAATCAAATAATCAATGGGATAATCTCTCCTTGTTGATGAAAGTACACCGATTTTGTTTCAACAGGTCATTAATAGTCTTGTTTTCAAATAGAAATATATTGTGAGCCTTCCATATTTCCCAACAAAAAAATAAAGGAAGCTCCAACCAATCGAAATAGGATTGCTTCCAAACACACTTACATGCTTCTAAAGTGACTCCATACCAAGAAGTAGATAAGTTGAGTCTCCTTTGACTATGTTCCCAATCATTCATGGTGAAAGATCAAGAAATGAACCGGTGGTCTACCGACTCAGCGTTGTATCTACAAAGACTACAAATGTTAGGTCCAAACCCCCCATGCTTCAAATAATTCTCACAGGTCAGAATATGATTTCCCAAAGAAATAAAAAAGAAACATTTGATCTTCAGTGGAACAGACCATTTCCACAACTCCTTATACCACTAGACATCTTCTACATCACATCCATCCGTAATAGATTCATAAGCGGATTTATTTGTGACTGAACCATCCTTGATATTCCAATTTTAAGTAAAGGAGTTTGCTTGCATAGAAATAAAAATACCACCCCTCTATAGGCCCAATAAGTAGTGATACCATTCAACACTAAGGTACCTCGAGAGGCCCAAATGCTAATCTCCCAACCAAGAATTTCCAATGCCAAGAGAACATTTGGTAGTGGCAATTTGATCAAGTGTCTCAAATCCCTGGGAATCAAGAATCCCAAGCAAGTTGGGAGAAAACCTGAAAATTAAAGTACTGCCAATAATGGGATCCAAACCAATTATGATCGAGCCCCCATTGCCAGGAGACCAAGCCAACCACTCCCTAAGCACATGAAATGATGAAACCAGACAATTCCATATATGTGAAGCCCCTTTGGTCGAAGTATTGACGAATCTGATCCAATGTTCAATTGATATATTCTTGAAGTATTTGTCCATAATCACAAGTGCCATAGGCTATCAACAAATAAGGATTGTCATGAACATTTTGCAGAGAGAGCTTTCGTAAAGTGGAAAATACTCTTGATCCCCTATTCCCCCAATAATTTTGGTCTAGCAAAAGTATACCATCAGACTTAATGAAATTTAAAAGTATCTTGGATCCCGACCAAAGGAAATGGAAAACCTTGCTCCGAATTGCTCTAAGGATAGATTTTAGGAATCTTGCATAGAGAAATCTAATACACAGTAATATTTTCCAAAACTGATTTGACCAAAGTGAGTCTTCCCCCCAAGGATAGCCACTTCATACACCAATGATTAATGTGGGAATCAAATCTCTTAAGAATCCAAATCCAATAATTGACCTAGTAGCAATTTGGTTTTATTAATTGATGCAGGAGCATCGTGGCATGCCAACAATAGGATGAGTTGGTCACATACTGTGGCATATATTTTGATTTATCTATTTTGCCGAGTCATTATCTGTTAGTACTGTAGGAGCAGCTGCGTATCATGACTCCCTGTGTGGAGATCAAACCGCGGGCTTATTTAATTTTGACAAGGACATTTCATCCTGCTTGAGAGTTCGTTTGTTTTCAGTTGCAGGACCACTCAGTTGAGGTGGTCGTAGATTAGCTTAAATAGACAATTTAGAGATGTAGAGGGGGTTCTTCTCTTCAGCATTAGATCTCCGAATTTCCAGAGAGAGGACAGACATGTGTCTGATTCCTACTTGTAAATATTTTGAAGAATTGGAAGGAGAGAGATCCAAGCTATGTGCATTTTTCCTTTGTTGCTTAATAGAAGGATTAACAGTGTGTTTATAGGGTTGCTAGCTTTTATGCATGTGTTGTGTTGAAATGTGTATCTGTGCAGAGACGACTTCGGCTTTTCCATGAACATCTGTGTATTTCTGAGAAGTTACTGTATTCACGCATCAATTTCTTGCTTGAATAGCTGAAGTAGATTGTAGATGCATGCATAAGAGTGTTAGGCTAAAGAATGGGGTTGATTGCAGGTTGGATTGATCAATTTCATGATCAAACGGCGCAACACGCAGATTTTTTTCCTTAACAAGTTTTTTGCAGAGAACGAATGGTGGAGATTGAGCCCGTAGATCAAGATCTGATAGTTCAGAAGGATCACGCAATGGAAGTTGTGAGGAAGTTAACAGATCCGCAAAGATCTAAGCGGTTCGCGTCAAAAAGAAGATCAACGGTTGGAGGGAAGGCTAAAAATATCTAATGGCTAGGAGAATTGCAGGGGAAGATTTTGGGAAGGAAGTTTAAGGGGAGCAACTTTGGAGGTTGGCATCCCGCATCTCGTATCTCGAGACTCGATTTCGGGACAAAAGTTGCGAGGCGCACCTTCGGGTATTTGGAGATCCCGCATCTTGCAACCCAACAAAAGAAACTCTATTGTGAAAACAAAGGGTCGAAACGATGATCGCAAAGGTAAAATTGCGGGGAGGTAATATTTTGAGCAGAATTTGGCCATTAGGCTAAATTTGGCAGTCCTACTAAGTGTAGGAGCCTAAAGATCCTGGAAGTGTTGGATGGGGTTGGCTGTGGCCAGACCCACCTGCACCAATTTTGGTATCAGAGCAAGGTTGTTGAGATTTCTTGTTGAGGAATTCTACAATTGAGATTGTAGGTAGAATTTCTGAAGGAGCAAGGAAAAGCTCGTGAAAGAGAGAAGCATGGTCATAGAAGCCTATAGTGAGCAAAAAAGAGTGCTCAAGAGGTTATGGATAGAGGACCAGCATTACTGAAAGACCAAGGGCCGAGAAGAGGCTTGGTGAGGTAAGTTATAGCAGTGTGAAAGAGAATTGCTATTGCAGGGGCTTAGTGTGAGAAGATGGTTGCACGCATTGGAAGAGCGAGAGGTCGTGACAGAGGTCGACCAAGAGGGAACGCAGAAGTTATAGAGGAAATGAGAGAGTTAAGGGCACATATGGAAGCCATGGAAACTGACAGACGAAGAGACCCAGAAGCAAGGGATGTAAGTGAACCCGAGGATGAAGAGCAAAGAGAAGAAGATACACCTATGCAGGAGACACCAGATTTAAGATATTTAGAATCTATTATGGGAGCGACTTCAAGGCCGAGAAAGGAGTTGCCTACCTACGATGGAAGTCTCGTCGTGGAGCATCCCATTGACTGGATCAGTGAGATGGATAAGTACTTTAAGTACGATGAGGTAGAAGAAGACAAGAGAGTCATATTGGTTGTGACGAGGTTGAAAGGACATGCATACTTGTGGTGGGATAGTGTGTAGACAGAAAGAAGGAGGAAGAATAAGCCATTGATAAAAAGCTAGGATAGATTGGTGGCAAAGATGAGGGCTAAGTTCTTTCCCAAGGATTACCAATTAATTCTGTATAGACAAGTACATAACCTTAGGCAAAGATTGTTAACAGTGAGGGAGTACACTTAAGAGTTCTACAAAGTAAACTTAAGGGCTAGGTGTGTGGAAGAGTTAGCAGAGAAGGCTGCTAGATATGTGAATGGTATAAGGATGGATATCCAAGAAGAGATCAACATGATATCACCCAGAACGATGGAGGAGGCATATCAGTGTGCCTTGAGGGCAAAAGAAAAGATAACAAGGAAGTAGAACTTCAATAGAAGTTGCAGTTCAACCAGAGGAAGAGGACAAGCGACTGGAAGAGGAAGGTTTGGACCACAAAGAGGAGAGTCTAGTGACTCTAGCCAGCAAGAGAAGCATGGTATAGGAGGTGATGCTAGAAAAAGAGGACCTTACTAAGGAGGTAGAGGTAGAGGAAGAGGCAGAGAAGCTGTCGTTAGATGTTATAAATGCAACCAGTTGGGACATAAGTCATTTGAGTGTCCAGGAAAAGAAGACGTAGGACAAAGAGGAGCCTATGTAGCTTAGAATGAGCAACAACAAGAAAATTCAATGGTAGAGGAATTCTTTCTAAAGACAGGAGAGTCATTGATGATGAATAAAGTCTTGTTGAAACCTGAGAAGGAGTAAGCAGAGCCTGCTCAAAGGAAATATTTATTCAGGACTATGTGTAAAGTCCAAGGGAAGTGTTGTATGATGGTGATTGATAGTGGGAGTACTGAAAATATTGTTTCCACAAAGATGGTGGAAAAGATGAGTTTAAAGAAGACCAAGCATCGTGTTCCATACAAAGTATCTTGGTTACATAAAGGACATCAAATCCTGGTAAGTGAACACTGTATAGTTGATTTCCAAATAGGTCCATATAAGGACAAGATTTTGTGTGATGTGATGCCCATGGATGTTTTTCATATACTGTTAGGCATACCGTGGAAATTTGATAAGAAAGTAACTCATGATGGTAGGAGTAACTATCATAGTTTCGAGCAGAATGGGATAACACATATACTACACCATTTGCTAGAAGGTAGTACAACAAGACGATTAGCACCTAAAGTTCTGATGTTGTCAGGGAAGGAATACTTGCAGCAGGTTGAGGAAGAAGAGTTGAACTATGTTGTGGTATGTAAGCCAAGAGTGGTGATGATGAAGACCAGCATGACAGATCTACCTAAGGAGATTCAGGAGTTGCTGATTGAGTTTAGTGACATTGTGATGGATGATTTACCTGATGAATTACCACCAAAGAGGAATATAAGTCATTAGATTGATTTTATTCCAGGAGCCAATTTACCAAACAAGGCAGCATTCAGATTGACACCTCAAGAGAATGAAGAATTGAGGAAGCAGGTCCAAGGATTGTTGGACAAGGGGTTGGTTCAGAAGAGTTTGAGTCCATGTGCAGTACCAACAGTATTGACACCAAAGAAGGATGGTGAGTGGAGGATGTGTACAGACTTCATAGCAATTAATAAGATCACTATCAGATATAGATTTCCATTACCAAGGATGGATGACATGATGGATTGCCTAAGTGGGGAAACATGCTTTTCAAAACTGGATTTGAAGAGTGGATATCATCAGATCAGAATCAGAGAAGGAGATGAGTGGAATACAACCTTCAAGACAAATGATGGGTGGTATGAGTGGTTGGTCATTCCATTTGGATTTTCCAATGCACCAAACACTTTTATGAGATTGATGAATGAAGTCTTGAGAGATTTCATAGGTAAGTTTGTAATAGTTTACCTTAATGACATTTTGGTTTTCAGCCAAACAGAAGAAGAGCATCTGAAGCATTTGAGATATGTTTTAGAGAGACTGCAACAGGAAAAGTTGCTGATAAATGTGAAGAAGTGCACATTCATGAAGATAGGGCTAGTATATTTGGGTTTTGTTATCTCCATAGAAGGGTTGAAGATGGATCCAAAAAGGTGCAAGCAATCATTGATTGGCCTTCACCAAGGAACATATTTGAGGTAAGAAGCCTTCATGGATTGGCAAGTTTCTATAGGAAGTTTATAAATAAATTCAGTGATATTTGTGCATCTATCGTTGATGCAATTAAGAAGGATAGACAGCCATTTGAAAATGACAGCAGAGGTCAAAAGGAGCTTTTAGTTATTGAAGAAGAAGATCATTGAGCAACCAGTATTGAAGTTACCAGACTTCAACCACCCTTTCCAAGTGAAGTGTGATGCTAGTGGAGTAGCAATCGGGGCTGTACTCAGTCAGGAGGACATGCCTATAACATATTTCAGTGAGAAGTTGAATGACGCCAAGCAGAAGTATTCATCTTATGATAAGGATTTTTATGCTATTGTTCAAGCAATGAAGTATTGGAGGCACTACTTGATGCCTATAGAGTTTCTGTTGTATTCTAACAACCATGCATTACAGTATGCAACAACCTAAGTTGAACCTGAAACATGTCAAGTGGGTTGAGTTCTTGCAGAACTTTACCTTTGTGTTGAAACACATAAGTGGACAATCAAACAGAGTAGCTGATGCTTTGAGTAGGAGACTGTTGATTATGCAGGAAAATTATATCCAAGTCTTGGGATTTGAGCATTTGAGGGATTTTTGTGAAGTTGGCATTGATTTCCAGGGGGCTTACAGGGCTTGTAAGAATCCAGTAGAGGTGTACAAAGAGCCATGGATGGAGTATACACTTCAAGATGGTTTACTCTTTAAAAATACTAAACTGTGTGTGCCAAGGTGTTCTATGAGAGAGAACATGATACGGGAAAAACATAATGGAGGTATGGCAGGTCACTTTGGAAGTGATAAAGCCTTCGTACATTTGGGTCATTTCTATTTTTGGCCAAGGATGAGGTCTGAAGTTGATAAGTTTGTAAGCAGATGCAGAGTATAACAACATGCTAAAGGGAGGAGCCAAAACACAGGATTGTACACACCATTGCCTATTCCAACTAGGCCTTGGGATTATGTGAGCATGGAGTTCATTATGGGTTTACCAAGAACTCAGAAGGGATATGATTCTATCTATGTTTTTGTTGATAGATTCACTAAGATGGAACATTTCATTCTGTGTTACAAGACTAGTGATGCCACACACATTGCTAACTTGTTCTTTGATGAATTTGTGAAGCTACATGGTTTACCTAGAAGCATTATATTAGACAGAGATGTGAAGTTCATAGGTCATTTCTAGAGGACCTTGTGGAAGAAGTTGGGTACCAAACTGAACTTCAGTTCAGCATATCACCCACAATATGATGGACAAACAAAAGTAGTCAATAGGAGTCTGGCATGTTGAGGAGTTTGATTGGGGAGAGTCCTAAGAAGTGGGACAAAGTATTAGCTCAAGCTAAGTTTTCCTATAATGATTCACCAAACAGAAGTATAGGGATGAGTCCATTTCAAATTCTATATGGAATGCATCCAAGAGGAGTGTGTGAACTTCGTGACTTAGGTCAATTGGAGAAATGAAGTGCTGATGGAGAAGAGTTTGCTATGAGAATCAATGAAATCCAGGAGCAAGTGAAATCAAGGTTACAGCAGAGTAACACCAGTTACAAGGCCATAGCAGATTCCAAAAGGAGAGAAAGGAACTATGAAGTAGGAGATTTGGTCTTGGCATATCTGAAGAGAGACATATTTCTAAAGGGAGAGTATAACAAGCTGAAGATGAAGAAGATTAGACCCTGCAGAATACTCAGGAAGTTTTCAACAAATTCTTATGAGCTATAGATTCCTACAGGAGTGGGTATTTCACCAATCTTTTATGTAGCAGGTGACACTAAAACCTTTACAGAAGGTGAAGATCCTACTGAAGACTTACAATGGGTGGGGCAGATGCCTATGGCACAGCCATTGGAAGTTGAGGCCATTCTGGACACTAAAGTGGTAAAGAGAACAAGGAAGAAGGACTATCTGGGTCAAGTGGAAGAAGTGACCAATAGAGGATTCTACTTGGATGAGCGCTGCAGAGTTGGAGGCCAAGGGTTTCGTTGTAGGTTGATCTAATGAACAGGGGTTCATAATGTTTCTACCTTGCGAGTCTGATGCAGGAGCATCGTGGCATGCCAGGAATGTGATGAGTTGGTCACATGTTGTGGCATATATTTTGATTTATTTCTTTTGCTGAGTCATTGTCTGTTAGTACCGTAGGAGCAGCGACATATCATGACTCCCTACGTGGAGATCAAACTGCATGCTTATTTTATTTTTACAAGGACGTTTCATCGTGCTTGAGAGTTCGTTGATTTTCAATTGTAGGACCACTCAGTTGAGGTGGTCGTATATTAGCTTAAATAGACAGTTTAGAGATGTAGAGGGGGTTCTACTCTTCAGCATTAGAATTCTGAATTTGCAGAGAGAGGACAGACCTGTGTCTCATTCCTACTTGTAAATATTTTGAAGAATCAGAAGGAGAGAGATTCAAGTTGTGTGCATTTTTCCTTTGTTGCTTAATAGAAGGATTAACCGTGTGTTTATAGGGTTGTTAGCTTTTATGCATGTGTTGTGTTGAAATGTGTATCTATGCAGAGACGACTTCGGCGTTTTCATGAACATTTGTGTATTTCTAAGAAGTTACTGTATTCACGCATCAATTTCTTGCTTGAATAGTTGAAGTAGAGTGTAGATGCATGCATAAGAGTGTTAGGCTAAAGAATCGAGACTATTACAGGCTGGATTGATCAATTTCATGATCAATCGACGCAACCCGCAGGTTTTCTGCCTTATCAGGTTTTTTGCAGAGAACGAACGGTGGAGATTTAGCCTGCAGATCAAGATCTGACGGTTCAGAAGGATCCCGCAACGAAAGTTGAGAGGAAGTTAACAGATCTGCAGAGATCTAAGAGTTCTGCGTCAAAAAGAAGATCGATGGTCAAAGGGAAGGCCGAAAAGATCTAACGGCTAGGAGAATTACGGGGGAATAATTTCGAGAAGGAAGTTTTTTTTTTTGGGGGGGGGCAACTTTGGAGGTTGGCATCCCGCATCCCGAGACCCAATTTTGGGAAGGCCATTTCAAGATGAAAGTTGTGGGGCCCGCCTTTGGGTATTTGGAGATCTCGCATCCCGCATCCCCCAACCCGACAACGAAAATTCTGTTGCCGAAACAAAGGGTTGGAACGACAATTGCAGAGGCAAAATTGTAGGGAGGTAATATTTGGAGCAAAATTTTTCCATTAGGCTAAATTTGGCAATCCTATTAAGTGTAGGAGCCTGAAGATCCTGGAATTGTTGGATGGGGTTGGTTGAGGTCAGACCCACCTGCACCATTAATAATCCCAAGTATTTTGTACCATCAATGAGAGGAGATACACCAAAAGGTAGAAATCTATGAAACTGATCAACCATATCCAAGTTCATACCAAACTCTAAAAAAGTGGACTTTGAAACACTTATAAGCATACCTGAATCTTAACAAAAGGAGTCAAGTATATCTTTGAAGACTAACCATTTATTTACATATCCATCCCCAAACAACATCACATCATCGACAAACAGTAAGTGTGTAATTCGAATTAAGGATGACACTTTGATGCCCTTCAACGCTCCCAAACCCCTCTTATATTCTATTAGCCTAATGAGAGCTTCAATCACTAAAATAAATAATAAAGGGGAGAAAGGACATCCTTGTTGAATTCCTCTGGAAAAAACAAAAAATCTGGTGGGAGAACCATTTACCAACATAACGAAATTGGTCAAAACCACACAAACCATGATCCAATTTATGCCTTCCAAACTCAAGCCAATTTGTAAAGAATCAACCTATCGAAACCCTAGTCAATTTGATTGTAATCCTTGACCATATCAAGTTTAAGAACCATGGCCTCCATGTTTCGCTTCTTAACACTATAAAAACCTCATGTGCAACACCAATTGCATCCAATATCTGGTGGTCCTGAAGAAAAGACCATTTGGCTTAATGACTTTTTAGGGACCTAAATGAAGATTACATTTGGTCGATCGCATTTTTTAACTACATTCAAAGATAGATAGTAATATTATACACAAAGAAGTAACTAAGTTCAATTGACTCCATAACTTTTGTTCTTCATGAATTTTTTTGAGTTCCAAGTAAAATAACATTTGATCTCTTGTATCATTTAACTACATCCAAAGGTAAATGGTAATATTATAAAAAATAATAATAATAACTAAGTTCAATTGACTTCGTGACTTTTTCAAGCTATAAGTGAAGATTGCATTTGATCCCTCGTATCGTTTAACTACATTAAAAAAATGGTAAATGGTGAAGATTGCATTTGATCCCTCGTATCGTTTAACTACATTAAAAAATGGTAAATGGTTCGGACAAATAAAAAATAATAGTTGGTAAAAATCTTAATAAATTTAAGATAAAAAAATGTATGTGTATAGATAATATTTTATTTTTTATTATACATTAAACCATATTATATTTATCATAATGTGTAAGTTCTAAAATCATATGACGTGTAAATTCTAAAAGTAAATTATAAAAATATGTAATATGATATAATATTTTAAATTCTATTACAATTTATGCAAGTATAAAATGTTTAATTGTTAATTTGTTCTAATAATGTTAGAATTTATTTTATAATAATGTTAGGATTTATTTCTTCGAATTCTAACAAATTCTAACCTGAAAATTTGTTTTGTAAATTTCATATTGTAATGGTCAATCCTATTGTCAATTCACCTATATATTCAATTAAATATGAAATAGTTGTTATATTGATGAACCAGGTGGAAGAGATTTCATGTTAGGTGTAAATGTTAATAAAGTTAACAAATCTCATGTCATGCATATTTAAATATTAATAAAGTTAACCAAACATTCCTAATGTTAATAACAATTTACTTTTAAATTATATGTTAGTGATAACAAGAGCCATGTGGTGAAAATGTACTCGATGTTGCGAACAGTTTTACGGCCAGCTATGAGTAAGAGTTTTTTGCCCCCACACATGTTTGATATACTTGGGGAAGCCTTGATATGAACTTATGAGCATTGGAGACTTCAACAACCGCTACAGCCTACTCATCATAAGCTATTCCACCCTTTCCATAAGCAATATTTTCATGTATTGTGTCATCAAACAAAATAGGATCTTGGCTAACCAGAACCATTTGTTGCCTCAACCATTTAAGTTGCAGTTGTCTTGTTTCAAGCCCATCGAGTAATATATGGCGTGATTCAATATCACAGAACTGCTCCAAAAATGAAATGACAATTGATTTACCACTTCCACTTTCTCCCATGAGAGCAACAGCCTATCAAAATCAAAGAAAAAGGATCAAACAATCATAAGTCTTGCAAACTCAACATTTCCATGTTAACCTAATTCTTCAACCACTAAATACACCTATCATTATTTGTAAATCGTAATGAAATTTTTGCTTTATCAAATCAGCTAGAGGTAAAATACACCACCTTTCCAGAATGGACACAAAAGCTTAATTCTTGGAAAATTTGTATGTTTGGGCGAGTAGGATATTTAAAACTAACATGTCGAAACTCAATGCCACCTCTGACATTATCTAAGGTAGTACCTGATACATTACTTGCATCGATTTTGGATTTAATTACAATCAAGAATTTTAAAGATAAATTAACTGAGGCTTTGACTTTTCCAATATTAGGGCCCTGGCCATTGTTTGAGAAACCCCCAAGGAAGCCATTAAGAGTGTGAAAAACACCTGCCACAAACACTCTAAACTTAGAAATGAAATATGAGACTCAAATATGGAAAATATTTGAAACAAAAGTGGCAAATACATTTCTTCGAGAATGCAAGCAGTTAATTGCAAGGACTTCAATTGGGGTTCATAAAGTCAAACAAATGAATATTCTACATATTTATAGATCTAGAAATCTATCCGTTCCAACATTACCTACTAAATAATTGCTTTCTCGTAATAATTTTTTTTTTAAAAGCACATTACTATTAACCTATTAACCCTTACCTTGAAAAAATTATTAAAAGTTGTCTCCCCATCTTTAACCAGCCAAGCCCCCACCCAAAAGTTGATTGCATATGATGAAAACAATAGGAAATTTGAAATCTCAAAACTAATTCCACTTATAATTCCCTGTCAAATTCCACTTTGCAAGTGAATGGAACGTTAGAGGCTTATCACTTTCTCCTCTAGCGAAAAGGAGGAAACAATTTGAATGGTTCCAATGGCATCCTTTGCAAACTGACTAGCTTGCACATAAATCATATGGAATACAACCCTTTCCAATTAGTAGTGATAGTTCAAATGGTTTAAACCCTTAGGATAGGAAGAACAAGAGAATCCTCCTCATCTATTGTTGAGAATTTGACTTGGATTAAACCGTGACTCGTACCAACAAAAAGGTCTAGATATGTGTTTTCTCAAAGTTGAACAATATGTTCTTTGTCCACTTCTAAGAATAAGAATGATAATTCATCCCTGTTAGACACTGCTATACATTTGTTTTCCTTGGTGATAAATAACTCATTTTCTCATAGATCTATTATCAACAATTTAAATAGGCTGACACTAGTGTTGTTGACATGTAAGGGTTATATGGTCCATACCTTGTCAACTTGCTATTTTATTTAGAGTCATTCATGAGTGTTTGCAAGCGAAGTTTAAAAGATTGAAAAAGAGATAATAAAATTAACAAACATTATAAATGCCAAAACGTTATTTTCCCTTTTATGTTATTTCCTCCATTATGCATTTCGCCCAATTGATGCTTGGAACAAATTTGAAAGCATTACAAATATATCAATAAACTAACAGAAAACTATTAAATAAGTTCGATATTCCTTACCTTCACATTAGCATTGAAACCCTCTGTGAACTTCTCTTGAATTGAAGAGCTAGCAGAGGAAGCATAACTAATATCAAAAGCACCCATTTCCAGTTTGTTGAGAAAGTTATAACAATACTAACAACGATTGATGCAATATTTTGAAGAACAGTTGACAAAGCATCTCCCACAACACTACAGACAATTGCGACATCTATTGATAATATTGCACCTATTGCACCATTGAAAACAAAAACTTGGAGTTAATATGATTGCCAATATCTAATGTATAAGAAAGCAAAATTGGAGTGCTTTCCTCCAATAACCAAAATAGTTAAAGATGGTTCCAATTACTCACCTTGAGTTTTTATTATCATAAAACTATCTTATCTCCTAGTATAAAAGTTTGTTAAAAGTTAATGATCGAATGCATCTCACAATCCTAGCACCACCAACAACAAAACAATAGATTTGTATTGGTGTCACTAGGAGGGATGATGTAGCTCCCACAACTACAATAATGAGTGACTGGAAACTGACATGTTTATGAAGCTTATATGGAGTTTCATAAATAATATATTATAAAGAGAAGCCAGTGTACCTTGTTTATGACAGTTGGGCCTAGATTTCTTTGCTCCAATCAACCTTTCTCCTAATCTCTGAGCAACAAAGCAAACATAAAATCATTACTCAAGCATATTGGCTAAATAAATATTGAACTTCAAATCTACCATAAGGTCCAACTAGTTAAATGAAATTAATTTCAAACTATGAGCCAAACACAAACAATGATAAACACTGAATCTAGGAAGGGAAAGATGTCCAATCTGTATTCATATAACAGAAATTACAATTTTACCTTAATATTCCAGGCATCTTACAAAACCAAGACTCTAGGTCTCCTGCTTGTCTCCTCCAATAATAACCATCGATCCTCCAAATGCATAAAGGGATGAAACTATATGAAGGCAATAGTTTCAAAACATAGGTTTAGGTATCAATGCACAAGGCCACTAATAAAAAGGGATGGAGATGAGGTAATTCCTCTAGCATAACTTTAATAGGAAAAATTCACCTCTGATGGCCTATATCTCTTTTTTTTTTATAGTAAATGGAGATAGTTACCATCGGGTAGGAGGTGGTGTGTAACTGAGGGGGTGGTTACCAAAACCACCCTAACTCCCCTATTTTCAAAATTCTATATATTTTTTGTATTTTTAGGGGAATTTGCTTCCAAAACACAAACAACTAGTGAACGATTAGGATGCAAAGTAAAATCAACAAGGGAATTCAATATTTTGTTGAATTCGCAAGCAAACTGAAAGAAACCAACAAATGACTTATGGCATGCTAGCATATTAGGAGCGAATTAGATTTAACACAAGGTTACAAACTTTTTGGATGCTAGGGAATTGCATAGGTTTATTGAATGTTTAAGGCCATAATATTAGTGGTCAAATCAAGGCTCTTCCATCCATAAGTGTCCTTTTGTGTGAAAAGCAATGAAAGTCAAAGTGTCATTATGTGAACTTTTGTCACAAACGAAAAAGTGACATTTTGAGTTATAACATGGTTATAACAGATGTCTGAAAACCATTATAATAACCAACTGAAGGGAACATGGAGTCAACAAATCTATGGATTCCAAGAATCCTAACCTCGACAAGACCTGAAATAGAAAAAGGATGTCAGACAATATTATCCCTAGGATAGATATGTCCATGTTCAAGATGATAGAACATGACTGCAAGAAAGATAGAATGTGGATCCATAACATTTATGTATTTGATGTAACTATCATGGCCATGACAAATACAAAGTAGATCCATGTTATATATATATATATATGGGCCATGGCGATGAATGAACATCGTGGATCCATGCCCATCAACTAATCATGGCCACAAAAATATACAAGGTGGATTTATGTCAAACTAGAGATCATAGCCATGAATGAACAAAGTGGATATATGTCTCATCAAACATTAGGAGATCGATATAACTTAGGTGAGTAATAGTTCTTCTAACGGTACAAGTGTCATATGAGCTATGGTACAGTCTTGCGCAACTCAGGAAATAGGAAAATGTAAGGATGTTAATGATGGTCAAAGGTCTTCCATCCAAACCTCCTATGGATACGAATACTACCCATACAAATAAATGAGATGAAGTCAAACATGGGGTAAATCGATTGATTACCAGCCATTGATGTATACGGATAACAAATGTGAGGGAACCCACCAATGATGATAATGGGGCCCAACATAGCTAATACATTCTAACAGGTGTGAAGATATTCTTGGACTCGAACACCTAAACAATCTATCAAGTAGGAGACATAGATGTATTACCGCTACTCAATAGTGAGGGAACTTGCCACTTATGACTGAAAGCACCAAGGTACTACTGGAACTCTAGACCTCATTTCTAGATCAAGATTAGTTGAATTAAGGGAAACCACTCATTTGGTGACCAATGATGTGTTGTCTCTGTTGAGTGCAAGGTCACATGTCAATGATGAAAACATGGACAGGATCCTATGAATCTAAGTGAATGCCTCATAATATATTATTTGTCGTCAACGAGACATCAACAACTTGGAAGAAGTCAATGGGGACCTTCTACATAAGCATGAGTATGAAGCACTGAATACATGATGGAAACATATCAACTCCAAGGAATGGGAAACACATGAGTTCAACATAACTATAGAATGGTTAACATAGCCTACATCCTTAAACAATGAGCACGTCAACAAAGTGACTTAGGAATCTTATGACACAAAGGGACAACAATGTAAATATGCAATGTATGAGACATTGACAGATTCTCCATATGATTGGAAGAGTAACCAATTGGAGGAGTGATAACTCTACAGTCATGGTTCAAATACTAAGATAAAAAACTATAACCCAACATGGTCGAAAGACTCAATATGGTGCTCTATTCAAGAAGACAAAACTAGCTACTAGTAATAAATAGATATTGGAGATCTTTCCCTTCCCTTCTTATTTTTAGAATATTTATTTTTTTGTATTTTTCATGCTATTAAATCTTGAAAAATAAAAGAATTATATAGTACATGGGAGAATATGAGTGTCAGGAAAAGTGGGACTAATTCCAAGCGCAATGAGAAAACCTATGCAGAATGCAGGGAACATGAGCAAGATAATAACACTCGAGGTGTGTTTCCTCCCGGTCATGGGTGTCATGTTGCAGAGGAAAAGTGATACAAGGATTAGTGATTATGAGGTAAGATATGAGGGCTTATATAATGGGATAAAAGCATGAAATCTGACATTAGGCTCATAATTGCAAGCGGGGTATATGCAAATGCAATTACAACTTAAACACAAAAAACAAGAGCCTTATAGGGATGGCTAGAAAGATGAGAGAAAGATGTGCAACTTTTCTCAAAGTCATGAAAAGACTACCAAGGCTCTCGAGTCTATGAAAAACATAACATGTTCACCAAAATGTGTTGGAAATACTAAGAGGGGGTGAATCATTATTTCACACTTTCAACATTAATTGTATCATATAATATTAAGCAATGACAATATCATTCAAAGACATACACAGTGCACCAAATATTTTACGCAAAATCCCAAATGGGATAAATCCAAAAACTTTATAAAGTTATGCGGAGATTACATTTGTGGGAAGCATCGAATTGTAGTGCCTTCCAACACTGACTAGATGGAGGAACCTACCTCCTATGAGAACTAACTCACAAATTTCTCAAATACCAATATGAAGGAAGTACCAACTCCTTTTGTTTTCCAACACCGACTAGATTGAGGCACCAACCTCCTATGAGCACCAAATAGAAAATTTCTTAGACACATATATGAAGGAAGTACCAACTCTTTGTGTTTTCTAGCACCAACTGGATGGAGGCACCAACTTCCTATGAGCACCAACTCACACTCCTTGTCACATGCCCTAATTTGCAAAAATAATTTTATTATATTTGAGGAACATTGTGTTAAATTTTATGCTAAGTTGTAATTGATGACCCAATGGGGTCAAGAATATTTAATGTAAATTCAGAATATTTTATTTATAAATAAATAAATGAGGAGACAATAGCTTAGGGAAGCTGTTAAAAGAGTGTTTACTAGTTAATTGGTGGAGGAGACTAGGTGGAGAGCAAACTGACAAGTGGCAGCATCCTCAAACCACTTCCTACTGTTGCAGGTGGCAACTTCCCTATATTTGTGGTCATGATTCCCCAAGAAAGTGGAATCAGAGCAAGTGGCTCATTTAATGAAAACTGACCCAGAAGACCTAGGCATCTCTATAAAATTTCCCATTGAAGAGACCTAAGGTTGCTCATTCTAGAGAAGCGATCATTCAGGGTGAATGAATTTACTCAAGAGAAATTCAATGGAGGGGAGTCTAGAGTGT
Source organism: Pseudotsuga menziesii (assembly GCA_001517045.1). Taxonomy (NCBI): domain Eukaryota; kingdom Viridiplantae; phylum Streptophyta; class Pinopsida; order Pinales; family Pinaceae; genus Pseudotsuga; species Pseudotsuga menziesii. The sequence continues at coordinate 673,973 of LPNX011050659.1, read as the reverse complement.
GTTTGAGGGGTTAACTGCTAAGATTGATCTAGTTGCAACTTCTAAGCTGAGGATCATACTGCTAAGAGCAGATTTTTATTACCGAGGTAATTGGACCAGTCAGGTGACAGAGGTCTTACAGTTGCTTTCTCCACCCAGTTCTCAACCAAGAAGACCAGGAACAAGCTCGGGGGTCCTGAGGAAGCGTTGTCTGAGCGCTCTCCAAGAGCTTGGTTGGGAGGAACAGCCTCCTTAAGCTGTTGTCGTCTTGTCCTCAATAGGTTCTATTTTCTTTTATTGTCTTCAGTTAAATCATTCTTAGTTTATCTACTACATGCATGTTGGTGTTTAGGGTTTATGAATGAAAAGTAACTAAGTAATGTTAGATTCAGTAAAATTATAGATTATAGTAGAAATAGAAATGATTATGTAAATAGTGAAACAGATAGAATTAAAATCTCCAAGTTGTGTTATAGCTCATGTATTTAAACATTTGGAGCACAATCGTATGAGTAGCTATGAATCGATTTTGAGTCTTTAGCTGGGCTCGAGGCGTTTGTGGCTGGACGCGCACATTGGATAGGGTTTCAGGCGTAGCAATGGCCGCCCCTGGGGGCGAGGATTCCCTTCCTCCCCCCCTTCTTGCTGAGATGGAAGCGTTTCGAAGGCTCGTCACAGGCGGAGGGAAGAGGACAGCTCCTCCCCTGGTCCCAAAATTCATCAAAAAACTTGCAAATATTCCTGAAATCGCCTTGCCAGAGACAACTACGGTTAAGATTTCTCTTGCTCTGTCTGAAAGAGGTCTGGTTGGCCAATTTATGGGGCTTTGGCCTCCAGCAAAGACCACCGACGGTTGGATTCAAAGAAATTGGAAGCCGCATCTAAAACAAGGAGTCACCTGTTACCCCCTAAGCAGTGGATACTTTCTCTTTGAATTTATAAATAAGGAGGATAAAGACCTCATCTTTAGGAACGGCCCATACTTTATGGGTTCCCAGGGGTTGTATCTTAATCGCTGGACCCCAGACTTTGATCCCTCGGTGGATCTGCCTAAGGAGGTGCCGGTTTGGGTAAGGCTTCCCAATCTGCCGATCCATTGCTAGAAATTTGAAGCACTGAAGATGATCGGCAATGGAATAGGAAAGTTCGTTGATAAGGCAGACAACAAGACCATCTACAACTGTGCCAGGATTTGTGTTGAAGTGAATCTTGAAGCAGGGCTACCAGAGGCAGTAAAGCCAAAGGTGGGCACTTGGACTCACTACCAGAAAGTGGACTACGAACATCTTCCGTTTAAGTGTAGACTCTGTCAAGAGCATGGGCATTTTCAGAGGAATTGCCAAAAAAACCAATCCCTGGATAAGGAAGAAAATGAAGGATGGCAAAAGGTCAAGAGAAACAAACCAGCCTCAAAAGCCAAAGAGACAAGACCTGATCAATCACAGAATCAGCCTCAGGTGAATGCGAATCCTTCGAAGGAGCCCTTGGTAAAAGATTCAGCTCCACCCAAGGAACCGAAGAAGGAATGCATAGAAATAGCCCCTCACTCAGTGACTTCTTCAGATAATACAGCCAAGAACAAGAATGACTCGATAGCAAAAGAAGCTTTGAAATTGGATGAAGAAAATATCACTATAGGCTCTGAAACTGGAGCTGAATCCGACGGGGGGCCACTGAGACTAGCAGCTCGGTTGGAACACCTGAAAGGACTCCAAGAGGAAGGAAGCCAGATCGAAAAAAAAGGGAGGATAAATCGTATAGAGATGTAACAGCAGGAGTCCAGCAAACCATCCCGGACATGATGGAAACCAGATCCTCAAAGAAAGGCAGGGCTCCGAAAGGAGCCACCCCCCCTCCTCCTAACCCTAATGCAGTTTGTCTCCTGGAATGGGAAGCAAGTCCAAAGAAGAAGTAATCAAAGATCTAGTCCAAATGAATTCCCTAGAGATCCTTCTGATCCAGGAGATGAAGATGGAGGCGCCTGAGACCATTCAGGCTGACAAAAAGTTTTGGAAAAAAGGAGAAGGAAGAGCAGTCAGCTCCAGGGGAGCCTCAGGAGGGATAGCCACCTTCTGGAACTCCTCCACTCTAGATCTGCTCGAGGATTATGGAACCACCCATTGGATCTTCACAAAATTGCAGCACCGAGACTCGGGGCAACAGATCAGCCTCTTCAACATCTATGCCCCGGTCCTCCTATCAGAAAAAAGAGATTGCTGGGACTCGCTGAACTTGTTCCTTACAGCAAACCAGCATGACAACCTGGTGCTCGCTGGAGATATGAATGTCACCCTGGCACTCTCGGAAAAGAAAGGAGGCTCCCCCGTAAGAGATTCGGCACGGGAGTGGGTAGAGGATATCATTTCAGGCTGGGATCTGGAAGATATCAAACCCAGCAAAGGCAAATTCACTTGGACAAATAAAAGAGTTGGTCTGGGACATATTGTTGCCCGCCTGGATCATTTTTTGGTTCACTCGTCCTTCCTAACACTTGGTCTATTTGCCAACTCTGAAATCCTTCAGGCCTGCATATCTGATCACAAGCCTATCTCTCTTTCTCTGACCACTGGAGAAAAGTTGGGGCCCATTCCCTTCCATTTCAGCCCCCTCTGGGTCTCCATGGAAGGTTTCTTAGATCTTATTTCGGAAACTTGGCAAAAGGCAGTCACTGGTTCGTCGTTCTTCATTTGGGAAGAGAAATTGAGAAGACTTAAAGTTGCTTTGAAATCCTGGGTGAAGACCCAGCCCTCCCCAATTTCTGAATGATTGCATGCCCAACGAGCTATAGGAAACCATCAGCTTCTCATGGAGGAGTCCACGATCACCCCGGAGCTGCTAAATGAGGAAATCAACCTTCAAAAGGCTCTACACTCAGCGCTGAGAAAAGAAGAGCAGTACGGGCGAATTAAAGTGCACTGTCTATGGCTCAAAGAGGGTGATAAAAATACCTCTTTCATCCATAAGCAGGCAGAAGCTCAGAAAAATCACAATAACATTAGAGAAATTCATTTCCAGGACCACTCGATCAGCAAATTGGAGGAGATAAAGACCGCGGCTCACTCCTTCTTTAAAGATCTGTTCACCGAAGAAATGGACACGCCCCCTCTATTGGATCGATATCCTCTTTCTGAGATCCCCAAGCTGATCAATGAGGAAGACAATCGCACGTTGATGGCCCCAATCTCGACCGAGGAGATAAGAAAAGCTATTTATGGAATGAACCCTGACAAAGCTCCAGGGCCTGATGGTTTCACGGCAAGATTCTTCACAGCCTGTTGGGACATCATTCAGAAGGATCTGGTCAAAATGGTGAGGAAATCCCAGAACTGCAGCAAAATCAGAGGGAGCACAAACTCCTCTTTTATGGCGTTAATTCCTAAAGAAAAAGGTGCACAAAATTTTTCCAGATTCCGGCCCATCTCACTCTGCAACACGGGGTACAAAATCATCACCAAAGTTATTGCAAACAGATTAAAAAAAATCCTCCCAACGATCATTCCGGAGAACCAGGGGGGCTTCATTCAGGGCAGACAAATCCAGGACAACATCATCCTGGTCCAAGAGGCAATCCATTCAAGTTGTCAACGGAAAGAAAAAGGTATGATAGTCAAGCTAGACCTTGCTAATACTTTTGATAGAGTTCGATTAAATTTTCTGTTTGCTGTTATGGGAAAAATGGGATTCCATCCCCAGTTAGTCAACTGGATCAAAGCCTGCATCTCGGGGCCCTGGATCGCCCCCTTGGTGAATGGGAGACCGGCCAACTTCTTCCAAGCATCCAGGGGCCTAAGGCAAGGTTGCCCACTATCCCCCCTGCTCTATGTAATTCAAGCCTCGGTCCTCAGCTTCCAGCTTGAAAAGAGAACCCAGCAGCATTCTCTAATGGGGCTTTCAATCTCCCCTAGAGTGAAGAGAATGAACCATGCTCAGTTCGCTGACGATACCCTACTCATGGGCCGGGAAAATCTCTCCACGGCTAGATCCTTCAAGAATGAGTTGGATGTTTACACAGAGGCCTCGGGAAGTGAAATCAGTTTGAGGAAAAGCAAAGTCTATAGCTGGAACTGCCCCCCTATCGAAATGACAGAGATTTCTAGGACGCTGAATATGGACAGAACCTCCAGGTGGGACTCCATAAAATACCTCGGAATTCCTCTTGTGAAATTCGCCCCTAGAAAGAGCCTTTGGTTGCCCTTGTTGGAAAAACTCAAGAGCAAAATAATGTCGTGGGGGGCCTCCTGGCTGAACAAAGATGGTAAACTTGTTCTAATAAACTCTGTTCTGGCATCCCTTCTAGTTTACCAAGCCTCTCTCATTTTAACCCCAAAAGGAATAGTGCTAGAAATTGACAAGCTTTTAAAAAATTTCCTCTGGGAAGGGGGAAGGAATGAAGGAAGGAAATTGCATTTAGTAAGCTGGAATAAAATCAAAGCTCCAAAATGGGAAGGAGGGCTGCAAATCAGAGATGTGGCCACTCAGAATTTAGCCATGGGAGGAAAGATTCTTTGGAAAATGATCAGGGGGAAAACCACTTGGAGCTCCAAAGCGTTGAGAACAAAGTACTTCAGAGTCCACAAAGAAAGGTGCCTGGACCACCCCCCGAGGACTAGGAAAGGCTCCCCAATCCTCTCTCTCTGTCTAAAGTCCTTGAACTTGATCTCTTCCAATCTTACTTGGATTCCTGGAAATGGCGCCAAAATAAAGTTTTAGGAAGACTCCATTCTAGGACAGCCTCCTCTAAATGTCTTGGAAGGATTGGAGAACATTAAAAACTGGCTTTACTCAAATAGCAAATTCACCCTTTGGGACCTTTCTAGGTGGGGTTCGGATGACTCCTGGATCAAGTGGGACCTGGGGCCTGCCCTGCTTCCTCTTGATGTTGAAGCTCGCTCTCTCCTGGATGCTCTCCAAGGTCTCTCCCCTTCGTCTTCCAAGCTGAAGGATAAAAGAGGATGGGGCTCCTCCTCTGGTAGGTACTCTGCTGCTGCTGGTTATGCAGCCCTTAAAGCAATTCCTTGGGCTGCTCCAGATCCCACAGTGTGGAGGAACCTATGGCTCCACCCCTCTCTTCCCAAAATCGATCTGTTTTGTTGGTCTCTGCTACACAATAGCATTTTAACCTAGGATAATCTTCTAAAAAGAGGATGGGAGGGGCCCTCTAGATGCCCTCTTTGTGCCAGCCATGAAGAAAATTCACTTCATCTATTTTTACAGTGCCCTTTTACTATTGATCTCTGGAACATTCTTCTCTCTCAGCTGAACCTGACTCTCCCCCTTTCCATCTTCTCCCTATTTGCGTATTGGCCCGATTTAGCTCCTTTTCCCCTCTCTAGATTGAAGCTGATTAAAATGTGTTGGATGTGGGTTCATAAAATCTTCTGTTGGAAAGTATGGCTGGAACGTAATAACAAAATCTTTTGGGAAAAAGCAGGTACTCCGACCCAAGTTGCAACCAAAGTGAAGGCCTTGATTGGGGAACTGGTTACTTTAAATCCAAATTTATCTAATGAATCCACCCCAGACTATAAGGGGCACAGCTGGTTCCATGAACTAGACCCCTCAATTCTCACCAGAATCAAGCTCTCTACGAAGCACCATGATCCGTGGGAAATCAGGTTAGAAGAGCAGGAGTTTATTAAATGGAGATCCTCTTTGAATGAGCACATTCTGCAGGTGGATGGGGCCTCGAAGGGAAATCCAGGGCCTGCGGGAAGTGGAGGAGTTTTGATAGACAATACCGGGAGGATTATTCTCAACTTCTCCTGGGGCCTGGGCAATAAAACTAACAATGCTGCTGAAATCCTCGCTATCTGGCAGGGACTTAATCAGGCAAGAACGCTTTCCATTAAGAAGCTCACTATAATAAGTGACTCCCGAATTACCATCCAAGCTCTCATCCTGAAGAAGGCCCCAAATAATATGGAGCTGACTCACTTCTACAGGAAAGTCTCATTGCAGATGGAAGCTTTCGAAGAGTTGAAGTTCTTCCACGTCCTCCGCCAACTCAACCAATTAGCAGGTCATGAAGTGAATTTGGGAGTCCAGTTGAGCAAAGGAGCTCTAAGCCTAAATGGAACCATCAATCACGTGCCCATACCTTAGTTCAAGCGTGGTTGTCCCTTTCAGATTTGACCAAGAAAGCCAAATGAGAAACTCGTTTTCTTTTAGTTTAGCGTTCCCTTCGATGGTAAGTACAAAGTGCCGAAGTAAGACCAATTTGCACCAGCGATTATATCATGACCACGGTTCTCCAGGTACTGGGTCTGATACCATTGGAATGGGCCTCCAATCGGTGTCCTCCAGGAAGATCCATCTCCAGCAGTGTAAATCCACTTTCCAGCAAAGGAAATCTCAGGAAATCAATGAGATTCCTCCCAAAAATCAGATGAAGCCAAAAGCTCATGCCTATTTCAAACAGCATTTTCCAAATAACTCCATCATTCATCTCTGTATTACGCTGAAGAAAATGCTGAGCTTCTCTAAGATCGTGTGCAAAGGAACTGAAGGGAACAGATCGGGTCTAGATATGGCATCTAGCTCATCCTCCACTCTAGAAACTCGCCTCTCTCAAATCCAGGCTGATCTAAACGAGCTCAAGACCGCAGTCAACAAGGTGGAGAGCAAACAAGTCAGAATGCAAACTCTCGGAACCAGTAGATGGGAGAGCATGAATATGGAGCTCAAAGAACTGAGGGAAGAAATTTTTGAAGACAAGTTGAAGAGCATAAAGGATTTGGCAAATGCTACAGGAGGAATCGGCTTCCGGCTGGCAGAGCTGGAAAAAAAGGTAGCATAAATGCTCAAGGAAAATGGAAAGGCTCCAAAACCAGAACTCTAAACTACTTCATCTCTGATCAGTTTATGTTATGTCTTTCAAGTTTTTCTCATCATGATTAAGCTCTTAAGAATCCTACTTCCGTATAGCTCATTCCAGATCTTTTGTAAAGGGCGCAAACTAAATATTGCCACCCGTATCTCTGGAAATTATGCTTATGACAGATCAAAAATTATGGATGTAAAGCTTCTGGCAGCTGTTTAGCCAGTTGATAAATAAAATAGCTCTATAACCGTTTTAGTAAAAAAAAAAAAATCTCCAAGCTGTGTTTTTCCACACCTGAACTCAGGTCGTACTCTAGCACAGTTGGATTTCTTATGTAAATGAAATGATTCTTTTATTTTAAATGAAATCAGTAGATAGATTTTACTTCATTGTTTATCAATTTCACTAACTAGCAGTACTATGTATTGTCTACATTTATTTACTTCAGCCAACTAAATAGAAAAATAGGTATACAAGAAAATAGTAAATATTATTATTATTCCAGTATTAGTATACTGATAAAAATACAGATATTATAGTTAGCAGAAGTAAAGTAAGTAAATTAACGTTACAGACCAGTGTGTGTTTTATCTAGGACCACAGGATTCTTTTATAATCCTTTTTACATTACAAAATTACAAAGAAATTATTGAAAGATTAACAATACCCTAGTTTTCAAGTATGCTGCACTAAACCCTAAGTATTTATTAACTAAGATTTAGAAGCAAAACTGTTTAGGATTTCTTATTTTCTTATAGAGTTAGCATCATACTTTTAACTGTAAGTCATATAATCTTCCCTTATCCTATTTTGAAAATAGAGTTATTAATGCTGTAAATATAAACAAGGATTTATTTTAAACTATAGGGTTAAACAACATTTTCAAAGCAGAGTCCTAGAATTTAAATTATCATCTCACAACAGTGCTTTAAAATAATTATAATTACAGAGTATTAATAAATACAATACATATGTAAATCATGAACAAAATAAACCAGTAATTATTAACCATTTGCAATATCAATCCTTAATCAAAGGTAGGCTTATAGCCTGTAGAATCGAAGGGTCGAAACCCAAGCCTGCTAATAAAACCAAATATACAAAAGTCTTTTATATTAAACTGTAACAAGATACATTACTGACAGGATAAGTAAAACCCAGTTCACAGTCTTCATTTTCTTGAAGTTCAAATGTAAAAGGAAAACTGAAGCAACACGAGACAGAGGTCACTTAACATCTTTGAGCACAGAGGAGATTCTTTATAATATTAAACAACATCATTACATCACTTAAGCCATAAGGCTAAAACTGCTTAACCAAAACCACATATACATCACAGCTTCAAGAGCCTGTGTTACCCAGCGAAGTATCACAAAGGTTTTCAAATAAAACATGGGTAATAATCATCAAACTAGAAATCATAACCAACAGAGATTCTGAAGCCATGTTTCCAACCACAAGAACCTTCATCCAACAACTCAAACCGCAAGCGGGGAGAACCCACGACAAGACCGGGGCTTACCAGTTGGAAGCCCATGAAGTTAACTGATGCACAAGCTTGCATTCCACTCAAGCCTGGAGCTGATAGCAGGAGCGTGCAAGAACATAAATCCAAATAATATTTAAACTCTGTTCATAAATTATTAAAACCCCAACTTGATAAATCGTTTGATAAGAGGAATTCGAGCAGGGTAAATGTATACCTGTGAACAAGAAGGAGTTTGGAGTCAAGAAGAAACAGTCACCCAGCTCGAATGCACTAAACCTAGAAGCAAGAAAACCCATGAGCCAACTCTGCGACAGAGACAGCAAAGAGATAGTCTCAAGTTTCATGATGCCAAGGCAAGGAACGAGCAGACACAAGGGTAAAACTATTTACAGGATTCGAGCCACTTGAAGAAGACTTTAACCACTCACACAATGATTTCTTTGCCCACGAGAGAAAATGAAACACAAACCACGATACCAAAAACCACCTTGCAAAGTAATCCAGGCTACAGTGCCAAAGAATAAGGAAGTTACAGGCCTCTCATGGCCGTAAGCACTCATAGCGCAGCCTACAGGATGAAAAACCCTCAGACCCAAATGCAAAGGAGTAGGGTTAAAATCGTTTTAGGTCAACCAAAGCATGGAGGAGGCTTGTCCACGTGCCCTTCCAAAAATCTAACCAAGTGTGGGTCAAGTTCTAATGTCAGCGCTGCACATTCAATTTTGAAACTTATCATTGCCAATAATAAAAATCATGCTATCGACCATATTATAATAGTTCACATGATTGCTTATCATGTCAACTTTTCCATTGATAATATTATACCATGCCTTGGAACTAGTATATTATAGGAACAAACTTATAATGTATATTGCCTTTAGTTTTGACTACATTATAGTAGTTGATAGGTAGCTAAAACTACCTTAGGTTATAAGTTAGGATGATGGGTATAGCTTGATATTGTTAAATTATAAATCAACATAGTATTGTAATATTGCAATAACACTTGTATCATGGTTATAATCTAGAGATTAAGAATACATCTTGTCTACTAGCTGTGTAAGAAGATAATCATAATTGCAAATAAATCAAACAAATTTGGTATTGTTTCATGACTAGTAAAGGAGAAATAGAGTATAGATATAATGTTATTATGATTTATTTTATAAACTGGAAAAGCTCTAAACTTCTCCACATAAAGACTTGATGTTGATAAGTGAAGGAGTCTCCAAGAAGACTGAAGACTAACCTTATTGAAAGAGTTTCTCATAAAAAAACTAATAACTCATTGTAAACTTTAGCAATGAAAAATAGAAGAATATGTTCATACTTAAAGAGCAGTACACTTGAGTTATAAACATAAAATAGCAGTAAGATCACGAAACAGTCAAAGTAATGATACACCAAGATCATGAGCTCTATGCTCACTATGGAAATCTATAATTGACTAGGTACTATAATTTGTAAAAGATAATCATCTTACGACAGATGAAACTTTGGAAGAACTCATTCTTGTAACTAGCATTGATTATGTCAACGATAAAAGGTCTTTATGGCTTAAATATAAATACTGTCATAGATCCAAAACAACGAAAGAAATTTACTTTACCTCATCGAAGACTTGCAGCTTAATAATCAATTTATATACTAGCATCTTAACATGCTAGAGAAGTAATTTCTTGACATAATTTAAAATAAACACCTACTTGATCATACGCTTACCTACTGAACCTGTAAGAACCAGCAGTCCATTGGAGTTAGCAGTACGCTAAGTAAGCCCCGATTTCAAACAAGGTATCTCACCTACTTGACAAAAGTAAATCATTAGTATAGCTAGTAGCGACTAAATGCAAGTCCTCTTTCTATCACATATGAAAATTAAAGTTGTATTAGTTTTTTTGTTATTTGAAACTATTCCTTAAATTTTGTTAAACTGTTTCATTTTCCGCTAACTGCTAACAGTTACTAAACTGCGATTTAAGACATTTTATGTCACTTTAAAAATTTTAATTTTTTACGAAATTTTGGGTCATTACACTCCTTGCCTCGTCCATCCAAGCTGATGATTCTTGTTGGTTTTGTTGCACTAATGTCAATTTGTTTTAGTCGATATGTTGCATCAAGCACTGATATTTTGCACACTGATTTTATCCAGCCTTCATCTTCCTATTTTAATTGTGATCTCTACCAACTTCACACTAGATTTTTCTTTAGTCTTTATATTATTTCATAGTTGCGACTTTGCACCTCCTTTATCTTCACAACGACAACTTATTCCAACTCATTTCAATTGTGACTTTGTGCTTCCTTCATTCACAATATTATGACCATTTACCTCTTTTTATTCATAAATGCGACAATGTGTTTCCTTCATCTACAGTATTGAACCATACACCCATTTGTTCTCACAACTACAATTATGTGCTTCCTTCGTATGTGCTACTACAACAATGCACCCCTTTGTCCTCAGAACAACGACTATACGCTTCCTTCGTGTACGGTACTCCAAATGCGGCTTCACAACTACTCTTCTCTAGAGCAACTAGTTATTAATCTCCTTAAAACCCCATTCCTCTTCAAATCAACTCACTCATGTACATGTAAAAACAAGTAGGGTGCTTCACTTATTTATACAATCCTTTGGTTCATTACAGGAAGGCCAACATGAATTTTTTCAACCAACGGTCATTCAAGTTGACTACTTTAAATTATGTTATTATATGGGTTATAGATCATTCAAAAATGCACAATTCATGCTTCATGTCCTTAATCTATGCAGGAAAGTTCCCATGACTTGGTAGTACTTTTGCGCGTACTCTTTTTTAAAACCTTGTTCTATACACTTCTTCAAACTGGCTTCAAGCTTCACATGCGTTCCAATCCTATTTAACATCAATGACAACAATAGGTGCATCCAAACCTTATTGAACATCAATGACAAAATTAGGTACAACTAAATGGAAATAATGGATGCTAACTACGGTGTCTCATGTGAGGTAGGATCTATCATAGAAACAAAATGACTTTTCTTACAAAAAGTGGGCTAATGTCACATTTTTGTGAAATGTGATCTTAAGGTTTATAAGGAAAAAAAGGCTAAATGCAATATGCATACCAGGGATAACCTAACATATATGCCATATTTAAAGAAAAAACCTGTTGAAATGATCACAAATGGAAAATAATCCCCTTGGTTCACATTCACCTATCCATTAAGACCAAACTAGGCAAAACGTTTAATAATAAAATTGCAAAGTAAAAATAAAGGGTCTAAACTATAGAAAAGTGGGTAAAATGACAAATAATTTACCACTTTGGAGAGCAAAAAATCCCTAAAGGTTTGAAAGTTGATTTCGCTAATCTAGGACACGAAATCGCCTTTTGTATTTTCCAAGTAGATCAACCATCCCTCGTATTTCATTTCATAGTTTTAGGTCCAGTTTTAGTTGATTAAATTCGTTATATTATCCTCATGGCGTAATTGCTAGAAAAGTATTAATGGGTAGCGAATTACCCGGGAATTCACTAATGTATAGTATATTTCCATCGAATAGGTTGTCGTTGTGTAAATATTTACCTGTGATTTACTCTGTAAGGTAAAAGGAAGTTCTGTTTTGAACCAAATTGTTTGTTTGTGATAGGGATGGCTTCCATTTGGAGTGAAAGGGAACATCAATACGTGGATAGGGATGCAATGGGTGACCCGTTCACACTAAATGCATTGCGCCGATGTAGATTACTCAAATTCTTTAGGATATCCAACATGTGAGCACAAAATGTACTACTCCACACTAATTCAATACTTGGATGCGGATTTGGGTGTATTCATGATCAGAGGGGAATTTTTGGATATCACCATGGAGGATATTTACTTCCTTATGGGATTATCATGGAGGGGAGCTCCAACAAACTTGAAAGGAGCTATCCATGGGAAAAATGCACTCTCAGTACAAGAGTACATAAACACATATTGTGTGGTTGGCATACAGAAGTCGGGTACATAGATATTGATTTCCGTGATTGCTAGGTTCCTGCTTAAAGTGATATTGACCATGATTACTAGAGTGGTGGGATCTGCAGTAGTGCATTTAGATTCTTAAAGCTTTATGCAGATCGGATTTGAGTGATTGAATGACACTTTATTTGATTGGTGCACATGGCTATTGACTAACATGAAAATTCAGTTAATTGATTACAAGATGATGGAAGAACAATAACTTCAGATATGGAAGCATAATAGTCTCATTCTTTTTTGAGAGGTTTTCATGTCTGATCCCAAGGGTCTCACTTCTTCCTTTGGATTCGAGGGATCCCAGGATGGCACGATGGACAGATCTACTATATTGTTTTTTAGGTGGATTTTTCACCACTACTTTTGATGAGGAGTACCATTCTTGGTGGAGCAGATGATTTCCCACCATCGAGGAGTATCCTTACAGTGGGCTGGACTTTCGTCATGGCCCAAATCTAGTGCTCCATCCTGGTGGAGATTGGGGCAGGATAGGTGAGTATATGTTTTTATTTTATTTAATTTTTTTGTATTATGAAAATAAGTTAACATAAAGATGTGTTTTTAGTGTATGAGTCTTAACAATAACTTATTGACCATGAAATTGATATAGAAACAAAATGACTTTTCTTAGAAAAAGTGGGCTAATGTCACATTTTTGTGAAATGTGATCTTAAGGCTTATAAGGGGAAAAAAGCTAAATGCAATATGCATACTAGGGATAACCTAACATATATGCCATATTTAAAGAGGAAACTTGTTGAAATTATCACAAATGAAAAATAATCCCCTTGGTTCACATTCACCTATCCATTAAGACCAAACTAGGCAAAACGTTTAATAATAAAATTGCAAAGGAAAAATATAGGGTCTAAACTATAGAAAAGTGGGTAAAATGACAAATAATTTACCACTTTGGAGAGCAAAAAATCCCTAAAGCTTTGAAAGTTGATTTCACTAATCCAGGACATGAAATCGCCTTTTGTATTTTCCAAGTAGATCACACATCCCTCATATTTCATTTCATAGTTTTAGGTCCAGTTTTAGTTGATTAACTTCGTTATATTATCCTCATGGTGTAATCGCTAGAAAAGTATTAATGGGTAGCTAATTACCCGCGAATTCACTAATGTATAGTAGATTTCCATCGAATAGGTTGCCATTGTGTAAACTTTACCTGTGATTTCCTCTGTAAGGTAAAAGGAAGTTGTGTTTTGAACCAAAATGTTTGTTTGTGACAGGGATGGCTTCCATTTGGAGTGAAAGAGAACATCAATATGTGGATAGGGATGCAATGGGTGACCCATTCACACTAAATGCATTGCGCCTATGTGGATTACTCAAATTCTTTAGGATATCCAACATGTGAGCACAAAATGTACTACTCCACACTAATTCAACACTTGGATGCGGAGTTGGTGTATTCATGATCAGAGGGGAAATCTTGGATATCACCATGGAGGATATTTAATTCCTTATAGGATTATCGTGGAGGGGAGCTCCAACAAACTTGAAAGGAACTATCCATGGGAAAAATGCACTCTCAGTACAAGAGTACATAAACACATATTGTGTGGTTGGCATACAGAAGTCGGGTACATAGATATTGATTTCCGTGATTGCTAGGTTCCTGCTTAAAGTGATATTGACCATGATTAATAGAGTGGTGGGATATGCAGTAGTGCATTTAGTTTCTTGAAGCTTTATGCAAATCATATTTGAGTGATTGAATGACACTTTATTTGAATGGTGAACAGGGCTACTGACTAACATGAAAATTCAGTTAATTGATTGCAAGATGATGGAAGAACAAGAACTTCAGATATGGAAGCATAATAGTCTCATTCTTTTTCGAGAGGTTTTCATGTCTAATCCCGAGGGTCTCACTTCTACCTTTGGATCTAAGGGATCCCAAGATGGCACAATGGACAGATCTACTATATTGTTTTTGAGGTGGATTTTTCACCACTACTTTTGATGAGGAGTACCATTCTTGGTGGAGCAGATGATTTCCCACCATCGAGGAGTATCCTTACATTGGGTTGGACTTTCGCCATGACCCAAATCTAGTGCTCCATCCTGGTGGAGATTGGGGCGGGATAGGGGTGTTGGAGACATTTACCACCTTACACACTCATTTTGGTCAATTTGGCCTAGTTAAACCACTATCCTAAGTATTATTGACTTAATTGACATCAGAGGAGCACTAGATGACATCAGCTAGATCACACCCATGGCTACCTTCAGTCAAGGAAGCTAACTTAGCCTTCTCCTACATCCGTGGAGGCTAACTAGAGCACTCCGGGGGTGATATGAGTGTCATTAATGCCTCATATTGCTAACTGATGGTTACAATCAGTTAAATAGAGTAGTGAAGGTGCCCTCCATCATTAAATTGATTATTTAATGAACTAGAGTCAACAGAGGTGCCTCCAACCACTTTTGATGTTCAGTTACACTTTAGTTAACCTCATCAGGGTTCATTGGAGCCGTTGATGCGCTAGCACTTGATGGTTGGCCTGCTGTGACATGTGTCTGGCCTCTTTTAGTTAAGACTCAATCATTTATTTCACTCTGACTTCAGTTAGGGCTCAGTTGAGTCAATTAGGGTTTTGATCAGTGGTTAACTTGAGTGTTGATTGTGGCTTACATTCAGTTAAGCTAGAATCACTCATTCAATTCGAATGACCTCCTTAGGAATTCGAATTGATTTTTCATTCATGCTTGCAGCATGACATTGTATTTCATTACCCATTCTTTATGTGAAGATACAGAGCGGCTACTCATTCCGTAGCCCGATTACACCATTTTCATTATCTTATTTGTTATTAATCTTTGCTGAGACTTGTGTTTAGTCCCTAGATCACTATGCAAGTTTAATATGGTATCAGAGCTCATGGCAGGACGAAGCTCAGATCTCTCAAAAACAAGGTTTTTGATAGATCTTGCATGAAAATTGAGCAAAAGCTCAAAATTCCAGCACTGCACCAGAAGCCAAGGCTTACCACTTAATACCCCAAGTAAAGGAATTGTTGATCAAGCTTGCTTGATCAACTATGTTGGGTGTGATGAAAACCTAAAATGTGCATGTTGTCCGACCTTACGGTGCCCTTTTTGTTGTGATTTGTAGGTTTTAACATGTACAACTTCAAATGGACTCATCAGTCCCTCTTCTCACCTCATTCACAAGCTATTCAGAATGGAAGTTGAAGATGATTGCATCTCTGAAGAGACAAGGTCTCTATGAGGTGTCTATTGGACTTGGAAAAGAGTCTTATGAGAATGAGAATGACTGGCTAAATGAAGGTGATAGAGATTTTGGAGCAATATGTCTGGCCCTTTTTCCTAGATTGCACTACCTTATTGGTTCTGCTGAATACCCAAAGGATCTCTGGACAAAATTGGACAGAACCTTTGGTAAGCACAATGAGGATCGTAATAGCACTTTGGAGATCACATCCAGCACCACAATATTTCTTTACTCAAAATTCTTGGCCTCTAATCTCTCTGATGAAGTTGTTCAATATGAAGATGAAGCAGAATCTTCTACACAGTCAATTCGAATTGAAGAAATTCTCCATGCAGTGACTCCTTTTCTTGATGCTCTGGAAGTCCAAGAGATCTCATATCTCATCTTCTCATCTTGCTGAAATATAAGAAGACATTTGAATCTCTGATATTGAAGAAAAATACAATTGCACTTCCATGCAAACATTCACTGGTGATTTTCCTTTGAATTCCGTGCAAAATTTGCCAGTAATTGCTTCTGAAAGTGAAGAGAAATTTGATTTTTCTCCCTCTAATGTTGCTGTTGGTGTGAAAATATGTAATACCTTGGATATTTTGGAAAAAATATCAGATTACAAGAGTGATCAATTCACTCCCCATGATCTAAATCTTCCAACAAATTCCTGCAGGATTGCATGCACCAAAATTCAAAATTTTGAAGAAAAAGACAACTGTGCATCCACCGTCTCGGTTGACCATACTTTTGGATCTGATATGAACCTTATTGGATCTGATATGATCTTATTTGGATCTGATACGATATTGCTTGGTTCAAAATTTTAGGTTCATAAACCTTCAGTACTGCTTGTAGTTGTTCTCATCAACGGTGTGAAGAAACAAGTACCGCAAGTCTCCTTTGAAACTGCTGCTGGGGATTTGATTTCATTTCATAGTTTTGGATCTGTTGTGAACTTATTTAGATCTGATTTAATTTTTGATCTGATATTATTTGGTTCATATTTTAAAATCCAAGAGCTTTCAGTCATGCTTGTAGCTGCTCTCACCAATTCCGGTGTGAAAATTCAAGTACCGCACTTTCTCTTCAAAACTGCTGATAGGGATTTGGTGTTAGTTTCCTCATATGAGGTTGTTGATATTGTATTATGTGATTCATTAGCTATTACAAAAGCTCTATCATATTATGGAGCTCAAGAATTCGCTCTCCATAGTCCCAGGGCTTCTCTACCTTTGGTCACATGTTCATCTCCTCACAGAACTAGTAAAGAGGAAGACATTCTGCATCTGCTTGGACACTTGCTCCTAAGATTTGGGGCTGATTTTACCACTCATGGTTTGTTGTTCAAGGCTGAAACATATCATTTTCTTGAGTGTTCCACGCATGGTTTGAATCCTCAAGAACATGTTGTAACACCCCAGTTTTGACCCCGTTGCATTAGATGTATATGATGATGTATATATTGTAAATGATCAGGGTGTGGAGCTAAAGGCCAAGGCCCCACCATTGATCGGTTATGTTATGTTTTGGATTTGAATTGTCACCGATGGTATATCGGGGCATGCGGCATATATTATGTTGGTCATCATGTAAATATGCATCTATAATTAATTAAATGAACCCGAACAGCTACGATCGCGGCAACTAAATCGAAAGGGGCATGATTTTCACAAGGATAAGGATGTGGGGGAATTTGTCAAACCTTGGCCAACGGGGTAAAAATACATGTGTCATCTTCCCTTGTTTAATTCCAACCACTTTCATTGAAGAATGGCTGCTGGTGGTTGAGGCAGTTAATTTCTTTGGGAGTGGGGTGACAGGACTGTCAGTCCTCACCCACACACACACTCCACCATAGCATTTGACTTCACCATGGAAGGAAAAACCTTCATGCAGACATTTTTTTTCCCTCTCTCTCCACGACTGTGCTAAAGGCTCATGCACCTCCAATTTGTGTCCTTCCTGTTGTTTGTTCATCCACGGACAAAAACGGAGCTGTTTTCTCCTCACGCAGGGCCTCCATTGCTGGGCATTCTCACGTAGAGGGATTCTTTCCCGTTTTTCATCTTCACGCACAGGATTTTGCTGGATTTACCCACACAGTAGTTTTCTTCTGCGGATTTGTGAATAATGTGGGCGGATCCTTTCCTCATGGGTTGACTGATGGCTCTACGTTGCTGTTACTCACGCAACACATTGGGAGCTGTTGGTCACGGTCACCCACGATTTCCTGTAGGAGGCCATTTCACGCTCAAGAACTATGTGCGGTCTGTGTAATTCTTACTCGCTTGCTTAGCTGTTCAGGGACGGACTGTTGTTTCCCCATGCTGTGAATCGTGGTTGTTTTTATGCCTTGAGGCTGCTGCAGACTGTTTGAATTCATTTTCCCTGTTTAAGCTGTGGCAGCTAAATTAATTGCCTGAGGGCAATGGTTGGTCTTCAGACTGTGAGAGGAGCAGGGAAGGGGGCTTAGTTTTGCTTGATAAACCTGGTGGCTAGAACCACACAGACAGAGCTAGAGGGATGACCTTCTTTTCCATCACCCCTGAATAGCACTGGAAGGGAATGCAGGGCCTGAGGGACTGTGTAGCAGAGAAGGGACTGATTCCTTGTGTTGGGTGTGTTTGGGTGTCTTAGAGGTCAAGCTAGTTCTGGTGTAGGTGTTCTTGGCTCTGTAATGAGCTCACCAGCTTCGCAATTTGCCTTCTCCAACTCCTTAATGGCCTGATAAACCCAATTATGTTGGCTTGGCTATGTGTTTTGTGTATCCTTGGCTACGTGTAAGCCTGTTAATTCCCTTATTCCTTGGATAATCATGCCCAGCTCGGGGGTGGCAGCGCTGCTGAGAGATTAAGGAGCACACTGGCCTATGGTTGGGTGGAACGTTGCAGTGACGTAGTTGGTTGCGGAAGGAGTTTTCATAAAATAAGTGATCCTGCCTATTTTACTTATGCAACCTTACTTTCTATTAATGATATGATGAACATGTTGCATGAATGCTTATTGAATGTATGATGTTTCCGCTGTGTCTGATAGATGATTGCATCTGTGCATGATGAATATTCATGTGAGCATATTCTAGTTCAATATACAAGTTTAAGCATTCCATTTCAGTAATTTTGTGCCTGTACATGTTCACGGGGCTCTTAGCCCGGGTGGTTAAAGCTTGTAGTCGCATCCTCTTCGCCGGTCGGAGGCATGGGGACATGACACATGTGCTTTCTCTTCAAATGATTTCAGCTGCTCTACATGGGTCCAGTTTTCACCGTGCAACTGTTTATATTTTTTATTCAGTTGAGTGCATTGTCCTTCTTCCAAAGTGGAAGATTCCTCCAGACATATTCATTTAGTTTGGATTCAGAGGTTCACATGCACAGTCTCAGGATGTTGCTACATAGAAGAACCAATTCTTGATTTACTGCTTAGTTTGAGGGGGGGTATTTTTCCCATCAGGTTTTCCCTGTTTCCTTGGTTATATTAAGCAGCTACTTTATTGTACAGGGTGACCTATGGCCTTAGTTGTCAGGGCCCTAGCATTTTTATGCATTTATGTTTTCTAACTCCTCCTGAGTATAGCTTAAGGGGGGGTGTTGGAGACATTTACCGCCTTACACACTCATTTTGGTTAATTTGGCCTAGTTAAACCACTATCCTAAGTATTATTGACTTAATTAACATCAGAGGAGCACTAGATGACATCAGCTATATCACACCCACGCCTACCTTCAGTCAAGGAAGCTAACATAGCCTTCTCCTACATCTGGGGAGGCTAACTGGAGCACTCTGAAGGTGATCTGAGTGTCATTAATGCCTCATATTGCTAATTGATGGTTAAAATTATTTAAACATAGCAGTGAAGGCGCCCTCCATCATTAAATTTATTATTGATTGATTATTTAATGAACTAGAGTCAACAGAGGCGCCTCCAACCACTTCTGATGTTCAGTTACACTTCAATTAACCTCATCGGGGTTCATTGGGGTCATTGATGCGCTAGCACTTGATGGTTGGCTTGTTGCGACATGTGTCTAACCTCTTTCAGTTAAGACTCAGTCATTTATTGCACTCTGACTTCAGTTAGGGCTCAGTTGAGTCAATTAGGTTTTGATCAGTGGTTAACTTGAGTGTTGATTGTGGCTTACATTTAGTTAAGCTAGACTCACTCATTCAATTCGAATGACCTCCTTGGGAATTTGAATTGCTTTGTCATTCATGCTTGCAGAATGACATTGTATTGTATTACTCATTCTTTATGTGAATATATAGAGCGGCTACTCATTCCGTAGCCCGATTACACCATTTTCATGAGTTATTTGTTATTAATCTTTGATGAGACTTTTGTTTAGTCCCTAGATCACTGTGCAAGTTTAATAAGGTGAGTATATGTTTTTATTTTATTTCATTTTTTTGTATTATGAAAATATGTTAACATAAAGATTTTTTTTTAGTGTATGAGTCTCAACTATAACTTATTGACCCGAGAATGTTTTTGTCAAAATATTCTAGCTCATAGGCACCCTTATCGAGGACTTTCCTAACGATATAAGGACCAATCCACATAGAAGTGTATTTCCAAAACTCTAATTCATCATTCTTATGGTTGTAGACTAACACTAGATCTCCCACATAGAAGATACATGGGTGTATTGATTTATCATATTGGGCCTTAAGCATTTTTCGTTTTCTTCAATGGAAGTAACAACATCCCTCCTATGTCTGTCTAACTAATCCATATATAAAAGGCCTTCTTTAAGTTTGTTAGTGTATGGTAGGAATTCTATGGCTAGTTTCAAAGACGGAATTTCACACTCGATAGGTATCATTGCTTCAACTCCATGTACAAGCTAGAAAGGCATGAATCATATCACTGTCTTGACAAAGGTTCGGTAATCTTACATAGATGGATAAAGTATAACGTGCCAATTAGACCTATGTTTCTTCATTGTCCTCTAAAAAATGGTTTTCAAATACTTATTAACTACTCCTACTTATATATTTACTTTAGGATAATACAGTGAAGAGAAATCATTATGGAAACCAAGTTTCTCGGCCAACTCTTCCATCATCTTGTTTTGAAAGTGAGTGCCATTGTTAGTAACAATCATTCTCGAGATTACCAAAATGAGCAATTATCTTATTGAAAATGAAGTTTGCAACAGTTTCACCATCACAACAAAAGGTAGGCATGGCCTCAACCCATTTAGTGAAGATGTCTACAACTACAATAATGTATTTATGGCCACTAGCCAATGCCATATTACACGTTGTGAAATAATTTCTCCACTTAGTGAAGGGACTAACAATGATAAATGGGTATAAAGGAGAAGGATGGGTGCACATATTTTTTGTAAACATTTGACATGGATGACACTTTTTAAAGGATTTAATACAAGTAGAGAAAATTTTGCATAGGTTTATTTTATGTCTCAAATCGGATAATAGAGGAGAGTATTTCTCCAAAGAATTTGATAAATTTTGTATGCATAAATGAATTAAGCACCAAAAGACTAGTTCATATACTCCAGAACAAAATGGTGTGGTTGATCAGATGAATCAAATGATCATTGAACATACAAGAAGCATGCTTAACACATCTGGGTTGGATAATGGATTTTCAACATAGGTCATTGATAAAACTACTTATTTGATTAATAGATCACCTACAACTGTGTTGGATGTACATATTCCAAAGGAGATTTGGTGTGGTAATCCAATTGATTATTCTCATTTGTGTATTTTTGGATATAATGCATTTCCCCTTGTGCCTAAAGAAAAAAAGGTCCAAACTTGACCCAAAGTCAAGGAAATGTGTTTTCCCCAGTTATCATAATACAATAAATGGGTATATACTATGGGATCCTATGGATTACAAAGTAATGGTTAGTCAGGATGTTATTTTTAATGAAAAATCTATGCAAAGGAAGGAGGTAAAACAAACACCTAACATTGTACCTGTTGAAGTAGAAATGACTGAAAATGAAAATGAAGCTTTTGATCAACGTGAAGAATATTAAGTTCAACAACCACAACTTAGCAGATATACACATCCCAATAGATGTCCAAAAAGGTATTCTCCTGATTTGCAGACCTCTTTTTCTTTGATAACTAATGATGGTGAAACTAATTCATTTTGGGAAACTAGACAACCAGAGAATGAAAATGAATGGAGGAAAGCCATGGATGAAGAAATGAAATCACTACGCAAGAATGAAATTTGGGAACTTGTGGATCTCCCACAAGGAAGAAAGGTTGTTGGAGAAAAGTGGGCGTATAAAGTAAAGAAGAACAATGATGGCTTGCTGAAATGTTATAAAGCTCACTTGGTGGAAAAGGGCTATGTGCATAGCTATGGTATATATTTAATGAAAAATTCTCTCCATTTGTGAAGCTAACTATTGTAAGAGTTACTTGCACTTGTAGCAACACGGGATTTATAGTTGGAGCAACTTGATGTTAAAACTTATTCCTCCATGGTGTTCTCAATGAAGAAATTTAAATGGATCAACCTAAGGGATATAAAGAAGAGGAAAAGAGCATCCAGTTTGAAGACTCAATAAATCTGTTTATGGATTAAAACATGCACTAAGGATGTGGTACAGAAAATTTGGCACCTTCATGAAGAGCCAAGGTTTCAGTAGAAGTACATTAGCCATTGTGCATATTATAAGAGGTTTGATGATGGTAATTTTATGATCTTTTTGTTGTATGTTGATGATATGTTGGTTGCAAGCCCCAACATGAAGAAAATCATTGATCTTAAGGCTCATTTGGCTAGGATATTTCAAATGAAGGACTTAGGAGAAAGACATCAAATTTTAGGGATGAAGCTTCATAGGGGCACAACAAGTAGGAAAACGTGGTTAAGTCCAAAGTCATATATACAAAATGTTCTATAGTTCTCCAATATAAAAAATGAAAAACAAATTAGCACCCTACTTCCAACACATTTCAAATTGTCTTCCAAATATTATCCTAGCATAGAAGCATATAAGACAAGCATGCTTTGTGTATCATATTCATTAGCAGCAAGGAGCCTCTTGTTCACCAGGTGAGCATCAAACTGGATACTTCCCAAGCAGTGGGATTTGTTAGTTGGTTCATGCATGGAAAAACCCGATAAGGAGCATTAGAATCTTGTGAAGTGGATACTTAGATATCTAAGGGGCGCTTCTTGTGTTGTTATTTGCTATAAATTAACAAATTTACAAATTAAAGGTTTTGCAAATTTTGATTTTGGTGGAGATAGAGATGGATGAAATCCTACTATAGGATAAACTTTCACTCTTACTCTTGGAGTGGTAAGAGAAACATCTAAGGTGTAGCTAGTGGTGACCTTATCAACCACAAAAGAAGAATATGTGGCAGCAACTAAAGCCAGTAAATAAACAATATTACTAGAGCGACTAATGGATGAATTCAAGATGATGCAGGGGAATATTATTTTGCATTGTGATAGTCAAAGTGCTTGATCCGGATTTATGCAGGAATGCAACAGAATACACAAATAACCATAGAAACAAATATGCAGCAGAAATAACACTTCATTTCATTAATCAATAATTGAAACTTGTTTACATGCAGAATGGAAATAAACTAGCTAGAGTGCTGGTACCTTATCTCTGAGAAGAGATGTGGCGTCTACATGCCTCTAAACTCTCCGTTATAATGAGGATCGAAGGCCTATATATTATTGAGAAACAATGGAAACCCTACACATCCAAAAACCTAACCCTAGGAAGTGAAACGCTAGAATGTGGGCCCCGTTGGGTAACTTGGTACATCAATTTCCCGAGGTCGTAACTTTAGCATACTACCTCTGTTTGACGCACATGATACATCATTGTAAAGATTTGTTTAAGGACTACATCCATAAACAATAAATATTAAGTTCGAAATAGACTCATATTTTTCCAACCATTCGATGCTAAAAAAACGTTGTTTAGGGCCTCAAAACGGCTCCGGAAGTTTAGGACCCAAAAACTATCGAAAATAGTAAATTGTGCTACAATTAAGGAAACAATGGTGGGGGTCCAAGTGGAATAGGTGGGTGGCCACCAATATCCTCCTGTATCATTCCTCCCCCCTTAGGAAGCAATGGTCCCCATTGCGTTGAGTTCCTCCATGAGATGAGGAAACTTTTGCTAAACTTGGTCCCTGGTGAGCCACTTTCCCTAGTGAAGGAGTTGGCCTACTTTGACAACTCGATATAGATGGATATTCTGTTGGTGGGTGTTCTTGATTTGTGTGTCCATAATCTGATCAGTTGTGGCTTGTTCCATACAGTTGGGATTTAACTCTGTTGGTGTGAGTTGTTCTGCCATGTCTGATGTGTCCAGTAGAGGTGGAAAGTAGGGCCCAAGGTGATCCACATTGAACACTGGGTGCAGACCAAGGAATGGTGGAATACTGAGCTCAAAGGCATTGTCCCCGACATCCTTGGTGATGGTGTATGGCCCATATCGGAGTGGGCGAAGCTTGCGATGGGGTCCAGCAAGGCGCTCCTTCTCCAAATGTAGCCACACTTTGTCGCCCACCTGGAAGTTGTGTTGCACCCAATGTTGATCATGTTGTTATTTGTACTTAGCTTTGGATTTGTCCAATATGTCATGAACCTGTTGGAAAATGTGTTGAATGCGCTCAATGAAGTTGTTCACCTTGGAAACTTCAAACTGGATATGAGCTGAATCAACCTGAGTAGCTGCAAATGGCATGGCTACGTCCAAGGGACATAGTGGCTGGAATCCCAAGCCCACCTGAAAGGGGCTGTGGTTGGTTGAGCTATGGAGGGATTGGTTATAGTTGTGTTGTACATAGGGGAGGCTCTCATCCCATGTGCTTGGATGCTTTGAGTTGTACATGCGCAAAATGTGTACGATCATCCTGTTGACGACCTCTGTCTGGCCATCAGTATGGGGATGGAAAGCTGTGGAATTTGTGAGCTTGGTGTCTAGAATTGACCATAGGCTAGACCAGAATGTACTAAGGAACCTGCTGTCTCGATATGAGATTATGGACAGTGGGATCCCAAAGTGTACCCACACTCGTTCAAAGAAGAGTTTAGCAGTGGCTTCTGCTGTGATATTCTTCTTGCAGGCCGCCATTATGGCCATCTTTGAGAATCTATCAATGACCACAAACACACAGTCGTTGCCGTGCTTAGTAGAAGGAAGGCCTGACATGTAATCCATGGAGATGGATTCCCAAGGTCAACTAGGGGTAGGCAACGGAGTATAGATGCCTTGCATCTTGATGGATGGTTTGGCAATGGCACAGGCAGTGCAGGATCAGATGTACTTCCTGACGTCCTGTCGAAGGTTCGACCCATAGAAATACTTCTATAATACTGCCATTGTTTTCTCAACCCTGAAATTCCCAGCAACCTGACTGTAGTGCGCTTCCCAAATCATCTTGGCACGCTCACTTGAAGGAACACAAAGGTGTCCCATGTGACATAGTAGTACATCCTGGAGGTGAAATTTTGGAACTTGGTTTCCCTCCAACAGTGTCTGGTATGTGTGGCTGAATTCTGGATCGCTCTTGTAGAGAAGCGGCCAATCAGAAGTCTCGTGCCCACAAGAGTTAAGCACGGTGGTTATCACCACGATCGGTGGTCGACTGAGGCAGTTGCAAAATTATTGGTGCTTCCCTTCTTGTACTTGATGTTCAAATGAAACTGTTCTAGATATGTGGAACACTTCTGATGGAGATCGTTCTGTAAATTCCCTTGTGTCTGTATGAACTGCAAGGGTCAGTGGTCTGTGTGGATGATCGTTTCCTTCCCCAAAATGTAATGCTTCCATTGTCGACAAGCCTGTACAATGGAATACATCTCTTTGTCATAGGTGGGATATTTGCAGACTATGTTGGATAGTGTCTCACTGTGATATGCCACTGGATGCCCTTGTTGAGTAAGGACTACCCCAATAGCATAGTTAGAGGCATCTATCTTGATCTCAAATGGTTATTGCAAGTCTGGTAATGTGAGCACTGGGCACAGTAGAGATGATGTTTCAATTCTGCAAACGCCTTTTGTTGAGTTTTGAACCAAAAGAATTTTGCTTTCGCTCCTCCCTTGGTGACTTGACTCAAGGGCTAAGTGATATGAGAGAATCCCAACACAAACCTGCGGTAGAAATTAGCAAGGCCCAGAAAGTTGTGGAGCTCTGTTAGAGTAGTTGGGGCTGGCCAATCCCAAATGACTTGGATCTTGGTTGGATCCACATGTACACCACACTCATCAATAATGTATCCTAGATACTGAACCTAGGTCATGCCAAAAGTTCACTTGTCCAAATTGGCACACAACTTTTGTTGCCGCAGTGTTTGGAGGACCTGTCGGATGTGGTGGATGTGCTCTTCCCAAGCCTGGCTGAATATCAGGATGTCATCCAAGTACACTACTACAAATGAGTTGGTGAATGGCCACAAGATGTCGTCCATCAGTCTCATGAAGGTTGCAGGAGCATTGGTCAGCCCGAAAGGCATGACCAACCATTTGAAAAGGCCCTCCTTGGATTTGAAGGCACTCTTCCACACATCGGTCAGTTCGATCGGTACCTGGTGATACCCGGACTTTAAGTCGATCTTGATAAAATATTTCGCCCCTTTAAGTTGGTCCAGGAGGTCATCAATCTGTGGGATCGGGTACCTATTCTGGATAGTGATCTTGTTCAGCACCCAATAGTCAATACAGAGTCTTCAAGTCCCATCCTTCTTCTATACCAACACGATCGGGATCCCACAAGGTGATGAACTTGGCCAGATGTGACCCTTTTGCAGCAGCTCCTGAATTTGCCTCTTGATTTCATCATTCTCCATAACAGATCATCGATAGATCATTCCATTGGGCAACGACGCACCTAGGGTCAGATCGATGGGGTGCTTCACCTAACAGTGGAGAGGCACCCCAATGGGTGAGGTGAATATGTCTCGGTACTCCTCCACAACCTTGTCCATTTGTTGTTGTCGTGCGGAGGGGCCCTGTCTGGAGGTTGTGGCCATGATCTTCTTCTTTCCTTGAGGGTGGATCATCAAGAAAACAAACTTCCCAGTTTTGGAAATGAGGTTACTGCATTGTTTTGCAGTAACCAAAGAGATAGTGGCAAGAGGTGGTACCTCTGGTATCCTGTACAAATTATTTCCCAACGTAATAATAACAGCGCGACGCCGAGATTCATACACAGCATGTCGCTTCCATAAGTATGGTTGACCTAATAATACATCACAAACATCAAGAGGAGCAATATCACATAATACCTCATCGGTGAAGGGCTTGATGCTATAGGGAAGGCGACACTGTTGGCTGACGCGGAGATCCCGTCTTTGGTGAAGCCACCTGATGGTGTACGGTTGCAGGTGTGTTGTGGTCGACAAACCCAACCGCTTCATGACCTTTGCTGAAATCAGGTTCTTTTGGCCCCCACTGTCAACAATAAACTGTAGCAGAGAACCCTTTACCCACATCTGGGAGTGGAAAAGACGCTCCTCCTCCTTTGAATCTTCTAGTTCTTCCTTTTGGATCTTCATGGTGGCAATGGTGGCGTTGGGCTCTGCATCGATAATCTTCTTCCCTTTATCATTCCCCTTCTCGGGTTCTGATTCAATGTCAAAGTATGCATCTAATTCAGAAGCCTTTATCTCAGCCACCAGTGATTGCTTGGCCCGACACTCACTTGTGTTGTGAGTGGGGCTCTTATGGAACTCACACCACTTTCTTGCTTCTTTCTTAGGCTTTGCAGTGTTGCTCTTTGCTTGTGGCTTTGGAAAGTTTTCTTGAGTCATCATGCCTTAGCTGTGTCCTTGGTTCTGTGGTTTGGGGGCACCTTTCCCTTGCTTCTGATTTGTAGATTTAAAGTCTCACTTTTTTTGTTTGAATTTTTGCTCAATTTTGGCAGCATACCGATATGCCGTACCAAGCGAGGAGATGTCGAGGAACTCCATTTCCTCTTGAATGTATCTGTGTAGACAACTGCGATACTTCAGCACCAAATTTTTCTTTGAATCTTTGATACCCAACTTGGTGCTCAGGGTATGGAACAGATTCATCAGCTCATGCACATCTTGATCTCTTTGCTGCCGTAGTGTAGTCCATTGTATCTACTTGTCCTCATAGCTTCCCACCGGATAATATTGTCCCTTTATGGCATCTCGGAAATAATTCCAAGTGGATACAGTCGAGAATAAAGAGGGTTCCTCCTCATTCTTTCTCTCACAGTAGGTTTCCCACCAGTCCTTGACATGGGGGGCAGCTTTGACTAGAGAAAAGGTAATCTTTTCCCGATCGAAAAAGTCATGAATCGAGAAATATCCTTCTAATAGATTCAACCATCTATCTATGGCGTCTGCATCTATTCGGCCATCAAATATGGGAATGTTTAAGTTTACTTGTACCTTAAAAGGGGTTGTGCCTCCAGAGTGGCTGCTAGATGCAGATGCGTCGCCAGTGGGAAGTCGTTGAAGGATCTGGGCGAAGTTATCCATCATCGCGTTCCTTTGTTTTTCAAGGGCCTCCTCGAGCAACATTTTGATAGGATCTTCTGTGCCCTCATCTTTCTTTTCATCCCCCATGGGTGGCCATTAGGATTTGCGAGGCTGATCTTGTAAAGGTTCAACTAGATCAAGCCCTAACTCTTTATACCCCACCTTCGTTGGGGACATGCAAAGAAGGATCGAGAAAGAGCAGATTGCTCTGATACCACTTATCCGGATTTATGCAGGAACGCAACTGAATACACAAATAACCATAGAAACAAATATGCAGCGGAAATAACACTTCATTTCATTAATCAATAACTGAAACTTGTTTACATGCAAAATGGAAATAAACTAGCTAGAGTGCTAGTAGCTTATCTCTGAGAAGAGATGTGGCAGATACATTCCCCTGAACTCTCTATTACAATGAGGCTCAAAGGCCTATATATTATTGATAAACAATGGACACCCTACACATCCAAAAACCTAACCCTAGGAGGTGAAACGCCAGAATGTGGGCCCCATTGGGTAACTTGGTACATTAATTTCCCAGGGTCGTAACTTTAGCATACTACCTCCGTTTGACGCGCATGATACATCGTTAGAAATATCTGTTTAAGAACTACATTCATAAATTAGAAGTATTGACTTCAACATGGACTCATATTTGCCTGACCATTTGATGCTGAAAAAACATTGTTTAGGGCCTCAAAATGGCTACAGAAGTTTAGGACTTGAAAACTGCCAAAAATAGTAAATTGTGCTACAATTAAGGAAACAGTGGTGGGGGTCCAAGTGGAATAGGTGGGTGGCCACCAATATCCTCCTGGATCAGTGCTATCCACTTAGTGAAGAATCTGGCATTTCATGATCACATGAAGCATTGATATTAAGTACCATTTCATAAGAAAAATGGTGGAAGAATATAGGATCCTATTGGAGAAAATAGATACCGATGAAATTACTTCAGATAGGCTTACAAAGCTACTAAAAATATAGAAGTTTGAATGGTGAAAAAATTCTTTGGTCTCGCTGAAAATGTGATGAAGGCAACATTGGGAAATGGCACATGAGAGGAAAACATATGCATTGAGCTTCATGTATATCGAATTCAAGCAAGATAATGTTATGAGGCGAAGTCAATATCTAGATCTTTGGTATCTTTCCTATATAATGGTACATGACTATCCCCTCTCATGATTCATATGCATCAAGGGATGAGCCAAGACCCCCTTGCTAGGGGGTGTGGGGGAAAATCCCCCAAAGTGAAAATTTCTAGACCATGTTAGTGTATCCGTGTTCCTTCTAGAACCCTCATATTTATTGTATAAAAGGGAAGTGACCCCTAGCATTGTATCACAATAGAAGAAAGCATTCTAATTTTTTTGTCTAATGGTAATCAAATATCAAACATGTCATTGCCTCATGGATTCACTTGTGCACAATAGGGTCTCCAAATAAATATCATGTTCTATTGTTATTGTTGTTGCTTCTATTTTTTTATATTTTTCTAATATCTTGTCTCAAATCCTAGAAAACTCGCAAGCATAGGGTTTTTTTATGCAAGTGGGAGCTACAAAAATGACAGTTTGTTTAAGCAAGTTCAAAAGAGATAAGTTTGATGGCAATAATTTCTCCCTATGGAATATGAAGGGGGAGGATTTGTTGATTTGAAATGACCAAGCCCTAGCATAGAGGGGTTGTAAAAAAACGAATGGTATGATAGATGAAGGGTGGATAGATATGGGCTAGAAGGTGGTTTTTACAAATCATTTTTCCTATAAGACTTTCTTGTGTTCAATGTTATTGAAGAAAATATTGCATAAGCCCTTTGGGAGAAAACTGGGAAGATGTATGAGACTAATTTAACAACAAATAAGGTTTTCCTGGAAAAATGGATTTATCATCTAAGGATGAAGGAGGTTTCAATGGTGGAATATCATATGAATGAGTTTTATACCCTTATCAATAAACTAGTATTGGTTCATACAAAGGTGGAGGATGAGGACAAAGAAAACATTTTACTCTATTCCTCTAGGATACATGGGATAATTTGATGATAATAATCACCAAATACTCATCAGTAACTCTAAATTTTATTATGTGCTAGCCACTTTTCTATGGGAAGAGTTGAGGCAAAAATCATCTATAAATCCCTCTACTAGTGAAACCCTATATGCGAGAGGACTATCTAGATAAAGGTGTCAACAAAGTAGATCACATACCATATATAATCCTAAAGGATGCAAGATGAAAGGGAAGTGTTGGAATTGTGGGAACCATAACACTCAAGGAAGAACTATTGGCATCTGAAGAAAGAAAAGAAGGATTAAAAGGAAAACCAACCATCAGTCGAGGCTAGCATAACATATTTAGAAGAAATGACAATGTGTGAGGTTTTTCTACCTTAGTAACAATAGATCTCTTTTATATGCTTAGGTTTTGGACTTAGGTGCATATTTCCACATGTCTCCACATAAAGATTGGTTTGTCAAATATTAACCCTATAGTGATGGGATTTTCTACTTGGGTGATGGTCATCCTCTAGAAATTGTGGGAAGAGGGGATATTAGGATCAAGCTAGATGATGGGAGAGAAAGGAAGTTACGTGATGTATGACATATATCGGGTCTACAGAATAATTTTCTCTCAATCAATATGATGGATAAATCGGGGTATTCTACTAAATTTGGTGATAATCATTACAATATTACCAAAGGATCCTTAGTGGTAGGAAAAGGAGAATCTTTTCGATCCCTATACTATTTGTGTGGTGATAGAGTGACAATTCATGCAACAGTAATAGACTCGGGGAATGTTCTCGATGCAATGATGTTGTGGCATCAATGACTTGTACATATGAGTGAAAAATGTTTAAAAAATCTACATGACTAGGGTCTGACTTATGGGATTAAGTCTTGTAATTTAGATTTGTGTGAGCACTGTAGTTTATTGTAATCTCTAATAAAAGTTCTAACCTTTTGAATCTTATTTATTCTGATATATTGGATCAGTCCCCACTCTGTCTATAAATGGTGCTAGACATTTTCTAACTTTTATAGATGATTATTCTAGAAGATAACGGGTGTATTTTCTAAATTATAAGTTAGAAGCCTTTGAGAAATTTAAGGAGTTAAAGGCATGAGTAGATAAAAATTTGAGAAAGTTTGTTTTATGCCTTATAATGGATAACAGGGGAAAGTATTGCTCAAGGGAAATTGATAAATTTTGTATGCAGGAATGTATTAAGCACCAAAATACTGCTCGATATACTCCACAACAAAATGGTGTGGATAAGCACATGAATCGAACAATCATGGAACGTGAAAGAAGCATGCTTAGTACATCTGGGTTGGATAATGGATTATGGGTAGAGGTTGTTCATACAGGTGCTTAACTTAGTAACAAATCACCTGCATCTACATTATATGGACAGATTCTAGACAAGGTTTGGTGTGGTAATCTAGTTGATTATTATCATTTGTGTATCTTTGTATGTGATGCATTTACCCATGTCCCTAAATAAAAAAATGTCCAAACTTGACCTAAAGTCGACAAAAAGTGTTTTTTTTCTCAATTTTGATAATATAGTAAAGAGGTATAGACTGTGGGATCCTATTGACCATAAGCTAATTGAAAAATCCATGCAAATGGAGTAGGTACTACAAACACCTAAGATTGTACCTATTGAAGTACAAATGAGTGAAGATGAAAATGAAGCTTTTGATCAACATGAAGAACAACAAGTTCAACAACCACAAATTAGAAAATATACATGTCCCAAGAGATGTCCAGAAAGGTATTCTCCTAATTTTCAATCTTGTTTTATATTGTTAACTTATGATGGTGAATCCAGTTCATTTAAGGAAGCTAGAGAATCTCATAATGCATATAAATGGAGGAAAGCCATGGATGAAGAAATGAAAGCATTACACAAGAATGAAACATGGGAGCTTGTGGATATTCCACTATGAAGAAAGGTTGTTGGAAACAAGTGGGTGTATAAAGTAAAGAAGCACATTGATGGGTTGGTAAAACATTATAAAGCTTGCTTGGTGGAAAAAGGCTGTGCAGAAGTTAAGGATAGATTTTAATGAAATCTTCTCTTGAATTGTGAAGATAACTAATGTAAGAGTTTTACTTGTACTTGTAGCAACATATGATTTAGAGTTGGAGCAACTGAATGTAAAAACCACTTTCTTGCATGGTGATCTTGACAAACAAATTCATATGGATCAGTCTATAGACTATAAAAAAGGAGGCAAAGAGAATTTGGTTTATAGACTGAAGAAATATTAGTATGGATTGAAACATGAACCAAGGCTGTGGTAAAGAAAAGTTGACACATTCATCATGAGTCAAGGTTTTAATAGAAGTGAAGATGACCGTTATGCATATTATAAGAGGTTTGATGATGATAGTTTTGTGATCATTCTGTTGTATGTTGGCGATATATTAGTTATAGGCCCTAGCATGAATAAAATCATTGATATTAAGACTCAATTGTTCATATAACCACCATACTTGGGGAGAGTCATCTTTGTGTCCAACCAGAAAATATATCATTGGGGCATGTGGAGGAGAACTTCCTATTGTGATTTAATGGTTTTTAGATGTGATGGGGCATGGGAATATTTTGTCCCATTAGCGAAGGATTCATGACAAGGGTTTATGAGTGCCTTTAGTGAGTGTATATTGTAGCAAAACAAACCCTAGCATGTGATCTAGGGAGACGTTGAGGGGGTAAAATCAATAGCCACAAACCCCATTATGTTAGGTCAATGAGGGAACAATGAAAAAAGGTGCTAATACTAAATGAGAAAATCTATGTTACTATGTCTAGGGTAGTGAATAACTCTAAACCCCTTAAATACAATTGAAATAAAACAATAAAAATTTACCTAAATATTGAGATTTGGGTTGTAGGGATAGGCTACCACATACCAGATATGATAAAATCCTCTTGTAGGAGCAATGCCTCCACTTCAATTTAGAACCTAAATAAGGGAGATCTATGAGCAGGTTCCAATTTTGATCTAGGTGGGAGGGCACACTCCAAGGATCCATATCTTGAATTTTGCTTCTATGAGTTGCTTATATTGAGTGAGGCTTTGAGCTTGAGAAGAGTTGGATACAAGCAAGTCCTAGACATGCACTCTCATACCAATTGATGTATTTTGGATGTTTGAACCTACAAACCCTATGTTAGAGATGAAGCACGCCAATCTGAAGGATAGGTTGGACGGGGTGTCCAACTATCTACAGTGGAATTTCAGGATAACAACACTACTTAAAGAAAACAAAATATAGAGGTTTGTTAACATTGTAGTGACAACACCCACTGATCCTATTGCCCTTGAAAATAATGAGGTGCTTAAGGCTAGGTCACAAAGAGTCATCCTTGATGTGGTGAGGGACAATCCGATCTCGCATCTGGAAGTGAAAAAGACGGCAAAAGAAATGTGGGACACTCTTAAAAACCTTTATGAGGATAAAAATGAAAATAGAAAAATGGCCCTCCATGATAAGTTGCATAGTGTTAAATTGATTAAATATGATATTGTTTCCTCTTACTTAACTAGAGTTTCACGAGTCAAATATGAACTAGATACAATAGGAGAAGTCATCCTTGACTCGAAATTAGTATGGATAGCCTTGAAAGGTTTACTAAAGATTGGAACATGTATTTGTTAAATGTGTAATGGGACGTGAGAAACTTCCTAATTGGAACCGATTATGGGATGACTTTACTCAAGAATAGATTCAGGATGGGTCTCAAATTAAAGTCTAGAGAAGTAATGATAATGAAGAAAACGTATCCCTAGCAACTAAAGCAAAAAATGTAAGAAGAAGAAAAAGGACTTGAGTAAAGTCTATTGTTATTCATGCAACCAGTATGATCATTTTGCTTTTTAATTGACCTAATAAGAAAGAGAAGAAATATGTAGCAGCTTCGACCGAAGTTGAAGAGTATGCTACTTAGTTTGAGAGGGAGTTCTCATTAGCCTCTTTTTACTCTAGTGTGGGAAGTTCTAGTTTCTAGAATTATTGGATAGTTGACAGTGGGTCGACTAAAAACGTGCCAAGTATGTGGGGGATATTTCTGAGTATCACTAAAATAGGTCTAGGATACTATGTGGAAACCGAAGTGGACAATTTTTACACAGTGAGAGGATTTGGAACAATACATTTCTAACTTGAGTTTGCTGAACTCTTAGAGTTAGATAGAATTCTATTTGTTCCAAGGCTAAAAGTTAGCAGACTTCCGGTATCAACTCTAGAAGATGTTAGGTATGGAATGCTTGTTAGGACTGGGCATGTGTTTATATATTTAGTAGGAGATCCAGTTAATACTACTATCATGCTTGAACATAGGAGAGACAGACTATAAATACTGGGAGGAGAAATTGTGTTTGTAGTTTCAGAATTTTGATGGTTATACAAGAAATTAAAAAAAATTAGCATCATAACTATAAGAAAAAGATCACTGAAAGAAAGATAAGCACAACCACACAAAAGAACACAAATATTTTTCTTGGGAAACCCTCATGGGGGAGAAACCCAGCAAAACTTCCTCAATATAGAATTTGACCAAGTACAGTGTAAGAACCCAAGAACAAGAATGGAATCTCCCTTTCGGCAATAGATTCCCCCCCCCCTCTCTCTCTCTCTTATGCAATGCTTGAGTGAGAAGTGTCTACAAATGACTCTCTCTCTCTCTCTCTCTCTCTCTCTCTCTCTCTCTCTCTTATGCAATGCTTGAGTGAGAAGTGTGTACAAATGAGGGAGGGTGCCTCCCTATTTATATTCTTTAGTTGGGTGACCTTTTGTTCCAACAAATCTGATTTCTAGACCTTACTAGGCCAACCTCTCCTAGGGATACTCAAAATACATTTTATATAATACTTTTATGGGTACTGTTGCACCGACTTACAATGGAGGTTTTACCTCGTGACTTTTACATGACCAATTACATTAAGGACATCTCCGAACGGAGGAATAACATATCCAAAGGAGGAATACAATAAAAGTACAATATAATATATTCCAAAGTTACATTTCTTTGAACACTCCCTCTTAACAAGGAAGGTATTCTACATCATCAACAACAACCACAACAACAACTGTACAACTAACTGGTGAATCTATATGTCATAGGATATTTTGTAACAACAACATTGTAAGCATCATCTTCATAATGGAACATCATCATTGTCAAACATTATCATCACGGAGCATCATCATCGTATGTAACATCAATATGAGAATACTGGAACATTATCATCATCTGCAACATCAATATGTGAATACCAGAACATCATCATCATCTACAACATCATCAGTATGTGAATACTGGAACATCATCATCATCTACAACATCATCAGTATGTGAATACTGGAACATCATCATCATCTACAACATCATCAGTATGTGAATACTGGAACATCATCATCATCTACAACATCAGTATGTGAATACTAGAACATCATCATCTTTTGCAACATGATTAGTACGTGAATATTGAACACCATCATCATCTGCAATATTAGTATGTGAATATTAGAGCAACAACAACATTATTAGCATGTTAGTGCTGAAAACAACATCATCAACACAGAGATGCTGGAACATTATCATCATCATTAACATGGAATTCTAAGACAACATCATCATTAACAACATATCAATGTTATAGAAACATCATCATCAGTAGGATAGAAATGTTGGATCATCATCATCAACAACAACAACAACACAGAGTGTTGGGACCTCAACCACATCAACATCATCAATACAGTGCGTTGGGTCCACAACCATATCAACATCATTAGCATAAAGTGATGGGACCAAAACCACATCAACATCATCAGCACAAAGTTCGAGGACCACAACCACATCAACATCATCAACACAAAGTGATGGATCACAACCGCATCATCAACACATAGTGTTGGAATCACAACCACATCATCAACATGGAGTGGTGAAACCACAACCACATCATCAACACATAGTGCTGGAATCATTTGAAGCAACATCATAGTGGGGGCTCTGGTAGACCCAATTGGCCTTGTTTGGCTTACTAATCCTTTTAGACCAAACAAGCCCAACCAAACATATCGATCTTCCTGGAGAGAAAATTTTCCTTGTCTCAAGCCTATCCATACATACTAATCTCCCTAGGATCAAAACGCATTTTCAGTATTGATATACCAATCCTAATGGGATCAACCATGCCTTATCAAGATGACATTGTAATCCTATACTGAGTTGCCACACCACTGCAACAAAAACCACATCCGCATCCTCATCATCACTCCCTCTTTCAAGGGAGGTCCTTTTAGACTACACCAATCTTATATCGAAAATATTCAAACTTTACACGAGACACAGGCTTATTCAACACATCAGTAATATGTTCTTTATTACTTGTTCTTCATCATTCTTCTCTTGTACATCCACAACTTCATCATTCTTCTCTTGTAGGTGATTGCATATGATCCTTCCAACAAGTCAAATACAGTTGCATGGTTAGAAACATTTCATTATCTTTAAAATATATTCATAATGACAAATTATTATGCATAAAGATATGTGTCATACAGTCATGCAACTATTTCGGCCAATACAACATTCATCCATATCCCGTATACATATGGTAACTTTCTAGATGCCTTCCATCTCTACCAGGGCATTATTACGAGCGTGCAATACTCCCAACATGTCATCAAAGAGATTTCATTCTAGATAAGTAGCATTGGAATGTTGTACAACACCATAATTCACTTACCCATCACATGCATATTAGTCGTAAATTGTTCACAGATGCAAACAATCTAACATGCATAATACACTTCCTAAATCTAGGAACATATCTATGTACACAACTTAGCATTATCATTTAAGCAACTAGATACATAGGAAATGACAATTCAAATACTTATTGTGTTTGTTTGGTAGCTCCCTCTTGATCTATGTCTCCTTGCATGAATTACTGGATTCTTTGACAACGTGCTCTACTTCATCATCTAATTTTGAGGACTTGTTCCTATATTGCTAATCATCGAAAAATACTAAGCAAGTATTCTTACACCACATATCACATAAAACTGTGTATTGAGGGTGAATATGTGTGTCCTACATCCCTTCTTATCCAATATTGAAATGGATAAGAGCATGATTTTCGTCTTCATCGCTAGAATTATTCTGGATCAAAGTACATATTCCTCATCACTTGAGGAATATTCCCTTGCTTTCTTCTCAGCTAGTTCTTCATGAAGGAAGATTCTGCATCAATGATGTCATATAACAATGCCATTGACTCTAGTAGCTTCGGATTCTTCTCCGTGCGCTTCACACAAATATGGTTGTTACAATACACACAAGTTGTCATGGAACAATCGTGCAAGTAGCTTCCAAAACCATATTTCCTCACAACTTGATAAACAAGTTGTAATATACTCTACCTCAGTTGTACTCAGTGCTACGTTCATCTACTTCTTGCTTAACCAAGAAATCATGCCATAATGAAGTAGAAACTTGAAGTGTTCTTCCTATTTGTAACACTACTAGCCCAATCAGAGTCAGTCATATCCTTGTTGATATATCCTCTGGTCTCTTGCATATATGAGGCCATCCTCAATCATATCCTTCAAGTGTCACAACCATGTGAACACGTCTTCTATCCATCATGTACTAGCGCAAAGCAAATATCCGACCTCATGCTCATCAAGTACATCAATGAACAAATCATCTTCTTATAGACTATGGCATCAATTGTCTTTGAAGTAGGATTACTTAGCAACTTCAAGTTAGATGTCATCGATGTAGCTATAGTCGAACATCTCAAACCTCTTCAAGGTCTTAGCTACATATTTTCCTTGGCCAAGGAAAATCTCCTTTGGATTTCTCCATACCTCTAATCCCAAGAATCATGTCAAGATTCTTGAAGTCTAATATCTATTGTAGTCACTCCCTTTGAAGTGGAGCACCATCCTCCCTCTACATCTTGTACTCTCTACATCAGTACATTTTGCACTGGAGTGACAAGTAGACTCCTATGCTTCTAATCTTATGTGTATCCATATATGTCCTCTCTCAAGGTTATTGAATATCAAGATCCTCCATCTCAAACTTTGTTGAAAGTTCCTCTTGCACCCATCTATGAGCTTATTTCCTTCTATAGGATTCCATATTAAACCTTGTAGCAAAGGTTGATATCTCCATCATTCTAGGTGATCCTCAAGCTTGTCATGTAACTGTATGTGCTATCCCATGGGTTCCTTTTGAGCTCGCACAAATCCTTCTTCAATTTGTGTATGTGGTTCTTTGTAGAGAGTCCCACATTCTAGAGGCTGCTCGATATGTCCTTCTATTTCGATTACACCAACTGTATAGTGTAATATCCACCACTAAATAAATGTGTTTGATCACCATACAAATGTTTCTCCATAATCGACTCCTTTCTCAGAGAAACCACAAACCATGCTTTGTATCTCTCGATGTTGCCATATACTGCATGCTTGATCTTGTAGATCCACTTGGAAGACACTACACACTTCCCTTCAGGTTTTGTAACCATATCCTATACATCATTCGTCATGATTGACCGATACTTCTTGATAATAGCATCCTTCCATTCTTTCTTATTGGTACATTCTTTCGCAAAGTGTCCTTTCTCATCATAAGTGGAACATATGAGTTGTGAGAGGTCCTTCTTTTGAAATCTTTTTATTCTTGCGAGAATGTTCTTCCTTCTTGTGATTTATCTTCTTGGTATGATTTTTCAAGGCTTGGTTGTCATCTTTCACCCATCTTTTCTTCTCTTTCTATCAATCAAGCTTCCTCTTGTGTGGATTCCTCCAATAGGTGAGTTTCCTTCTAGAACAAATTCCTAAAATGGGTGATTACCATGATCTTGGGAGACCATTCAAGGTTGTCATCTCCACTTCCTCTTCTCTGACATTGTCTCCAATAGCTTCTAGTTGCTTCTTGATCTTAAAGACCCTTGTGAAGTAAGATTGAATTATTTTTGACATCTACATCTTCATACCCTTAAGTTGAGTCCGCAAGGTCATCTTCATGTTGATATTATTTTCTTCATATAAGTTGGTCAATACATTGAGCATCTCATTGGGAGTCTTCAAACATGATACATGTGAGATCCAATAGTCTTTTATGTATATGGATATGGAAAAATCCTCTTGGCTTTGACTAAGTCCTTCTAATGCTTGGCTTTGTCCTCATCTCCCTCTGGATCTGCAACTTCTCCTTTGACATGGTCTTCTAAGTCATGCTCTTTTGTATGAGAAGCACTCTATACTTCCATGCTCGGAAGTTATCGACTCCTTCAAGCTTGTCAAAAAGCTTAGTATGGTTTGTCATAATGATAAAAATGAGAACCTTAAGAGGAAATAAAGAGAATAGAAATTACCAATGAGATTGCTTCAACTAGAGTCTTGATTCAATGTTTTTTCTAAGACTGATTCCGGTGGACCTAGGGTTTGATAGAGAAAACCTCATTTTTCAACTTAGATGAATTTAAAATCTTATTATATAGAAAGATGCAACTCCTCAAGGTGAGCTAAGCAACATACTCATTTTCCCAAAACTGTGGACAAAATTGCAAAATATCTGATGCCCTAGTTTTTCTGGCAGTAGTGTTAGGTCAAAAATTGAAAATACACATAATGAGAAAATTATTCCATAGAAATATGTGCCCTCCTAGGGTGAGTTGGGTAGTCCTCCTCTTTCAATTAATCGGTGGAGGGAAGTGCTCGGAACATGAATCCCTAGTTTCTTTAATTTCTTCTATAGAATTTGCATGATCGTGATTCTAATGTATCTCCGAAATTCCTGATCCTAAAGGTATTAAAATTTGTCCTGAGATAGTATTATCTGTATTCTTTCAAACCCACATGTAAGAGCAGTATTGGATTCACCAAGTGGAACTTATGCTAAGTTTCCTAAGGTGACATGTTTATGGACTGGTTCAGTATAACGAACTTGTACAGACTGACACATGTTACTGTTTAAATTTTGGGGTCTAAAAATAACACCACAAAAACTACAATCTATTCCCTATCTATAACATCTTGAGAAATTTGATTTGGACCTTCCTAGCCCGATATATAGTAATTCTCCCTAGGTCACATGTTTGAGATTGAATTCTAGAAGAGGTTGGAACCCTTATTTGGAGGGATTATATCTCCTAAAGTACCATGAATATGAGGCTAAAATTAGCACACAAGATACATCAAGATATCGTCTTCGACCTATAAATTTTTCAGCTCTTGAGCCTTCACCAAACTCGAGTTATAGCAAAAATTCCATGATGACTAGATTTTTCCTTCTAGGGTTTTCAAGTATGAAACCCTATTCTTTAGTAGTTGCAGTTGTAGTAGTGTTTCAGTTGCACAAAGACTTATTTTAGGGTGGCTCTAATACTATGTTAGAATTTTGATGGTTATACAAGTAATTAAAAACATTTAGCATCATAAAAGTATAACCATAAGCAAAGGATCACTGAAAGAGAGACAAGCACAACCACACAAAAGAACACAAATTTATCTTGGGAAACCCTCATGGGGGAGAAAACACAACAAAACCTCATCGATATAGAATTCGACCAAGTACAATGTAATACCCAAATAACAAGAATAGAATCTCCCCTTCCATAGTAGTCTACCTCTCTCTCTCCCTCTCTTGCGCAATGCTTGAGTGAGAAGTGTGTACAAATGAGGGAGGGTGCCTCCCTATTTATTTTCTTCAGTTGGGTGACCTTTTGGTCCAACAGGGCTAACTTCTAGACCTTACTGGGCTGACCTCTACTAAGAATACTCAAAATACATTTTATATAATACTTTTGTGGGTACTATTTCCCTCACTTACAATGGAGGTTTTACCTCGTGAACTTTACATGACCAATTACATTAAGGACATCTCTGAATGGAGGAATAACATCTCCAAAGGAGGAATACAATAAAAGTACAATAGAATATCTTCTTAAGTTACATTTATTTCAACATGTAGAGTCTGGTTGGTTGTCAAATGCAGAGATAGAGGATGAAGTGGAGACTGCAGTGAATCTAGGTGTTCAACACATGCTTCTAGATGAAGAGAGTGAGTCTCTTTCGAGTACCGCAAGGAGGCTCAACCAGTATGATGTTGATGAGAAAGTACAAGATAGGAGAGCAGAGTCTCCTAAGAGTTCATATTTCAGAATGGTTTATAAGCACCCATATACATGTTAGATTCCAGAGCAAGAGGGAGCAACTGCAAGGAATAGTGATCCAAGTAGAGGAGATGCAGGTGGTGCCGGAAAGACCTCCCTCATTAAGAGGGAGTGTTAGAAAAATTAACTTAGGAGGTCCCCCCTTATATTTTCAATGTTTTCTCATGGGGAGGACTAAGTTATGTTCCCTAGGCATTTATCAATGTAAAGTTGACTTATGTTAATAAAGTGAGTTTATATTTTATGACTTTAAATTGTGGGACCCAATGCATTTAATGTGCATTTAAATAATTAAAATGTATTTATGAGATGCATTGAATAAGATCCCTCATATTAAATTAATCTTAGCCATTGATTGGATTGGTTGGGTTTGTTAGTGTAAGTTTGAGAGAAATGAAGTATAAATATATACCCAGGGAAAAGAGAAATCAAGTTGAGAGAGAGAGAGAGATCTGCTTTAAAAGAATGATTTCCAAATAAGGATCTAGGGCACAATTTTCAATAGTTTTAGGGGCTCAATCTCCAAGGTAGTCATAAATATTTCTGGCATATTTCCCAAGAAGACTAGCAGAATTTAATGGCATAGGAAGGACAACATTAAATGTAGGTTTGAATTTGCAGACCAAAGCATTGTTAAACTGGCTCGAATTCCTAAAAATATGACAAGTTGTACCTTCATTTATTGTTATAGCATACTGTCACATGTGGCATGTAGTTTGAGGCAATTATATGCATATTAATTATAAGTTTGACAGGTTCGTACAACAACAACATATTGGTACGCGTGAGGGAGACCGTACAGCTGCAAAAGGAATAGAAATCAAGGCATCAATTTGTGGGATGAGATAAGTGGTCTTGTTAATGTTGTTTTGATCCTCTACGCGAAAAAATTTAATTTCTATAACAAGTTTTCTCTTGGTTCAATACAATTATCTCTCTAGATTTTCCCCTGTTGGGGTTTTTCCCTATGCATTGCCCAAAACTAAATCGTTCATCTTTCTTTCAGTGGTTGAATGTTTGTCTTTCTTTGGTGTTTATTATTTAAAGTTAGAAATATGAGAATTGATTAGTTAACTCAAATAAAATAATGAACCCTATGTAAGCTAAGTGTTTGGTTAAATGCATGTATGGACAAGTTGATAATATAATCAAATTTCTTCAAGAAACAAAAGTACAACATCTTCTTAGGAAAAAAAGACATAACCTTTATTGTGTGGGCTAACTATTCCTTTTTGTATAGCACTACAATATGTCCACTTAAGATTAAGAAATATTAAATTCCACATGTAGCTTGAGGGCTACAGAAATGCATTTACACGAATACACACAATCAAACAATTCAAATAGAATGTTGGAAATAAGGATAAGACCTTAACAACTATATTGTTGAGTTAGAAGTCATTGGCAAGATAAGTGCATCCTCCTTGGCGAGGATGCCCAATCTAGCTAACTAGAATGATATGTTGGATGTTGTCTTCATGAAAGCTGTAACCTCCTTTAGGAGGTTGTCTAGGCCACTATCTTCATCACTACACCGATGAGTTTGCCAAGAATGCCACCCATGAATGTGGAAACATCCCTTGGGTTTTGCATAAGGTTTTGGAAAAAAAATCTTCTAAGAAGTTAAAAGAAATTAAAAGGCAATTATCATTTTTCTTTAATTAACATAAATAAATTACCTTTTTCATGATGTAGAAAGCTAGGATAAATAGAGTATGCCAAAAACAACTTATAGAAAAACACGTTTTCCTTTTGGACCAAGAAATAAATGAATGCGATTGATGTTTATACCAAACATAGACTTTATAATTGCAAGTTCAAAGGTGTTATTCAAATGCCACACCCCTTATAGACAATAAGAATAAAAATTAAGGGAATGGAATAAAACATTTAGCTTGTACAAATTTTTAAATTCAAAGAAACGAGCATTTTAGAATGTAGAGAAAACACTTGCCAAGAAACTTAGAACACAATCAATGTATCACAACAAGAGCATTAATGTTCATTACTCCATAAACTTGAAGTGACAAAAAAGAAGAGTGAGAAACTTGTCGAGCCTCAAACTAGGAATCAAACCCATATTCACCCTAATGTGTTGCTCTAAAATAAAATAGTCATATTGCATCAAGATAAGTTAAAGCTGGATGGACTGCCCTTGTAGCAAAACATGAATTGTTGTAGTGTCCAAAGAAATTATGAAAACAAAGGTGGCAAAAAAATGCAAACACACCTCTTTCATAACACCACCCAGTGAAAAGTATTTCAACCCATTCTAAGCATGGTTTGCAAATTGAAACCAACACAATGTAATTTAATGCACACTAGTTTTTTTTAATTGAAGTGATCTAGTTTTTAACTTATTCTAGCTATAGTTTGTAGATATCGTAAATAACAAGCAACAATGTATGATTCAATAACTACCGCCTTGTTTAAGGATAAACCTTAGAGAATCTAAGAATCTATAAAAACAAATATTATAAGATTGAGACCTAGGTTAGGTATCAAACCAGAATCCACCCCATCAGGTTGCTAAAAATTAAACAATAATATTTCACCAATTTAAGTGAAATCTATACACTACCCTTATGGTAGAATGGTAAGCATTGTAGTGGCATAAGAAACCATGAAAACATAAGTAATAAAAGCAAAGAAAGGTGAGCACACAACATCAAAAGTATTTCAACCCATTTTGACTACAATTTGTAGAAATCACAAACAACAATCAATAGAATAAGATTCAATGGGAACCACCTTTTAAAAAAAAAGTGAAGCAACATATTTCTTTGTTGAACTTAACTTTTCGTAAAACATGATATAACTAGGCAAAAACGTGTGTGGCCCATCTTCATGAAGTCAATGTAACTTCTACCAATAAAGTAATTTTCAACAATCTCCACACTTCCCAACATCCAATTGCCCATGCAATTGTTAGGTAAAATGACACCTCCAAACAAGGTGAGCTAAAGTCCAAGAAGATGCCTCAAAGGGCAAAGACAACAAAAACTCAATACATGAAAAACAAAACCCTACACAAAAGCAACATGACTAACATCTCCATGAATGCACACTAGATGCCTCCCATTGACCATTATGAAACAAGTGTAACACACAAAATCCCATAACGAA
Source organism: Pseudotsuga menziesii (assembly GCA_001517045.1). Taxonomy (NCBI): domain Eukaryota; kingdom Viridiplantae; phylum Streptophyta; class Pinopsida; order Pinales; family Pinaceae; genus Pseudotsuga; species Pseudotsuga menziesii. The sequence goes on along the minus strand of LPNX011050659.1, from coordinate 629,600 downwards.
CACTTACAATCACCCCAATAACCACATAGATAAACCCCCATGGATAATGATGTGATCAAATAACATGAAGCATCAAACAATGGGCTTTACATAAATACTACAAGAAATTCTTACCATGTTCTTTGTGTAAAGAAATAATCCTACCAACGAAGAAGTATAAGGGCCCCACTCAAACATAGAGATGGGAAATTATGAATGCCATTTTGATAATAGCATAAGAAAATAGAGGCAAATCCAGGCAAATCCATTGACTTGATACTGTCGATAGGGGGAAGCCATAACCACCAAGAACCTCAAAAACCTTCACATGCATGGCTACTTGCAGGCAATTTTACACGGGGACGCATCCCCAAGGGTAGGAAGTGCACTTCCCCCCTCCCCCCATGTCCTGGAACATGGAAACTCTATTAGAAATGCTCCCCACATCTCCGTTTGAAGGAAACTCAAGGAAACACATAAGGGGGTGTTTCTTGGAAAAGGGAAATATTCCCCTCCTAAAAATGGTATCCCCATGTTTCCTTTTACTCCTTTTTACCAATAAATACACAATTAAATAATAAAGAGCTATGTCGTCCACTATTTCCCTTCTCTCTAGCCTCAATTTCATTTCGTTATTCAATATGGTTATATTACCAATTTCGTTTGATCAATTATAGCTTATGTATGATTGTATTTCATTTTATTTCACTTGACATATATTGTAAACTTGTATTAATCTTTAGATTATAAGATTAAAAACTTTAATGACTTATGCTCCAACTTTCATTTTTATGTATTCTAATATAAATATTATAGTATTTATAGTGGGGTCTCCTATGTTGAAGACCTGGACGTCCCCTTTGATGTTTCCTAAAAATTGAGGGAAACTTCTACATAGGCCACTTATGTGTTTCCTCGCTCCTACGTGCTCGCTTCATAGAAACTTGGTGGAACATTGCTTGCAAACCACCCACGAGAGAACCCACAACAATACAACCCTCATGTAGACAACCCATAGCAACACACAACAACTAAAATGTAGTAACCAATTTTTTTGTTTTGTTTTTGTTTTCTTTGCATAGAAGATAATATTGTTAGGCAAAAGCTTAAATGCATTTTGAAACCCTCCCATGTAGTCCTCCAAGGCATTTAGAGACACAACATGTTAAAAACAATAAGAGAACTCAACAATTGACACAGATTGCCCTCCACATAGCACAAACCAAATGACAAACAACCCCTTGAATAGACAACCCACAACAATACACATCAAGATGCAATCACAACCACACCCTTCAACCTAACATTTACTCCCTTGTTAAAGTGAAAGTTTAGATCAATGCCCTCCCATAAAGTCCTTTATAAGACAATTATAGGTGCATTATGCACCAAGCAACAAGAGAACAAAACAATGGATGTGCAAAGTTCTTCACAAAGCACAAATCAAATGACAAACAACCACTCACCACCACGAATGCCCTCCCATGAACTTCTTCAGAAGACACTTGTAGGTACACCCATAAATAAGCAACAAGACAACTAGAACAATGGATGCATTAAAACTCTCATGGAATACACAATAATCAAAATGCAATGAACACTCATTGCTATCCCAACCACTACATAAATCTTTTGCTACCTTGATTCAACAAAAGGGAAACATGACAAATTTCACCTTTTTGTCTTTTTTCATAATCTAGTTTATGGTGTCCCTCTACCTCGAGTCCCTATTTAAGCTCGTCAACAACCTCCATCTAATCACATCGCACATAAAACACATTTTTTTGCATTTGAAAAGTACTTAAAACCAATCACTAATCAAACATTGGTCCTAGTAAATTTAAGGCTTGGTCTTGGAGCAAGACCTAAAACTGCTTCTAATTGGCTAAGAGCTTGTCTTTCTCAGATGTAACAGAACAAGGTAATGACCCAAGACTCAGATACATCTGGCATGAGCATAAGACTACTGCCTTATGGACCGTCAATAGGTTATTTCAGGTGGTGTAGTTTTCCTTAAATAATAGTGATGAGTCAATTCATCTTTGCAGATAGCAACCAATAATGACCATCCTCACTACCAATAACAATGATGAGTCAATTCATCTTTGCAAATAACCATCCCCACTACCAATTTGACAACTAAGTTAATTTAACATTAAAAAAACACACACAAAATTAAATTAAATCCACTACCCAAGATAATAACGCCCAAGGAAAACACAAGTTGACTACAAGAAGGGGGAGACTTAGAAGCATATACCCTCCAATTAAATGTTACCCATGTGGTGAGATTCCATTGTAGCGTTAATCTACAAAAACAAAAGGCATCACTTATCATATTTTATTTTGCACAAAACATCATCTTAATGGCTAAACTAATAGACATCTATTTCAATCATTTAAATTTATTTGTGGGTGGGATTATCCAGCGTTCCTATCCTGTAGCTGCCACGGCTCTACATGTAGTGGACTGCCTTTGCCCTCCAGTTGGGGTGTAGGATGGCGTTGCTTACTGGTATTGGAACTGCTCACATATATCTCAATACCTCTCATCCTTCCTGCGTGAGACCGCCCTTCGGAGGGTCGTCTCATCTAGTTGCTTTTCCCTTGATCTCACATGAGCACACTAAATTCTTGGTTGAAAGCTCTAGATGTTGGCGTGGTGGTGAATTCAACAGGCGTTCTTCTTCGTGCATTGCATGCCTCCCTTCTCCTCCGCCGCCTCCTCCTAAGAGGAAGATCGCCCCTAAGCTCTATGTCAGCGGTATGTGTGCTTACACAACGCAACAAAACTCAAAATGTTTACTTCCATAAATGGTTTGAAATGCGAGTCTGAAACAATTGCTAACATAAGCTTCTTTGGCAGAAAGCACTTCTGATAAATTTGATATTGCTCACGCTGCCACATGCTTCTACTTGTGCAATTTGGCATTTCAAGTTTATGAGATTATGGTGGTGCTTATCTGTTATTTTGAAAGTAGATTTGTTTATCTTGATTTTGAACTCAAACCTAGCTCCATGCTTATCGGGTACCCAAGTTCTAACCATGTTTTGGGAGACCACACCGTCTGCTTACAAAATTATAATCGTTGTAGCTTGCCCATTAATTCAACTTTCCATGCGACGAAGAGATGCAGGCTTGTAGTGTCATTTGGCAGACCCTACACATACAGATGTGGGCTCATTTAAATGTGACTCCAGGGTTATATGGCGAAAGCTAAAGTAAATTCAAGGGTAGTTTGATCATATTCTGCATTTTCATTTTTACTTTTCACGGTTGCTCGTATCTATGGATATTTTTTCCTTCATTGGGTTTTTCTAAAATAAAATTATTTCTTCTCCTTTATTTTGAAAGAGCAGTTTTGAAAGATCTGATCGTTATATCATATGTCTGATTCTACTGTCATCCCTTTAAAGAGTACATGCTAAATCATCATTACATCAAATAGCTAACCTTCTACCTACCCACGCAAGTAGGGAATGTGCATGAAATCTAGGTCTTACACCTAACTTTTCACAATCTTTTCTTAGGGAAATCAGATGAGTTGGACATTGAATGGCTATTGAGTCCAAATCCCAAAATTTATCAAGTTTAATTACCTCTTTCTTGGGCAAACTTGCAAAGCTTCAAACCTTTTGCCATATGTCTTTCATCATAGTAAATCGAAAATAAAGTTCCCAGACTTGGCTTGGAGAATGACTTGGACCAGGGAAAAAATTTAGAATTGACTAAACAAATTTAAAGAAACTGAAAACTATTCTAATTGTCATTTTTTTCCCATTATGTAAGTGTACAATGTTTTAAATAATAACTTGTTTCAAAGTACATAGACGATAGTACATACTACAAAATGCCATGTATGATGAGTCTACTGGTTATCTGCTGTGAAATCGGGTCAGAAAATCAAGCAAAATGATTATTTTTTTGTCTCATGTGTTTTGTAAACAATTTATCTTAACCTCAGTTTCTAGGATACATATACAGATACGGATCCACCACATTTTTGAAAGGCGGGGTGGAATACAGCAGGGACTCTGCTGCGTGGAAGCACCCCCACTCCCAAAGCTCACTCTATAAGGCTCCCGAGGGGATCCCTACCTCTCCTATCTTAAAAGCTCCCATATTAGGTTGATAATTTGATGACAATGTTATGATACCTCTTTTTTTTGCCAAGCTCCTATAAAAGCTGTTATGGTTGATCATTTGATGATAACGTTATAAGTTATAACTACTAGATGATTGATGTTATATGGTTTAATCCTTGTTTTCTATAGCTAATTCAACATCCTACATGTTTTTTTAGATATAAATCCATTAAAATATATTAAAATATATACTATATAAAAAACGCTCTCAAAACTGGAGCTTTTGAAAATTTCGCTTTTCGCCCCACTCCCATTCCCGCTCCCACTCCCAACAGCTTAGGACAGGGAAATGGCAAGTGCAAAAAATATAAATATATTTTTAATGTATTAACAAACAAAACGTAGCGAACAGAAACTAGCCATATCTTAACATGGTGGTGAAAACCATGAAACAGTTGCACAGATGCTAATTTCTCTTCAAAATCCTTTCTGCTGATAAAACATTGCCCTTTGTAGATTGTTTGACTATCACTTAAATGCTGCCTTTATAGAAATATACCAAGGTCTGTTGTGGTTAAGGATTGGAAATTAATTTTTGGGCATTTGGATGGGCAAGGTATTTCTCAGGCAGCACAAGAGAACTGTCAGTTGCCATCTAGAGACTACACGTTGAGTTTATTTCTTGGGACAGAGAACACTAGCAGCAAGAGCACAGGGAATTTTAATTTATGGACAGAAAATATCATCAAACAAAAAACAGCAAAAGAACAGGGAGTTTGAAAATATGAACAGAAAATATCCACAAACAAAGAACAGCAAGAAAATGAAGAATATATGAATCAAGAACCAGTGGCCTACCTGTAGCTTTATTGAACTAGGAATGGGGTCGAGGGTTTCTTATAGACTAGGACTGGGGTTTAGGCTTTTAGGATTTCAACAGAAAGTGGATTTTTTTCCATTAAAAAGCTATCTTTTGATGGGTTACATAGTCAAACTTTTGTGGGACGCGTTTCAGATTTGTAAGGAAACATTTACAGTTAGAGGGATCCATTTCAGAAACAGATCCCAGGCGGATCTAGGCAGATCCAGGGATCTGTGTATCTACGGCCCAAAAAACAGAACCTCACCATTTTTAATCTCTCTTAGAGCTTAGTAGATCCAAGGTTAATATGGATCTATGCTAGCTTATCATTGTGCTTTTCTTCACATAATGGTAGTTAAAAATTTAGACATTGGCTTTTTTAACAATTTTCTTTTAGTAGAATTACACAGGCATGCAGACACGTGACACTGAAATCTTCCCCACCTCAGGCTGTAGAGCACCTCACTTCTCTTGTTGCAAAGCCAACCAAGTGCGACTTGCAAGATTCACAAGTCAATGTGATTCATGTTTGACATGAGAGTCTAAGTCATACTCACAAGTTGACTTGTGGCCAAGTCAGATGTGACTCGATTTCCTCACAAAGTGGAGCCAGACTCAGGGTTCAACTTGGACCAGATAAGTTTGTAACACTGGTGGAGACTCGGACAGTAACCTCCTCAATGCCTGCTATACACTCCAGACAAATTTGTGGCAGCGCCAAGGATCCTCAAGAAGGACGACCCTTTAGTAGAGTTGTGACATAAATATATACCTAAAAGTGCCTCGTATCCAGGTTTGGATGTCCTTAGCAAACAGTCACATCCAAAGAACATGGCCAACATCTTCTAGATTCCTGGAGTCGCTGCTATTTTCATTTGTTAATCATATTTCACGGTTACTTGTTCTTGTAGATGACTTCTATCATCTTCCCTCTATTTGCTTTCCCTGTGTTGTCCACTGCTATGACTGGAGCTTTTTGGTCCTCTTCAATTTCATTCTAGCCACAATGAAGTTGCTTCAGAAACTGTTGAGGAGGTCTTGTTTGTTTGAAGTCCTCTCTAGAAGCTGAGTACATCCCATCTACATGGACTGGTTAGTTTGATGGTTTTCCTACTAAGCAGTTAGTTTGATGGTTTTCCTACTAAGCATTATTTGCCAGAATATAGTTATATAAATATTGATTTTCTGTTCCAGTCCCTCATTAAATTTATCTGTATTGGTTGCTGCACTATTTGGCTTGTTACTGTTCAATCTTGTAGGAATATGCATAAAGGGCTTTATTGTTTGATCAATACTATTACGTATAGTGTCCATTTCCTTTGATATAGCACTAGATCTGGCCTTAACTGCAATTACCTACTGCTTGTTCTTTCAGTATTGGAGTGGAATTGAGGCCATTCTAATTTCTTTTAGTGTTTTAGCTTCCAGTTGGTTCTTTATCACTAATTTTTCCAATATTTTCTCATTCACTCTGATTCAAACCCTGTCTCTTGATACATCCTTCTCATGCTCGCAATATACAGGGTTTACGTGTTTTTAGTTGAGAATGTGAATACAAGATGTTGTACCTTGTTTAAAAATTCAATCATAGTGTCAAGAAATTTGTTTAATCATTCATGCAACTCTGTTTCTTTCCAAGCAGAGTCTTGCTTCATCAATTCATTAAAGGGATCCTAACAATCTTAAGTTTCTCTCTTAGTTGTGTCCTTATCTGGAAAAATTTATACCGAGAGATAAGTTTGAAAGGACTGAAATTAGAATAACATGTGTGGGACAAAGTTGAAATCCTCACTTGGAAAAAACCATTGCTCTCTTAAGGGTGTCCTGATAATACATATCGTATCTGCAAATGTTGTTCTAATTGTTGTTAGTGTTGCTGTTCTACGCTTGAATTTTTAGAACAAGTGCAATCCATGAGTGGCTATTCAGTAGTATCGCTTTTAAGACTCGACACCAAACATTCACATTCCTTATCACAGATCTGGACAGAAGAACATACTGAAACAATTCAATTTTCATAGTATTCATTGTTGAACATAATACTTATAGGCAAATTTGTCCTTATCCAGAATATGACATACAATTTAGTTAATTGGCTGAATCCCCTTTACCTCCAAGGGATCCTTAAAAACATTGACTGAGTCATGAATGAACAAGAACCATAAGCTATCTTAAACTACTTGAAAGGGGCAAACACCAAAATGTTTTGAAACGGGGAAGACTTTCAAAACTACGATTTCAAAAATATTTTAAAATGCTGAAAACAACAATTTGGAGAAGGGAAAGCATATTAACGCTTTTTTTTTTAGCTATTTAACATTCTGTGCCATGTGCTGAATTAGTATTAGTTTTCATAATTTGGGCCACCTTTTGTGAAATCTTAAACCCAAAACCCTCCAAAGACTAAGAAACATTAACATGTTTGCTGCTTTCAATAGAACGTGTACCTTTGTTACTCAATGCAAACTAGTTGGATACACGAGTGCTATGTGACCTGAAATGGAGAAACAGGTATGGGTATGAGAAGCACTACAGTCTACTTTCATAGTTCTAGGAAAGAAGGAATTATCATATATTATTTTATTTATAAATGCAAATATAAATCTTAAATATTAATAAATATTAGAAACATTCATGTTGATTTTCCATAGGCAGGCATATGACAATTTATTTTGTTGTTTTTTGATATTTGTCTTTTATAGTTTTTCTCTTTCTGTTTATACTTGTTGCTGATCCAGTGCCCTTTTTTTGAAATATTTTTGAAAATAAAATCATTTTGGGGGGCTGAGAATGTCTCTCAAACACGGAAACTGTATGGAAACATCCAGGCCTGTTGACACAAAAGCTGGTACCCCCAAAATGCAAGGTCCTCATTAGGCTGCAGCTATGTGCAACTATGGAAATAATGATGCCATTGTCACCTTAGCAAATACTTACCTTCACTTTAATCATTGACTTGAGAGGTCACAAGGGGGGAATCCCTATAGGCAACTAAGTTCAAGAGATAAAGCAAATAACTTGGATTATGGATGGATTTATGGTTATTTCTCAAAAAGATCCAATAAGTTAGAAAATCCAAAGTGATATCAAAGGCTTCAACAATTAATCTAACTTAATTGTTGATTCAAAGATGCATGAGCCTTTGACCATAACTTGCACATGAGATATAACCATTAAATGTAAGCAACCAAAACCTTAATTAGATTTGTCAAGAGAAATAAGAACTTGTTGCAATCAACTTGATCAATAACGATAAAATGAATAATGAAATGAAACAATTGAGTGTATCCTATTAAGAGCATTGATCAAAATAACATTACTGCTGTAGTGTATGATAAGTGATGAGTTAAATATACATGATCAGCAACGAAAGTGAAGTTATTAAAGCATAAAGAATTGAAAAGTGAACGAGCTTACAAACTTCAAGGAAAATTGTAATTAAATCTGCAAAATGAATCCCATAAAGTGTAACTTAGGCAAATTCTATCGCTAGTTTTGCGAATAGAAAAAAGGCCATTTACATCAGAAATAAATTAGCAATAAAAGAGTTGTTTACCAATCACAAATGAGATGTTTGCAATTGAGATTATATGGTTAAAACAACACAGAATTTTCTACCACCTTCGTGAATAAAATGAATGCAATGAGGCTAGAAAAGTTGACAAGCATTTATTAGAGTGCAAAAGATTTAGATGTATTTATTTACTTGAAAATGCCTTTAGCAGGAGGGAAAAGTGCACATAGACTAGCAACAATAGCTAGATTTCAGATCTGTTAGGTGTGTTGTATGTTATGAACCATGTAGAAATAACCCAAGAGCTGAAAAATGTATAAGATTCAATTATTTATGAGTGCTGAAAATAATCAAGTGAAGATAACTCAAAAACATTTAAATTATTTAGCCCATCCAATATATGTAAAGTTATTTAATTTAAGAGCTAAACTAGATCTGGAAATTAACATTCATCTCAAACTATTTCTAATTGTGACCAACAAGTGAAAGATTATGGTAAAGTGAAATTTAAACATGTAATTAACATACTCATGAATAAAATAAAGTGCAGCTCCAAGGAGGTTTGATCTTGATATCTTTTCATTACTCAATGTATGAGATAAAAACAATTCTAGAATCTTTTAAAACCCCAAAATATTTATAAAGTAATTAATAAATTTGTTGAAGTGGCTGAAAGAAAGAGTAAAATTTCTTGACTAGAGCCTTGGATGATTTAGGAAAGCACAAACCGTAGAGGAACTGAGAGAAGCTTTGGTGATCAAAGAGTAGGAGAGGGTAGAAGTGTTCAAACCCTTGTCCTAATCTTTGATAACCAAAAATGAGTTCTATTCCAATCAAGCAGAAAAATCAAGTAACATATAACGAGTGTTGAATATGATGCTAACTTAATAGATAAAACAAGTAGAACTTTGAGAAAAAATTACCCCAATCATATCATGTAATGTTTACCATTTGAAGAAGGAATCCATCAAAGATATGAGACACTTATAATTTCAGCTTAATTCTACATTGTTAGCCCAATACACTTAAAAGAAAATAGACAAAAGAGTAGCAAGAGTAAGTTTTATTCTCCAAGTTCTAGCAAGCTTGCAAATGAGGAAGGCTTTCTTTATATAGGAAGATAGATCAACAACACTTAAAAGAAAATAGACAAAAGAGTAGCAAGAGTAAGTTTTATTCTCCAAGTTCTAGCAAGCTTGCAAATGAGGAAGGCTTTCTTTATATAGGAAGATAGATCAACAACTCAACAAAATAATAATAAATCCCCCTCATGACATGGTCAAAATATCAAAACCCTAGCTTCTTCATGACGTGGTAAAAAAATAAATGGTTTGTTATACCAACTATACAACATATCCAACCAATACATATGCCAAGAAGAAAAAAGCATCTCTAGAAGATAATACAGGCCGTGATATGAGGGATAATCTCTAGAAAGGTGGAATATTGACTTTATGAGTGGGTCGACTTCATCTTTGATTGACAAACCATGTGCCACAACCCCTTTATCCATAAACGTGTGCATGAACTATGGAATTGGCCATAACGTGGGTTGTCCAAAGCATAAGATGAACAATTAATAATACATTGGCTCCCATGATCCAAGGTACTCCTAATCATGTGCTAGTGTTCCACTCGATGCATGGGGTCGTTGTGATGTCAAAAATGCTCAATGTAATAATGTGTCCTTAATGAAAGTTGTCTCATATATGCCATTTTCCCTTGAGTTTGACTTTTATTTAAGCTTGGATCCCATGAACCAATGATAGAAGGCATACATCATCACTTATATGAATGTGCTTTAGTTTTCATGCGTAACCCCCATAGAGTAAAAGAGGAGGTCATAAAAATAATGCTTTTATTTCTTCACTTAAAGAGCCCCCAAAGTGAGTCTTTCTAAAGTGGGTCGAACCGTGAGAAATATAACATAAGCATCCCCTTAATAAAATATAATTTGTATGAACTTATATTGCAAAATAAGAGCCCCCATAAAATGGGTAATGTTGTCTTCATAAAAATGAAAGGGGTTAGCTCCCAAGGGTCCAACATCAGATGTTGACGATGATTAACCAAATTCAACCTTGATCATGTGTGCCAACAATGCCAAACTGGTCCCAAGTGCCGAGGAACATCATCAAATGCTCATTCAAGTGTTAGACCACATAGTGTATGACTAAGGAAAAATACCTTCATATATGCGAAGCATCCCAATAACCTTAAAATTATCAAAGGTTGTCAAGTGTATTTTTCTAATTATCTCCCTCACTCATGATTAATCATCCCAATAACCTTAAAATTACCATGGTACAACTATAATTGATCTAGGTTTTCATGTTTTACACCTAGGACGATGTGCATTTTCTAAGCTTTTAAGTAAGGTGAGGGTGATGAAGTGAATGTGGTATTAGGGAGAAGGTGTTTGTAGATTGACCATCATAGAAATGTGAGTAAGTGTTAGGTATACCCCTTAGCTTTCAAGAGCTAGGGGTTAATGATTTTTCTTCCACATGTGTGCCTTAGAAGGGAGCATTTTTTCTTGAGATACCCTTTCCTTGCACCATCCCTTTTTATCTTTTATTTTTTATTTCTTAGCATTTTTGGCTTAGTCCCTTTGCTTTAGATTTGAATTTGATAACCTAGGACATAGGGAACCTAGCTTTTTGCAAGGGTGCATTGCTCACATATGTTACATTTATTATTTAGTTGCAGTTCTCTTAGAATACTTTGACTCTTTTGACTTTGACTTAGACATCATACATAGGATTAGTATAAAGACCATGGAACATAACATATGATAAAGTCAATTGTGAAAGGGGGACATGATGGAAATAGGTGAAATGGCTAGTGAAATGACATGATATGAAAAGTGGCTGGGTAAAATGCTGTGAATGACATGAAATGAGGGTCACGCTTACTTAAATTCCTAGGATACACCTAATCTGCAAGGTCATACACTTAATCTAATGAAGTATTATAACCACACCATGATGCATCCTTAGCTATGAAATAACAATCAAGGATACATGAGCCATTCTAGAGTAATGCCATAGACCCCCTATGGTTACATCCACACATAAGAAAGCATTTACCATGAGTCAACTAGAGAGCATATGTCATAACACTAGTGTCAACTAAATGTCCCCATCTATCTCTAGCACATATCATGGTGGATTGAGAAAGTTGAAGGTGTCTCTGGAAAATGGTCATACCATAGATCTCATCTATGGAACTGTTGGATGTGATGGAAGATCACATAGGCAATGATCATCAAGTCACTCGTACATGCTGAGGGGTAACATTTCCCAAAAGTTTCCTTACAAAAAAATGGTTGGGAAATGTTTCTAGAGAGTTTCTCGTGGGTTTTCTACCACCTTCCATACTAGAAACACATGGGATAGAAAACAAGGGAAGGCAGGCTGAGTTTTTGCAGCATAGCACAATGTGTTTTGTGAATGCCAATATATTGCAATCATTTACTAAACATACTCTAGTGGGTTGTCAATGCTAAATGGATAATTTGTTAACAACCAAAGTTGTAGTATCTAGTTAGGTTTGCAATTAGGTGCTATTGATTTGAAAGTTATGGAGATTATAGTCACAGACAATAATTCCAATTAGATCCCACTATCAAGAAATGGTCATAAGAAAAGATTGGTTGGTTGAGATACGATAATTAGATTTTTAGTACCTTAAAAAGTGTATGGCAGTAGTAAGTAGAGGTGGCATGTGTGTAGGTTTGTATGGCAGCGAGGCAACCCTCCTCCAACAGAGTTTCGTACAACATTACATCAATTTTGTACAACCCTTCTACAATTTTGTCCAACAATAATGAGGGTGCATGAGTAGCAATTTCATACCCACCCCTTGGCAATTTCATACAGCAATAATGAGACCATAGGAGCATTTATGGAGGAGTGTTAGAATTTTAAAAGTTTTATGCAAAAAACAGAAGGATCACTGAAAGAATGACAAGCATAGTAGCACAAAGAGAACACAAAGATTTATCCTGGGAAACCCTTGTGGGGGAGAAAACCCAGCAAAACTTCCTCAATATAGAATTCAACCAAGTATAGTGTAAGATCCAAAAATTCCTCTTTCTCAAATGGACTCCTCTCTCTAGCTTGTCTCGAAAGTATTCAAACTTTATTTGAGACAGGGGCTTAGTCAACACATCAACAACTTGTTCCTCTGTAGGAACATCCTAGAGCTTTACAACTCCCCTTTGCACCATATCCTGGATGTAGTGGTACTTGATTTCTATATGCTTTGATTTGTCATGGAACACTAGGTTTTCTGACAACTTGATGCAACTTTGGCTATCATAATAGATATCAGTCACATCCATATTGGTATCGAACAATCTTGTCAACAACTTGCGAAGCCACACCGCTTCGCTACAGGATGAACATGCTGCGATATATTCATCCTCTGTCGTACTAAGAGCAATACAGGTCTGCTTCCTACCAAGCCACAAGATTACACCTGATCCCAAACTGAAACAACATCTTGAAGTGCTCTCTTTGTCTTCAGTATTGCCTGCCCAAACTGAATCGATATAACCATGTAATCTGATCTCACTATCAGATCTATATCTGAAGCCACAATCTAATGTACCCTTTAGGTACCTCATAACATTGTTTTGCTACAACTAAGTGAACATATAGGGGCTCCACCATATACTGACTCAAGGTGTTCACAACAAAACATATATTTGGTCTTGTATTTGTCAAATACATCAGCGAGCCAATGATATGTCTGTATAGTGTAACATCTACTGTCTCTAAAGAATCATCATTTAAGAGCTTTAAGTTTGTCACCATCGGAGTATTCATTGCCTTACAATCGATCATCCCAAGTCTCTTTAGGATCTCAACCACATATTTTCCTTGATTTAGGTAAATCTCGTCTGGGAACTGCCATACTTCGAGACCTAGAAAATAATGCATCATAGCAAGGTCTTTCATCTTGAATTTTGTAGCAAACTTCTTCTTACATTCACTGATGAGCTTCTCTTCACCTGCCAAAAATAGATCATCCTCATACAACAATAATATTATAAGCCCATCATCTACAACCTTATAGTAAAGGTTGGAATCTGCTTTACTTCTGGTAAATCCCAAACTCATCAGGAAGCCATTAATTCTTCCATACCACGCTCTTGGTGCTTGCTTCAACCCATATAATGCTTTCTTCAATCTGCATACATGTGTCTTCTTATCATGTGTTTCAAAACCTTGTGGTTGTTCAATGTACACTTCCTCTTCTATCACATCATTTGGTAAAGCCGTCTTTACGTCCATCTGGTGTAACTTCCATTTCATTTTGGCTGCCAAGGCAAGGATAGTTCTGATTGAAGTGTATCTTGTTACTGGGGCAAAAGTCTCTTCATAATCAAGTCCTTCCTTATGAGAGAACCCTCAAGCTACAAATCTTGCCTTGTATTTTTCAATATTGCCATCTACTGAATGCTTTGTCTCGAAGATCCACTTTGAGGAGACTATCGATTTATCTTTCGGTCTTGGCAACACATCCCAAACATCATTCTTTACAATAGACTGGTATTTCTCGACCATGGCATCCATCCATTCTTTCCTCTTTGTTGCTTTTTCAAAATAGGTAGGTTCTTCATCAACAAGGTTGCACATCAAGGCCACATAAGTGGAGTATGGCCTTGGTTCCTTGCTTTCTCTGAAGGTTTCTTTTGGAGCACCATACTTTTATGCATCTTGAATTATTTCACAAGCCCAAGTTGGTCTTCTTTTTCGTGAGATCATCTCATGAGGTGACTCCATAGGTGTTTGGGGATCTGCCATGCCATGGTATTCTGGTATATGCTCTTCTTCAACATCTCGAATTGGTAATCTGTTGGTCTCTACAACTATAGGAGCTTCATGATCTTCATCTGCATAGTTCTTTTTGGACTTGTTGAAAGTTGCATCCTCATCAAATGTAACATCTCTGTTGATCTCAATCTGACGGTAACCTGGGATGTAGACTTTGTAAGATTTTGATTGATCACTATAACTAGCAAATATCCCCTTCTTTTTTGAAGGGTCCAACTTTTATTTTTTCTCCTTGGGAACATGTATGTATACAGGACAACCAAATATCTTCAGGTGGCTGACTTCGGGCTTCTCATCGGTAAACATTTCTTTTGGAGTCTTGTTCCCAAGAGCATTGTGGGAGATTTTGTTCTGCACATAAACTGCGGTTCTAGCTTCTTCAACCCATAAGTGCATAGGTAGATCCTGATCATGGATCATGTCTTTTACTGCTTCCATGATGGATCTATTCTTTCTTTTTGCCACTCCATTCTGTTGAGGATTATAGGGGGTGGTGAGATCCCTCTTAATCCAAACTTCTTTACAGAAATTTTTGAATTCATTTGATGTGAATTCTCCTCCATTATTTGATCTCAAGGTCTTGATATTCTTTTCAGAGAGATTCTCTACAAGAGCCTTAAATTCTTTGAACTTTCCAAATACCTCATCTTTACTCTTCAAGAAGTAAATTCAAGTCTTGCAGGAATAGTCATCAATAAAGAAAACATAATAAACATACCCGCTTAGGGAAGTAGTTGACATCAGACTACATACATCTGAGTGCACAATATCCAAGATCCCTTTTGCTTTATTGTTGTTGCTTGGAAATGAGTTCTCGGTATTCTTTCCTTGTGCACATCCCTTGCAAACTCCTTCATGATCAATCTGGATCTTTGGTAAACCTGTTATTACCTTGCTCATGATTGACAATGCTTTGTAATTCACATGAACAAGTCTTCTATGCCACAGCTCCCATGGGCTAATGGTACTAGTTGTCAAGTCTAAATCTGAGTGTCTCTTCAATTTGTAGAGTCCTCCTTCTTCAATTCCAATTACAACTGCATCATCTATTGTTTTTCCTTTTGGCCACATTAGGACTTCACTATCTACAAAAGCAACTCTGAAACCTTTCTTATCTAAGGTTGAGATAGAAAGGAGATTCTTCTTCAAACCTGGGACATATAGAACTTCTTTCATCTTCGTGGAATTTTTGGAATTCAGCTTGTAAGATGCTTCTCCCATTCCTTTGATGGGGTATTGATTATCATCTCCAAGCTTCACTTTGTGTGGAGAGCCTTTCTGAATAAGACATGAGAGGGAGTTTTTGTAACCTATCATATGTTTGGAGGCACCATTGTCTACAAGCCAAATGTCACTTCCATGTGAGACTGAACCTGTGAGAGCTGAAATCAAGACATATTCTTCATTGGAGTTTTCGTCTTCTCTAGCCTTCTCCTCATCTGATTCATTATCTTCGATTGCATGGGAATGAAACCTTTTGTTCTTCTTGAACTGTTCTTCTTTGAGGGGACAGTTTCTTGCAATGTGTCCCATCTTGTGACATGTGAAACATTCAAAGGATGAGAATTCCCTTCTAGTTCTTTTACCTTTTCGAGGTCCTTGAGGTATTTTAGGAGATTGTCCACGATTCTCTCTTGTTCCTTTCTTTCTTTATATGTGTTTCCAAAGCTTGATATTCATTGTCATTTAACTTTTCTTTTCTGTTTGCTATTATTTCTTCATTTTGTATGCATTCCTCCCATAGTCTACTAAACTTGGTCAACTTCCTTCTAGCACATATTCCTTTGATGAAGGAGTCCCAATCCCTTGGGAGACCATTCAAGGTGGTTATCACAATTTCTGCTTCTTCTACCGTGTCTCCAATTGCTTATAACTTTTCTTTAATTTGGGACACTCTTGTGAAGTATGACTGCATTGTTTCTACCTTTTGAATCTTCACACTTCTGAGTTGGTTTCTCAAAGCCATTCTTCTATTGATGTTTCTTCCTTCAAATAGACTGGACAGTGCATCAAACATTTCCTTTGGAATCTTCTTTGAAGATACTTGACAGATCAAATGATCCTTGATGGAATCAGCTATGATCCTCTTAGACTTGACCATATCCTTCTTGTGCTTTGCTTTTGCTTCATCTCCTTCTGGTTCTTGAACTTCCTCTTTGATGTAGCCTTCTATATCATGTTCTTCAAGGATGAGCATGACTCTATACTTCCATGCTCTGAAATTCTCAGCTCCTTCAAGCTTTTCATTAAGCTTGGTACTGTTTGTCATCTTTAATGAATGAGAACCTCAAATGGAAATAAAGGAAGTAGAGCTTACCAATAAGAAGGTTGTTTCTGGAACCTGCTTTAGGGAGACTTAGGGTTTGACAGAGAAACCCTAATTTTTCAACTGTGGTCACTTGTAGATCTGATTGGAGGAAAAGATGTGCCTCCTCAAGGCAAGTTAACTAATGGCCTTTTCTCGAATCTATGGATAGAACTTTGAAAAATCTGATGCCCTAGTTTCTCCCGGCTGTAGTGTTAAGGCAAAAAATGAAAATCCTCGGATCTAGAATCTGTCACCACAAAAAGAGGCGCCCTCCTAGGGCGAGTTGGATTGACCTCCTTTCTTCAGCTGATCTGACGAGGGAGTTGCTCAAAATAATAAACTCTAGCTTGTTGAACTGCTGGATAAGTTGTTGCACAATGACTTCTTTTAGGTTGGCTCTGATACCATGTTAGAATTTTAAAAGTTTTATGCCAAGAACAAAAGGATGAAAGAATTTACAAGCATAGTAGCACAACGAGAACACAAAGATTTATCTTGGGAAATTCTCGTGGGGGAGAAAACCTAGCAAAACTTTCTCGATATAGAATTCAACCAAGTACAGTGTAAGACCCAAGAATGAGACAAGCTACTTCCTCTTTCTTAGACATACTCCTCTCTGTAGCGCACTTGCTTGAGTGTGTCCAAATAAGGGAGGCGCCTCACTTATTTATACTCATCAAGTGAGTGACTTAATTCCTTAACTAAGTCGACCTAGTTCTCTAATTAGGGCCGATCTACCTAGGAAGACTCAAAATAACATTTATAAAATACTTTTAGGGGTACTATTGAACTTACAACAAAGGTATTACCTCAAGACTTTTACATGACCAATTACATCAATGACATATCTAATAATAATATAATAAAAGTATAATAGAAAATCTTCTGAAGTTACATTTCTTTACCAGAGAGAGAGTTAGAGGGTGCATGCATACCAAAAGAATGCTTGTGCCATCCTAAGTTTGATTCTAGTTTAGATGCCTTTGTATATTTAATAGTTTAGTTGTATTTTTGGTTTTGCTTTAGTTAGAATTTGCATGCATCTATTAGGTGAGGCGCATGCTGCCTGGCTCAAATAGTGAAGTGCATGCAACCTAGTAGTGTTAAGGAACCGATTTCAAGAACATAGTTACATATATCGGCTATATATCACCTATATCACGATATATCTCAAGTCATTCCCCTTGGCGATATATCGCCACAAAAAAATCGCGACATTTCTACATTTTCAATATATCGCAATATATTGGGGATATTTTGGAAAATATCGTCTTGCTAAAAAAATGCATGAAATTTGGGAAATAAAGTTGTGGGTTAAGTTTTTGGCAGTGTTATTAGAACCGAACATATTAAATTCTTGAAGTAATAAATGGTAATATTAAATTCTTAAAGTAAAAGTGGCATTCTCCTTATCTTTCATTTTCTATCATTTTACTTAAATTTTTAACATTACCATTAATTGTTTCAGGATGTTTAAGAGTGGT
The DNA here is from genome assembly GCA_001517045.1 of Pseudotsuga menziesii. Lineage (NCBI taxonomy): Eukaryota > Viridiplantae > Streptophyta > Pinopsida > Pinales > Pinaceae > Pseudotsuga > Pseudotsuga menziesii. The sequence goes on along the minus strand of LPNX011050659.1, from coordinate 611,524 downwards.
TCCAGTTAAGGATAATGCAGCTGCAAAACCCAATCTCAGGGAGGATGGTACCCTAGTCAATTAACTAGGGTTCCTGGTCAGTTAACCAGGTAGAGTAAGTCCCTAGAAGGTACCCTAGCCCCCCCAATAGTCTCTTGGGGTTCCTGGTCTAGGACCAAGCAGGTTGATGCTATGGAAAAGTCCCTAACATGTGGCTAGGGCCCCTATACGTCTCTAGGGTATTTTGATCTGGGACCAAACAGTTTCTTGGTCACGAGGACCAAGCAAATATTGCAAGTTAATAGAGACTTCCTGGTTTGGGACCAAGTAGATTCTTAGTCTGGGACCAAGTGGTTCCTGTAGGTACATACCTGGTCAGTTAACTAGGTGGATCTTGGTCAGTTGACCAAGATGATGATGTGTGATGTTCTCTTCTCCAAAATGGTTATTGCTAGGTTGTTTCTCAAGGGACTGGCCACCCCTTGATGATGTCACTAGCACTTGACCTTTAGGAGTAGTGTGGAGGACCAGAGGATCACATCATCCAATTTGGACCTTCCTTATATGGTGATGATAAAACACACAATTATTGTATGGAACACGTGTGGACAATATATCTTGAGAGAGAAAGATTAAAGTCCTTAGTCTTATGGGTAAAAGGGTTGTTTCCCCACCTTGATGGTACACATTGGTCTTGTGGGTAAAAGGGTTGTTTCCCCACCTTGATGGTACACCTTGGTCTTGTGGATGAGAGGGTTGCCTTCCCAGCTCGATGTGACCCCTTGTTGACGTATGGCCTTATGTTTCCCTATTGGTCCTAGCGCCCATCTTGGTTGTGCTACCTTGACCCTTTTGGATGATGTCTTAACTTTATTGTTTTTATTTTGTATGACCACTTGACCATTGGTACCCTATCCTAAGTCAACTTAACTTTACTTTATGTTTTTTTTAGTATCACTCTTAAAAGCTAGGTTTAGTTGGGAGACCCTTCTAGAAGACATGTCAAGACTATAAATTAAAGTCCTAAACTTCATTTTAGTGTGTGTCTTGACAAGAGAAAATTGGAGATCTGATTTATTGTCAGTTCTAAGGGTTTGTTATTGTTTCTTGGCATGATGTTTAGGCTTTTCCTGCTGAACTTGTTGGGCTGCCACCATATCTAAGCCCTGTTAGGGCTGCCACCTTTTGTCCTAGTTGTTGCTACTAGTTTGGAGTTGTCGTCACCTCTTCCCTAGCCATTTAGGTCTATCTCCCTCATGTGTAACTTGCTATTGTTGTTCATCAGCAGGTCGTGACACTTGTAGGCTGCCTGGGGATAAACCGTGACCTTTTTATGGGCTGTTGAAGTACGCCGTGACCCTTGTGAGCTGCCTGGGGCTGAACCGTGACCTCTCTGTGGATTGTTGAGTAGGGCCGTGACTTTTTGGTGGGCTGTTAAACTGAGCCATGATCTCCCAAGTTGGGTTGTGACCTCTTTATTGGATTTTAAGTTGGGTCGTAATCATTTTGTGGGTTGCTAAAGTGAACCATGACCTTGTTGAACTGTTGTAGGGTGAACCATGACTTTGTTGGGCTGATGTAGGCTAAGTTGTGACCTTTGTTGGACTGTTGTGATCTTGGTTAGCTTACTGTAATGACCTGAGTCTGTTTAGAGGGTGCTTGTGAGGTTGCTACTGTGTATGAAAATGTGCCATAGTTTGTGGATGCTAGCGTATGGATTGAGGTTGCCTATGCTCATTTGATAGGTGTTGGTATTTGGATTATATTTGACTGTTCTGCAGACTGTTAATTATTGCAGCAAGGGTTTGAAGGTTCATCCTCACTTCTGGACTGTTTTGGTTAACACAAAGAGGTTTGTACTTGTCTAACTTTGTTCTACATTTACCCATCTTCTCTCTCTCAAGTATGTGAACTGTTCCTTAGAGACTTGTCTTCAAAAGACAAGGTTTGATCTGAAAAAGATATTTGAGTATAAGGAAGGTCTAAACGAGTACTGTTTGTTTTCTCTTTTACTGATATTGTTTGATAGTTTTGTTTAACTTGCTCATTATCCTATTTTATCAATGCTGTTATTTAATGTTAATGTATATTTCAACTTTAACACAAGGAGTTGTGGGAGTGTTAAAGTTGAAAGAGATGAAAATTATGTTTTAAAATTTTCTTTTCTAGTTACAGTTGTACTATTGTGTTTCTAGTACTGTTTTAATGCATTAAAGTACACTTTTTTTTAATTTCTTATGCTCTTAACCCTATATTAACTCAAATTTCAACAGCTCCAACCTCATCGGACTTCATACGCAAAAAGTAGAATTTTAGATCCCATTCAAAATTCAACAAACTTAATTGTTTTCAGGATTTCAGGATTGCAATGTTTCCAGTGGATTCCAATCATGTATACAATATGGGACTAGCATTTAATCAACTAAATCGACCCCTCTATGTACCTTGATGTTGGTGGTGCTGACTATTGAACTCCTCTATCATGACCTCAATAAAAATGCATCCTTAACTCAAGTAAAATCACTTATTAAGCTTGGGAAGCCTTTTCTACCTTATTTTAATGATTGGATTAGGAAGTTTCATCAAAATTGTAGGGTGTTGGGTTTGTTGACTAATGTTCTTACAGGATCAACTTCGAGATTTAAAATAGATGCAAGGATAAGAGTCTAGAGGAGGGGGGGCATAGGGCGCTATTGATGAATAGGATCCCAATATAGAAAATGACTTTCATTATATGTAGTTATGGGAGGAGATAGCTCATATTGGCTTCTACCTCAGCTCCATTACCTTCCACCATAGCCCGAGCAATTGGAGCTTCCAATTCCACCTCCCAATATAGAAAATGATTTTGATGTAGTTATGGGAGGAGATAGCTCATATTGGCTTCTACCTCAGCTCCATTACCTTCCACCATAGCCCGAGCAATTGGAGCTTCCAATTCCACCCCAGGCTCATCTACAGCACATACGGGACCACCTACTGCTTCGAATAGAAGATTGGTGCCCCTTGCTCGTAAAAGGGGTAGAGGGTATCAACGATTCATATTATTTATCATTGTACTATGTAGTATCTAGATGCCTCATAAATCATGATGATTCATCTCATGAGATACATTTATTTTGATCATTCGAGGTGATTTTCTAACATTCTATTAAGAACATATTTTAGTGTTTTCAGTTTATTATCGATATGTGATCATGATCCACCATTTGACATCTTATGCATGTTATATATTAGTTGTATTTTCATATTTATGGAGCAACGTGTTTATTTGATGTTGTTGTTTCTTTAGATGTTAAAAATTGAAAAAAATGGTTATTTTTTATTTTTTTGAGGTTTTACAACATTTGCCGATGTTTACGACATTCTGGACCCTCAACGATATATTTGCTGACACAATATATATAACTTTGCTCAAGAAGGATGCATGCATGCATGCCTTTGATCATCTCCAGTTGAGGCAATGTTGTGCATGTGTCTAGATTCATTGTATCTACTCTTTGGCTCATTTCCTTTGATCATGTATGGTAGCCTCCGACAGATGTTTGGCTTGTTTCTATTGATTATGTCTGTTAAATGTGATTCTAGTGATTATGTAGCGTAGGTTTCTTTACCCATGTTGGCTCTCCACCTCTCTACTACATATGTTGACTCTCTTCGCATCAGCTCTAACCCACGGACTCTAACCTACGTTGACTCTCTTGCGTCGGCTTCTCTCCAGACTACAAATTTGGAGCCAACTTCTTCGAGATTTACGTCGACCTTTCCTACCCACAGGTTTATAATACTTGTGGGTTTGACCCTGCATCGACTTAGGTTCATGCTAGCTCTAGAGGTCTACGTCAACTCTTCTCCACGTTAAATATGACTAAGAAGGGTTTTACGGGAAGCCCCCTTTTAAGAATGTGAAGTGGATTGTGGGCTCAACATCTATGCCCACGATCCAATCATTGTCATCCCCTTTTGTGGATCCCTCCTCCCTTCCCCTTTCCCCATCTGTTCCACCATATTCCCTCAGAACTTTCGTCCATCCCTTAAGAATCACACCACTCTTCTCAATTGCCCCTCCCCACTTCTCTTAGCCCTTCCTCCTTACCCTTGTTGAGGAGCCACACGTGCCACCTATGAAGAGGTTCTACTTGGTCAAAACCATATTTGATGGGGCATCCACCTTGGAGGAGATCTAGGAGGTTTCAAACCCTAGATCTAGGAGGCTACACATGCTATTTTGAAGTGGTTGTTGCATACTTATTGAAGATTATTAGTGGAGTGACCTCTTTTGGAGATGATTGAGAACATGTTGGAGCTTGTTGGCATGGCCAACCACTTGGGAGGATACATTTGGCATAACCACTCATTATTTTATTATTGTTAGACTTGTCACATGAATTGGTTATGTGAGAGAGCATTATTTTATTATTTTCCTCGAAGAAAAGCATGGATCTAGAAGACTCCCAAGATTATTTTATCATTTGTTCTTGGAGAGATTAGTGGATCTAGGAAAACAAATCATTGTTTATTGTAAAAAGATGGAGCTCAACTCTACTTAAAGAGTAGCTCTCTATATCATTTAGATGACTGGATTTGGGGATTTTTCCCCTTTGATCTTTTGTTGAATATCTTGAAGGCAACATAAAGTTAGGGTATCTCTTCTTGGGGCATATGTGCTTGGGTTTAATTGTTGAAGACTAAGGTTGGAAATACTTGCATTAAATATGCGGTGAAGGGCCATAATCTTATTAACATTTTGTTCTTTTGTTTGGAAGAATTTTAATTGTGGTTAATTCCCCCTTTGAAAGCTTTGTGTTTATTGTTGGAGGTGTTAATGTGTATCTTTTCTCCTAATCAAGAGTTGGATTCCATTCACATTGTTAATCAATAAATCACCCTTATTCATATTTGGAACTTCTCCTTAATTTGGTGTTTTTCATGAGTAATTTTCTGCATTCATGGACAACAAGATAGTTTTATTTGTAGGTTCTTTATTCAGGTTACGTTCACTACTAATCTCATAGTTGTTTCCCTTTTTAGTTGATCCTTGACTTTTCTTTCCCAACGGATTGACACTAGTCTTGGTTCACCCATCACCTTGTAAAAATTCATATTACATGTTTTGCTAAAGTTAACTTCTCCTTTTTACCTTGACCTTTCATGACATAATTTTAGCTATCCCATTCCCTAGGGAAGCCCCCTTGTCTGGGAGGAGATCCAGCCTCAAGTGAGAAGGTGGTTGTAGTAACAGTAGGTAGACCTCTTAAGTTTCTCTAGGGCTTTACCATAAGTATTAAGAAGTGTAGGTTTGGGTGGCAACACTACTCTTTCCTTCTCAAGTTTTATGACTAACAAAGCAAATTACCCTAGGGCTTTGATTTGTATCTAGGCTCAACTACTAAAACAAGCACTAAGGGTGCTAGATCTTTTTGCATTGTTTTTAGTAAGTTTTCCCATCCTTGACAAGTTTGTATTTGTTTAGGCATTGTTATGGCCCAAGGGGGGCATATATGGGGTTAAAGTATATGGGGTTAAAGTATATGTAATGAGGTAAATTTATATGTAATAGTGGTTGACCTAAGGAAGGGCCCACATGTGCAATGGGTAAATAGGTATATATAGAGGTCATGTACCCATTATTAAGGGAACATGTGAATTGGATATATGAATGTATTAAGGTATTTGGAGGAGGTTCTCCTATTATTTTATAGTGCAAAATCATCTCTCTTATCTATTTTGGAGTTGTGCTCCATGTCTACATTTGTTGAGCATGGTTTGTACTTTGATTTATTATAATATGTTAAGGCTCAAGTACATATCATTTGGTATTAGAGCATACAACCCCTATCTTGACTCCTTAAAATGAGACATCTTGGCATTTTTGCGGTAACCTTTTTTCTGGGAAGTTTCAAAGAGTGAATTTTGTAGTTATCGAGGAGACGTAGCGAAGTACCTATGGTAAAAAGTTTAGGTTTTGGTTCGCTATAATTTTGCAGTTATAGCCTATAGAAGTTAAGTTTTTTCACTAGTCCAAAAACTAGTTTCAAACAGGTGTTCTGGGTAAAACCATTATATCTGAAGCTTGCAAGCTCCAAAGTGAGTGCTACCAATTTCATTGGATAACAAACAAACCACAACATTTAAAGTCAAAATTTCAGTGGTAAATCCAAAAAATTGGACATGTGGCAATTCATGCAAGTTCTCTCCTAAAGGGGCCAAAATCAACAAGTTTTGGGAAAGTTACTATTGCTGCCTTACATGCACCTGGGGGTTTGGTGCAGCAGAAACCTTCAAGCTGCTAAGTGCGTCCTTGGGGGCAAGTCTCGAGCTAGGTGCAGTCACCTGATCCTGACTCCTCCGTTTAGGCAGAACTCCTAACGAAGCCAAGGGGAGTAGTCCCTACGAAAAAGTTTCTAAGGCTCTTTGTTATTTATTAGTTGTGGATGGGATTGTTTTTAGGAGTTTTTAAAGGATTCAAAAATGATACTGACATGAGATACTGCAAATATTAAATCGAACCCAACATCATAAGAACATAACATTTATCACAATATGACTGAAAGCAAATAATGATAATACAAGATTAACCAATGCCAAATGGAGTCACAAAATTGTTGTTGTGAAAGGGAAATGTTTTGCAATTTGTACTTGGTCAATTTTATTTTATTCAATGATGAGTGGATTAAGGGGAAGAAAGGATTCTTGATATACCAAACGATACTGGGAATATGTCTAGGTTCCAACCCAAGTGGCTTCACACAAGGACGTGTGGGCTAGATGGAGTCACGGGGGGGTATCCAACACTACACCAACAAGGATGTAGCATGACGGAGCACCGTGGTCACTTTCTAGTGGTTCCTGCTTCTTTTGTAAAATTTCCCCACAAGTCTTGAATTTTGATAACGTTGTATTTTCATTATGTTTTCAAGGGATGTTGATTTATTAATGTAAGTTGCTTAGTTAGATGTGGAAAGCTTAGAAAGCGCACACTTTCGCTTTTGATTATCCCAAAGATCAGGGTGAACCTACGATGGGCAAGAGCATACACAGAAGGGCAAATTGTTTAAACTTTATTCCAATTGAGAATTATGAAAGCTCAAAAAAAGTAAAAATGGTGAGACTCATTACTATAGCCAAGAGTCTCTTTCAGGCCTGAAGGTTGTACTCGAGAGAGCAAGGCTGGGTTAGTATCCAATTTTGAGAAAAGAAAAGAAACTAAAGGAAAGAACTTTGATTGAAATTATTACACAAAAGAAAAACTACTCTAAGCAGTGTAGCAAATATCTTTGATTCTCCCGATATTTCCGATTTCTCTTGAGTTTTTCTTGTTGCCGATTTGTTCGATATTTTCATAAATCTTCAAGTATAAGTTTTTTTTTGCCGATATTTTCCCCGATATATCTGATAAGTTTCTTTCTAGGACCACGACAATATATTCCCTGACATGATATTTTCAACATTGCTCTAAAGCCGTTAAGCAAATAAAAGCAGTAAACCAAACAAAGGTGACATAGGCCTTCCCCAAATGGGGAAGGGGGGTGCGGGGGCTTGAAGTCCACTGTCTCTTTATTAATTTTATTACAATACTAATTTTTATGAATGGGGTTGTCTTTTGATCTTGGACAATGATAAAAAAACGCTTACAAAGCTCGCTTGAAAAAGGGGGATGAAGGGGGAATTTTGGGTGCTCCGGATGGCCAAGAATTCAAAATTTTGGCAACATTTCCTTCTCTTTTTCCTTCAACCTACTAAAACCCAGAAAGCTAATGATTGTGAATTAGTAGATCAGTACAAAAAATACAATAGAATACAACCTACTTTTTTTTTAACAAAAACGGGTAAAAATTGTATTAGTTTAAAAAGGCTATAGCCCAGCCAAGCTTACAAAGGGGGAAGTGCAGATGACCTCTAACAATATTGTCAGCCTTCTTATGAATACTTTGGGAGAATGATCCCACTTGCTTCTAGAGCTTTTTCAAGAAAAAAACGAATGCTTACAAGAGTAAACTCTCACGAATTGTGAGTAGAGAAAAGTGCAAAAGCAAAGCATTAAATGGAAGGAGAGGTGAGATGCCCCTTAATGAAAGGGTCCAATCACTTCTGGGAGCCCGAGAAAATGTTTGAGGCCGCTTCCTTTTCCCTACGTTCTTTCTTGGTCTTTCGCCCTCTAGTGAGGGGAGGAGAAGGGGCTGTAAAGTCTTCAGAATCAGAGTTTCCCTTTGACCCGGATGAAGGGACTAAGGACGCCAATCCTGCTTGGGCTGGAGCCTCGTGACCTGAGGCTTGGGGGGGATCAGGAGGAGCAGGTCCTGGAGAAGCTTCTTTCGCGGAAGGAGCAGCAAGAACTGTCTTCGAGGGGCCAGAGGGCATAGCCCGCGCCTGGTCATCTGCTGCTTCCAATTCTGGATCTTCGAGTTCCTGCAAAACTTCAAAGCTGTTTTTGTTTTCCAGCGGAGGAGATTCTATGAGAGGAGTCGGATCTTGAGATGAGCCCTTGTGTTGTGAGGCTCCTTTCTTCGAGGGGGTCGTCGTCTATTGATGACCGTTTGGAACTCTGTATCTTTGGGAGTGGGAGGAGTTGTTGTTTTCTGTGATTCTGCAAGCTTGGGGCAGCTTTTGGCGAAGTGGCTGTAAACATGGCAAAAGTTGCATTTGAATGGAATCTGCTCATAGTCCAGTTCTTGGATGTGACTCCAATCTCCTAAAGTAAGCTTTAGGGCCTTCGGAAGCCCTTATTCTAGATTTACCTCTACGCAAATGCGGGCACATCTGAACTGACCCCCTTTTGGATCTGCACTATCTAGGTAGCGCTCTAGCTTATTACCGATGTCCACAAGAGTGCTTTTTCCCCAAAGATGAAGTGGGAGGTTTGGCAGTCTTACCCATACTAGAGCAGCTGTAATCTCTGCTTCTGGGTTAAACCCCAGAGTCCAAGGAGCTAAAAACAACCCTCTCGAGCCCATGAAGTAGGGGCCCGATCGGAAGACTATATCTCCTTCTTCTTTATTCAGAAACAGGAAAACAAAATATCCCCTACCAGTTGCAAAGAGAGAGACCTATCCTTGCAAAATAGGGTTCCAATGTTCTACAATCCAGTGCTCCACCGCCTCAGGGCTGGGCCACAACCCTGTAAACTTATCAATGAGGACTTTCTCTGAGAGGATGAGTGCTTTCTGACATGGATCCGAAGGAGAGAGCTCTAGAGAGGGGATCTCTTCTATCTTCTTCACAAACTTGGAGGGGGCCTGAGAGGTTGTTGGAGGGGTGGCCGCTTGAACTAAGGCCTTGAAGGCCAGGAGCTGGTCATGAGAAGCCATAACCAAGAAAACCTTGAGCCGCTGGGAAGAGCCGAACCTGCAGACCCAGCGCGGTAGCAGCAAAACGCAGCAGGCAGGAGACGATCTACTCAGCGAGAGGAGGCGGCTAGGGAAACCCTAGCCACAGTTCAGAGCCACGTCCTTCCGTTCATAGCTTGCTTATATAATTTGAATATTGAATAGATAACCAATGAATACAACCTACTTAGTACTTAAAGACATTTCAAAAAAATTGTGTTTGTAAGTACTAAAGGAAGCGACTTAGATCTAAGCTTAGAATGAACCTTGAATTGCTTTAGATCTAGTAACTTAGCATAACAAGAAAGATATAAAATGAAACTTTGCATATATAACTTTTGTTAAGCATAAATGCAACCAAGTAACTGAGAATAAAATTTGATTTAAAAAAAAAGAGGGGAAAGGAGGGAATAAGCTCAAGCTTTGAACTTTGTAGAAAACTTGGAGATTCCTGCGGGAGTAAAATAATATTAGATCCAAAGTAAAAATGTTGAAAGGGAAGAAGATGCAACCAAGCTCACTTCCCTCTTTCAAACTGGTGATCTGCACAGCTTAAAACATCTTACACAAGTGAGATTAAACTAGTATATCCTACGTGCACTAAAAGGACTTCCAAGCTAGATGAGCTACATACTTAATGCAAAAGTTGAAAAAAACAAGCAAGATATCACCTAGCAGCAGCACAACAGTCACAGAAGATTATCGCACCAGATGGACCTCCAAAGTCTTCACATTTTATTCAAAAGAGATAAACATTACAGTGTATAAGAGCATAGCCCAGCCTTTCGGTCCTCATACCCATCATCCTAATACAAGAGGAAAGCACTTGCTTTTATAGACTTTACAACCCAAGAGAGGGTGCACTATCAACAAGAGATGAAAGGGTGCGAGCTTTGAGTGAAGGCGAGTTCACTTGGAGTAGAGGCGAGTGAATGAGGGAGTTTGTTGGTTTGAACTTCAATGTGGAGGTGCCACATCTCCATAAGGAGATGCGCCCTCACCAAACTCCAACCAACCCACTAATAAGTGGCCACATCAACTAAGACGTCACTCACATGAAAGGCACTGTTATCCCTAAAGTTGAACCTAGACTACAGGGGTTCAAGCTTAAGGAAATCTTTTTCAAAAATATAAATCAATAAACTCAAAATGAAAACCAAGCTGGTATGAAATCAAAGCTGTTGGAAAATCACACAATTATCAAAGTACTAGGCTGGTATGTCAATCATAACTATAAGAAAATCACACAATTATCAAAGAACTAGGCTGGTATGTCATGAGAGCTATAAGAGAATCACACAATTATCAAAGAACTAGGCTGGTATGTCATGAGAGCTATAAGAGAATCACAAAATCATACAGGAACTGTATAACATAAAACAAGATACAAGATCCAATATCCCAGTAACTACGATCATGAAGCCATGAAATGAAACTGCCTCTGTTTTTTAAAAGTATAAAGGATAATTGTATTTCAACATAAGAATCACTGCAATGGAATTCAATGGACTATATACATGATAAATTACAAGAAACACAATTCATAACACACAAACAAATCATAATCATACTCATTCAAGGTAGAACCTGTATTGAAGCTGTAGAGTATTTTATGTCATACAGATAGTGATCAAAATTGGATCTTCATAACTCCAAAAATGCCAACCCCTTTGTCTCCTCTCCAGAGCCCCCTTACATGTTTGTTTTACAATATATAAAAAAAAAACTACTATTAGCTTAGATCCAAAACTAGTGGATCGAAAACTCCCTAGAACCAAGAATAGAAATCAGTTACAAAAGTATAGGATCTAATAAGATCTGAATAAATACTAGACTGTATTTTCATGGTCTATCTTTGATTGCTCCCAATTGAATAATTTCGATGATGTACGAGGTGGAGATATGGAACTATTGAATGTATGCCTTCAAATCTGAGGTTGAACTCTTGAAATCCTGTAGTTTCCAAGTGCTTAGTCTTATGACCCAAATATGCTCTGCCTCAGAATCTGGATCTGCTTCCTTGAATTCTGCCATCTGTGCTTAGTTTGAATTGTCTTCGAAAGATAAATTCCTTCCTTAGAACCTGGGAACAATTTTTTTTAAGACTCGAATTGATAATTTAACAGTTGTTATGGTAGCATTATACTCCTTTTTCCTGCCATCTGTATCTCCCATCAATAGGCTTCATATGCTGCGGACTATGTCCTTGAATGTGATCATCCAATGCCTTATCTATAGTGTTATAAGCAGACCAATCCGAGCCATAGATGATTAATTGCTCCAAAAACTCATGAAAATGAACTTGATTGTAATTGTTAGAAGCATATTTGCATACAGTTTACACACACATCAATGGTTGAAGGTGACAAAAAATGAAGGCCTCGTGCTATCAGACTTCAGATTATTTGCTTCAGCCAGCATTATCCTATCCACAATTACACTTTTTATTATTTTAAGAAGTTTCAGGTCAACCCTTTTAATCATCACTGATATCGGTTTGAGAGCTGATAGCAAGATTTGGTAGGCGATATTGGACCCGCCTATGAATGCAGCCTCACAAAGTCGCCATCAAATGCTTCTCGTACACTGTTATTGCAGTCTTCGTGATAAGGACGGGGCAAACGATCATCAAATGCACACCTCTGTAAGCGAGACCTTTTCTGAAACTATTTTCCTTCCAATGTATTACGAAACAATTTGTCCCTATAGATATTACTTGCCAAACAACAACTGGATCTGAGATTTTTAATATAAGAAATATGATCAGCTTGAGCGCTATGGTGATCGATTGCACAATGGGCGCAGACTGTTGAAAGACTTGATGTCATTGGCAGTGGATGTAGCCAATGTCTTGGTGTATCTTTGCCCTATGCAAGTTCTACTTCCAACAACATAGTATGGGTTTCCAAATTCAATAATGAATCTGTTATGTACAATATCACATGAGCTTGAAGCGAGAACAGTTTCAAAGGAGAGATAACGGCTTTAACCTGTAAGTAATTTTGGAGACTATATATACCCTTCTCTCTTTCAGCTTTAATATAACGCAGAATTTTGTTAAACTGCTCTTGGTTAATTTTTTTAGCCTCAGATTGTCCAAGACAGAATGTAACTCCTCATAAAGTTCCCTAAGCACTGATCCACGACCCTTTTTAAGATGCTGGTACTTAAGAGACACACATTTGTTTCATTCTCTGTCTTCCACTGCCACATTACACATCTAAGTATTGAAAAGTTCTTGATTAACTGTCTCAACCGCTTTACAACAGGGTTTACTTGATCATTCAAGGGCAATAAATCTATTGACTTGGTAGAAAAGCACAATAACAACTGGGGTCTTAACATTCCAGAAAAGATGGACTTCGACTCTTCCCAAACAGTTTCAAGGCATTTTCTGACCAGATGGTCCTTTGCATCATCCACCATTATCATAAAAGATTTGAAGAACGGGCAGTATTGTGCAACTTTAGCCGCAAAAAACTTAAGCCACTGCAGGCGAAGTCCCAAATCACTAAAACTAGCTTGCTCTATCATCCACTAAGGACCTTGCTCAACACCTTTTCTAAAGGGATCACCAACAACACAACTAAGGAACCGTGCTTTTGCCTTTTCTGAGTGGTCACTTTGACATTTGGATGCTGCCAGAAACTGAAATTTTGCTGGAGCAGATCTGATGATAACAGGCACACTTCCCAAATTTGATTGATTCGCTACATTCTAAATTAAATTCAAATGTGACGCTTTTAATCTTAGTCTTACTTGCCCTTCACTCATGGAAGAGATCGCCACCCTTTCCACATGAGACAAATGAGTTCTTATTTGACTTTTGACTTTTGTTTTTTTGTGTCAATTTGTTGCACTTTTAGCATTTTTTTGACGTTTTGATGCCTCAATAAGCAAAAATGATTTACGAGATGATTTGGTTGCCCGAAACATAGGAAAAGTGGGTCCTAGGGTAAAGAGGACGCTCTAAGTGTGAAAACAAGCATCCCCACTCCAAAATCAGACTTTGAACCACACTTTTATTACAATTTGAATTTTTCCATTTAAACCATTAAAAAATGGCCTAATTTTGCGGGATTTTTTTTTTGGAATTTAAAAAAACCCTAGGGGGACGTAGTACATGTTCATAATGAATCAAAACAATGTTTAGCATGCTTATATACATCAACACATGAAATTTAATAGCCTCCCAGAGTTTAACCACCAAGACAAACATTCTAGCTTTGGAGTAGTGAAAAACTCGAAAATTATACATCGGTTATTCAACATTGCATAATTCACAAGGGAAAAAACACCTTGGAATGATTGGATTGACGTCTAAGTCCTAGGAAGCCAAGCCCTTTACAAAATTTTTGCTATGCTAGCACATTTATTACAAAATCCCCATGGGGTATGAACATGCAATTATTAAAAAAGGAGCCCCAAAAATGGCCCTGAAAGGTCTTTTGAACCTCCAAGCAGTGATAATGAACAACTGGCCTGTTCATCACTTCGGCAACTCATTGGAAATCCACTCAAGTGCAACTTTAGTGGATAACAGTTACCATAACTTTCTCTTGGCATATTAGTATTTGATCAAACTTGTGGCATTGTAGAGAAGATACATTAAGCTACTGCAAGCCGAAATTTCAGAGTTGCATTAAGGGGGAGGTCGCCCAGCAAGATAGTCTCCAAATCAGGGTTTTAAAAGGTATATTATCTTAAAATTGGCGTGACTTTTTGCTAGAAGGTCCAATTTCGGTGATTCAAAATCCATTGGAAAGAGGAAACATAGGATAATATATTGGAAAAATCATATTAGCCATTTTAGATCATTATTGCCATTATATTGAGGTTGGAAGTTGAGGGTTTTGGTTAGACCTCAATTAAGAATCAATGGCAATACCTTACTTTAGTGGAGATAAAGACAAATATGAAATTGATCTCGTGGAATGGTTAAGGATTGTGAAGAAAAATGCTGAAAATACTTTTTCAACAATTGATTATTTTTATGGTACTTGTTACCTCACAATTTACAAATTAATACCCTTCAGGTTAGGTCACAGGGAGCGGTGTTAAGATCGACAACTTTTCAGGAGATGCACCCATTGTCACCTTAGTGCAATCTCCTCTCTCTTTAGGCTTGCTCCTTGGGCGACGGGACACTTCCCAAATATGGTAAAAATGGATATGTAAGATGCACAACGGAAACAACTCTATCTCTACAAGATCTTCTCACTATATTAGTAGATCAATGCCTTAATGGAGTCAAACAAGATATGCAGTAAATGCTCAATGATTAAGAAGGTTTAGCAGCAACAAAACTTGATGTTAATTGATTAACAAGGTGAATAAATTTTCTGCAGTAAAAACCAGCAACATAAACATTCAAGAAAGAAAAAATAGACCATGGAAACACCCCAAAAAGTGCCTCCCGACGATCACTACCCAAAGGAAGCTCAATTCCTCCCAGGGCACACTTGTCTTGATAGATGAATTCTGCATTTTGGGACTGATTTCACCTTCAGATCTGGAATTCCTTGCCAAAATGGCTCAAAGACTTGATTTGGCACTTCAAACCCCCCCCCTAGGTCAAACCCAGAGACTTGGAAATGAACTAGGAACCCCTTGCAACCACTAGGGCTTGATCTTCCTGTCAAAATGGACCTGCAAACCATTGTACCAGATCTGCAACAAGGCTGTAACAGCCTTGTGAGAGTGACGTCACCCTCCCTAGCACTGGTGTCACTCCTTTTAAGGATTTTTTTGGCTGTAAAACAACTATTATGGATTTTTTCAGCAATTTAGTAACTTCAGAAATTTACAACAATAGTAACTACTTAAGAAATTAAACAAGTAAAGAATTTCAATGGCAAAAAATAAATATTTTGGGAATTTTTTTAAAATATTTGATTTTTAGGGTTTCTTATATATATATTTTTAATTTTTTTTGTATTTTTTCCAATATACATTACAGGAATTTTGTAATGGAGAACTTTGGTGAAGATGAGGGAAATAAACCTAAGTCTTATTCATTCCTGACACCGAGAAATTGGGTTTAATTCTGGGGTTAGATGGGGCAGGACATCCTCACTATCAAATGATTTGCAGATATGAGTACAATAACTATATCAATGATTTTCTTAGTGTTTGCTACTTAGATTGATGATCTGGGGATTTAGGGCTTTCTTGCATGGCCTATAACCTTTTTTTCAATCCAAAAAAAAAGTAACTTGTTATTCATCGGAAGAGAATCAAAGTTACATCAACAATGTTCATATGACAAAATATCTCCAGTCCAATCTATCAATCAATACCAAGTCTAATAGACTGTTCTATCTGCTCTGAGTCCAAAATACAAAACAGTCGTATGTATCAAGATTACCAACCAAATAACATAATCCTGATGCAGATCAATCTACAAGACTAAATAAAACTAGAGACAACTATTTAGAAAATAGAAACCATCCAGCATCTATCACTGAGTCTTCCACTGATTCGTCAAAGAGTAATAATCCATCCATGGTACCGACAGCTTCCTTTGATAGACAACCAGCCTCACAATTACACCCCCTATAGATATGACTCATGAGTGAAAGAGGTAACTGGGAATTCCTTAATCTACTCTTTTACTCTGCAAATCCACTGGTCCAGCTGAAGAACTTGTAAATTTGATAATCCCCCTGCCCAGTCAATAATAATCTTAGAGTCACCAGCAATCTGTCCATTGAAGACACGCCTCTTTTTAGAAAACCATAAGGCAAGTAACTCAGCCTTAGTGTTGGTACCTGATCCTGCACCCAATTTTTAATTTGATTATATGATCTCTTTTGACTTTAATTATCATACTGGCCCCACCTATGCCATTGTTTTCTGCCCCATCAAAATATCCCATAGATAAAGCGTCATCCAGCTGAGGTTCAAGATGAAGCCTATAACCTAATCCACTCGATGTATTCAGTCTTTGATATAATACGTCTGCTATGTAGAAGCAAATTTTGGTGGTTGTTTTAAGTGTGATTTTTAAAAATATTTATAATTTTTAATGAATATTAAAAAATTATATGCATAAAGATATTGCTTCCCCTCCATCTAGAGTATGTGGCTAAACTGTTTCTTGCTAAATGACTACAGTTCAGTCGTTCAGGGATTGTTAGGTTTCACCTGCCACCTGAGGTCAGGTTTTGGGGGAAAGGTAGAGAAGTACAAAACAAGGCATAAGTCTTGGCTGCTATACCTTGGTTTTGTGATATTACACCTCATGCGAACTTCAGCAAGGTGGCCAGTGAGGACTGGAAACTTTTCCTCCTCTGGAGCCAAAAGCTTCCCCATCTCTGAAGTTATGAAAGTGTTTCTTCTGAAAGCCATACTGTTGTGGAAACCTGTACTTGTTTCCCCATTACAGGTACATATATATTCAGTACAAGAAGTTGACTGCAGAGTCAAAGTTATTACAGTAATGATATCGATGATTTTCTTAGTATTTGGCATTTGCCATTCAGTTTGATGATATAGGATTTAGTGTCTTTCATGTATGGCCTAAACTAATCTACTTGTTGTAGTCAGTCTTTGATATGATGAGTCTACTATGTAGAGGCAAATTTTTGTTGTGTATCTTATTTTATGTTAATAATCTTTTTTTAACCTGTTTATGAATATTTTAAAATTATATATATATATATATATATATATATATTGTTTTCCTCTTGTCCATTGGGCGTAGCTCGGGTGGTTGGGAGATTTGGTTATTGCGCTCCCCACCCGGGTTCAAATCTCGCCAGGGACATTTTGCTCCTTGGGAGCCCTTGTATGTAATGAAATATTAGGCTAGTGTGCCGTTTATCATGATTGGCCTGTTCATGTATACTTGCTAAGCAAGTATAAGAGATATTTTCCCGGGTGGACGTAGCCACACCACCTTTAAAAAAAAAAGACACACACACACACACACATATATTGTTTCCCTCTCTCCTAAGTTTTGAAAGTACCTTTTCTGATAACAATACTGTTCTGCAAACCTGTACCTGTTTCCACATTATAGGTGGCAAAGATCTTATGTAGAAGCTTCAGAAAGTCTTTTTTTCTTGGATCAAATCAGTTTAGAAGTATATTTGATGGTAAATTGGGATTACTGGACTGAACGGTGGTTAGTAACTGACTCAAAAATTTGTCAATAGAAAATTCAGTTTACCTTTAATTCACAAAGTTGATTTTTGCAAGGACAGTCATTCAGCCCATGAAAAAGACAGTATTGAATTGAAGATATTTATAATACATATGCTGTACGCCTTAAAATTGCTATGCTTGGAGCCTGGTTAATGTTCAAATAGAGCTTACTAGGCTCTAGATGGCATATTCTCTCGTCCCTGACCCTGGACATTTACAATAAAGTGTCCTAGTACACTCCCTCTCTTTCTTGAAGGTTTCTGCAGTACTTATTTATCTAAATCAATCTTTTGACCTGAATGTCACAATCCTTTGAAGTGACTCATTGTATGAAAGGATCAGTCATAATAATGGTTTGAATATTCAAAATAAGCACTCTTTTGCTGGTTGATCTTTCTTTAGCAAGTTTGTTTGCAATCCATTCCATTCTCGAATGAATCTCATTTGACTGCTTGGATCTAATCTTATCTCTACTGAAGTTATTTGTTCCTCTAAATTTTGGTAGAAAAGGTCTTCAGGATTTTGTTGAAAATTTTAGAGTTTATATACTTATTTCACTCCAGGAAATAACAGTTTTGGCAGCCCAGCTATTAGTTCCATAATACATTATGTACATAGGATGTGCCTCTTGAAAATAATCTGTCATGAAGGTTTAAGGTTATTTCTCTAATGTCCTCAAGTATAACTTTCAAACTCAATTATCAGTTCTCATGTAAGTGTCATTTTTTTTCATTGTATTACTTTGAAATTTGAATATGTTATTTATTATATTTGGTTAAAATAGTTCATGATACACAAGGCATAACTACAAAGCTCACTTTCTAGACATCCATATCTGCACAATGAACGTATATTATACCATGGTTTGCAGGTCTGTCTTATTATACAACAGAGCAAAGTTTGAGAAAAGCATTTTCAAGCTTCGGCAATCTTATAGAAGGTACTGCTGACTTGCCCTCTTTCAATGAAATGCATACAGATATTGAAATGTGCTCTTATGTTGACTTTCCTATTTTGTTACTTCCATACGTTGCAGCTACAATTGCAATGGATAGAGTTACTAAACGATCAAGAGGCTTTGCTTTTCTACGATATGCCTCTGAAGAAGAAACAGAAGCAGCTATAGAGGGAATGCATGGGAAGGTAGGTTATTCTGTTATTTTGTAAAGATTTGGAAGTGTGATTATAATGATTGGGTGCTAGATGATTTAATGAGGTTATCTTGAATTAATTGAAATTGAAACCTTCTGTGTATAGAAACAAATTGAAATTGTTTCCTTCTGCAGTTTTTGGATGGCAGGGTTATTTTTGTGGAGTATTCAAAGCTTCCATCTGAACTCCGTGGTGCCCCCCCAAAGTCACCAGGTCCTCCCTATAGGAGATGATAAACAATTATAATTCAGTATGATCTTTAATAGTTTCAAATTATCCATTATTCCTTTAGCGTTCAGACGGGTTGAAAGCCCAGCTAAGCAACTTACTTTACCTTCAAGGAGCATTCCAATATTCATATGATGTAGGAAACTAATTAGAGAGCAAATTTGTGCTTGGGACTATTTTATTGTATACCAAAATTTGTTGCTAGGAACTTTGGTGACTTGCCTAAATGATAGACGAGTCACGGTGTTAGAGTGGATAGGCAATCGATTGAGCACAAGCCTTTGGCTTGGTGTTTGAACTGTTTCACTATTATGTTTTTGTCTTTTCATAAGAGTTACACATTTCAATGTTGACAATTTGGTGCATATTTTAGTGGGTTCACAGTTCACTCTGGGTCTTAATTGTACCCATATGTTTAATAGACTTGCATTGGCAAGTTTTGTCATCTTAGTGAGCTTTGCATAATTTACTTGTTAGCCAATTTTAATGATTGCCCACAAGGGTATCCATAATTGATTGTCACTTTCCATATTATGCCTAAAAGTATCCACAATCAATACGCATTCCTATCCAAGGAGATCTTAAATATGCCTACAGAGTGATGATTAGCAGTATGTTGTTTTTGTTCTAACCAAAGTTGTCCGGAATGGGATTCAGATCAGTCATCAATTTGTGAACCAATTTACTAAAATATGCAAAATTATATATATATAACACAAGGGGTTAGTCAATTGGTTGTCACCAATGATGTTTAGGAGTTTGCTAGTACTATGCCCAGTTAAAACTTAATATGCCCTAGTTCAAATTCCCTCTAGGTGAGGCTCACTAGTCTACATCAACAGCTTTACCAGGGATGTCATTCACAAATGTGAGGAAGCATCCTTTGGGTTTTCACACAAGGTTTTCCTTGGATATATATATATATATATATATATATATATATATATATATATATATATGAGTGAGTTAATAAGTGGACAAACTCACTTTTTTGGCAAGCCCTTTTTAAAAACTTCTGTCGAGGCAAAGTTTTGTTGTGATCCATTTATTTTTCAAAATCCTAGTGATTTGGGTTGTCTTGAAAAGGGTGAAAACCCCCAAGGACAAAATTACATTAATTAAGTGGAACTATAACTTCAAGCAAAATTCTTAACCAATTTGGGGAAGAATTTCCAGTTTGTCCACTTTTTAACTTACTCCTATATATAGCCCAAGGGGTTAGCTCAATTATTTGTCATCAATGTTGTTTGGCATTTGCTAGCAAGTGCCCAGTTTGAATCCACTTGGATGGGATGCCCCTGCCTATGTTAACGATTTTACTAGCGATGGCATCCATGAATGTGGGGAAGCATCCCTTGGGTCCTCGAGTAAACCCTTCAGGTGTTTTATCGCATTTTGTGAATGATGCCCAGGCTAAGTCACCTGACACGAGGACACGAGACACAAAGGACACAAGGATTCGAGTGTCTGACACGAACACGGTGACCCCAGGAATCAGGACACGTATGACACGTTATATATATATGTGTGTGTGTGTGTGTGTGTGTGTGTTAAAAATATAGACATATAGATCCAAATTTTTACAAATATTCAATAGAAATCAAAATCAATGCACATTTAACATTAGTAATTACACATTTAAATCCTTCAAATATTCTTCACCTACACAACAAACATACTTTAGAGCCCTCTCCACACTTGCAAATGATAAAAAGAAGGTGAAAATTTTGATTTAAAGCAATTTTGGGATTTTTCTCAGTGGAAAACGTGTCCTGGAATCAGGACATGTTGGTGACAGCATGGGACATGTGTGTCCTAAATAGGGACATGCTGAAAATTCGTGTTCGACACGCTCTGTCAGCGTGTCCGTGTCGGACACGGGACACAGAAGCCCATTTGGACGTGTTTGGTTTCATAGTGCCCAGGGTAAATGTCACTAAAGTACAAGATGTATCCCTAATCCAAAAGGACTCTACTGGACTTGAACCCACGACCTCTTGGCGATCTATGTCTTGAACTTGGTTCAAACTGATTGAGCTAACTCATTGGGCATCAAAATATTTGTAATTAGGTCATGTTGTGGTTAATTCTATTGGGACATCATCCAAGTCAAGATTGGGTCCCAAAGTTATACGTTATAAATCAAAAGGCATATTGCTTATGTGCACCTGGCACATGTTCCTAGATGGGCTTAAAGATCGCCCCCCCAAACTCTCACTTTCCAATCGAAAAAAACCTTAGCAAGATTTGAACCTAGATGGGTAGAAGAAAAAATCATCTTGCTTCCTCGTTGCACCACATGCTCATGTGCAAAACATAAAGTTTTTAACAAGGTCATATTATGGTCAATTGTATTGGGACCTCGTCCAAGTCAAGATTGAGTCACATAGTTATAAATCAAGGGGGTATACTTGTTATGTGTTTCTTTCATGTATTCTTGATTGAGCTTAAAGATCCCCTACTTTCCCATCAGAACAAACCTCCGTGATATTTGAACCCAAATGGGCGAGGGGGAAGTCCTCTTCCTTTTTTGTTGCACCACATGCTCATGTGTAGAAATCAAGGGAGTATGTCCTTACGTACACTTGACATGTGTTCTCGAATGGGATTAAAGACCCTCCCCCGCACCCCTGCCCCCAAACTTTCTTATTGGAACAAGCCTTAGTGAGATTTGAACTTGGATGGGAAATGGAAAATACCTCTTGCTTTACCATTGCACCACATGCTCATGTGTACAACACACATGGCCCCAAGGTTAGTTGAAACATCTACCCAAAGAATGTTATTGATGGGGAAGCCATAGGTCACAAGTTCAACTCCAGTTGTGTCCCTTGGTTTTACCAACTACTATTATGGTTGACAATTGAGCCACCCTCCATTCAAATATTTTGGGGAAGAGGGGGGAATCCCTAAAGGTTTTCCTTAGTGTGTGTGTGCACTATGTGTCCAAACCTGAAGGGACACTACTATAACTATTAGACACCAAATATGTAATGTTTGTCTATTTCAGGGTTTGGGAGAGGTGACATTTTGTTGTTATTTTTTTCCTTGTTTTTTTGTAAACCCCTCACCTCTGAATTGTTGTTGGTCTCGCTTGTGTGAACCAATTGTGAACTCATCGATTTGGTGTTGAACCAATTTCCTAGATGAGGTCAAGGGTTTGTAGGTTCGAACAAACCACATTGATAACAATAACTTTATATTGCATCAACATTGGCCTTGTTGTGGCCTTGCATAATGGATTTAATGTTAAAGCACGGGCAACATTAAAAATAGATAAGGACAAATCTTTCTCAATAAAAATGGCTAGAGAAATTCTCACAAGGAAACTGAAAAATAAAAGCTAAACATATGAAATGATATACCCAACCACATAGAAGCGTTGGTCTATGTAGATCAACATATATCAACCATTTTTTATTTGCACATGCACAACAAATAATAAAAAGGTGTGTATATCAAGCATTTGTGTTGTTTTGTGTTTGTGTACATAAAAGGTGCTTGACATATGTCAATACCCCTATTCCCTAGAATATTTGGCTCCCTCTTCTTTGGAATATCTGAATGGAAGCTTGCTCAACTGTGAACCATAATAGTTACAGTAATTTCGAGGACTCACTTGGATTTGAACTTGTGACTTATGACCTTCTTGTCAGCCTCATGCCTTGGGGAAATGAATCAATTGATTAAACTAACTCTTGAAATTGTGGTTGTAGTTATTAAAAGATAATTACCCATAAATAGAATGATATGGGGGTTAATTTATTCCATTATTTTTGGGATTTATTTATCTGTGGACCAGAGTTATTTGGTGTAATCCATACAAAACTTGTACTTGTTCAAGTGTGCAAGTGCTACAACAAATTGATTGAGGCTCAATATAACATTACATTTCATCCAAGGATAACAATCATCACTCTTGAAGGAGAATTCAGTGACAATATTGACATGGAAGTAGTTGTGGCTATTTGATACAAGGCACTCAAATTGCCCTGTATCCATCAGAATTTGATGAAGATTGAATTGCTAAAATGGGCAGTTGTATTGCTTAGATTGCAGTTTTGAGCATCTAGTAAATATGGAGCGGGGGAATTAGCTTAAAATTCTGATTAATGAATGCTGAAATTACAGATTTCAAGCTGAAATTTGATTCGATTTGAGGAAAAAATCATCCGAAATAATGGGGTGATATGATGGCCCGTTATCCCACACCATAGGGGCAATCTAGAGTTCATCAAAGCTAAAGGTACTATACAATAATTGCTTGTATTCACAAATATATTGTCCCATAGACAATGCTTATATTTAAATACATTATCATTGGCCCTAGAATGGGAAATTATATCCTACCTTGGCTTTGTCGTGTCATTTTACGAAGTGTTGGTTATTGATATGAATGGCATCTATGTGTGTGATCAATATAAATTGTTCTGAGTTACTAATATAAAATGGCATTGTAAAAGTTGTAAATATGATCATTATCATATTTTCTATTTATTAATTAAAAGTATAAGTTCAAGGGGTTAGTTAATTCATTTATTGTCAATGTTGTTGAGTATTTGGTTAGTTTTAGTGTTGATAGATGTATAACTCAAATCTCTTTAAATGAGACATACTAATTTATTCAAATGGGTTTATTAGGATACTATTAATCGATGTGGTGAAACATCTCTTGATTTTTTCCACAAGATTTTATTTTAAAAAATATACCAAAAATGATAAACACAATAAAATATTTATAAGTCGTAAAAATATGTAACTTATATTACATTATAAACCCATGGGGTGTAGAATAGATGGTGAATGGTAGTATTGTTAATGCACTCGTTGTGTGAGTCCATTAGTTCGAAACTTTGTATTTTAAAAAAAAACTTATATGTCATAATAAATTACTATAAATACCTATTTGACCATAAACCTTTAAATTACAATACAAAATTATTATTAGATATGTTTTATCTCATCCACCAAAATATCTAGTTTGCAGGGTGCATCACCAATCTCTCCTTAAGGTCTAAGTTTCATGATGTTTCAACTCCACACTCATCACTTTTATCATAAAGATGGCATTGTTTCACATCATATGTTATTCTTAATCAATAATCCAATATCTTATTGTATTTGCCATGGACAACCAATAAAAGGGTGGTTTTAAATTGTTAATTATTCTAAACAAACATTTATCATTACAAGTGTTCTTCAACTTCCTTTCTATGCTCTTATAATCTCTTGTATTGTTTTTTTTTGCTAAATAAAAATTTCGAACCTTAGTAACAAGATAGTGTCTTTGGAGACGTACAATGGTGTACCAGTAAATATCAAGTGCAGATTGGATAACTTGGTTCTTGAGCCTCTCACATGTTTATAGAGTTTAAAATTTTATTCAAAGCAGCCTTATTGTTGCAACAAGGGTTCATGTATGTGAATTCAATCAAGGGTTGAGTTTGATGTTGTTAAAGGATCTTTGTTCTATAGTAGTTAGATTATAGTTAGATTAATGTGGTTGGATTTTATTTTTATTATTTTTATTTTTATTTTTGTTAAAGCTTTATCATTGTAGTAGATTTAAGTATTTTTGTCGAANTATATATATATATATATATATATATATATATTTTAACAAGAACCAGAGAAAGTTTTTATATATTAAAAAGGCTGAGCACAACTATACTTACAAAAAGAAGAATCAGCATGTCAAATTGTTTTGAGAAAAAAAAACTGAGATAACTTAGAAGCTATCTCAAAATTTAGAGAAGTTATTTGATGCATTTTGAAATAACTTAAACCTATCGTAGGGTAGATTCTAACAACCTGGCTATTTAACAAAATACAAAAAAAAAATCTAACTACCATAACTGAAGCTACTACTTCTTCTTGCCTTCTATCCCTTGAACAGGTTGCACAATCGATGTTTCTTCCATTGGATGGTCTTTAGCTGGAGTTTCCTGGCAATGATTGCAATGGTTCATATTTTTTATTTTATGAACTTCCTTTTTGATGAAATCAATTGTTACCATTAGCTCACGGAGGTCATGATCATTATCATCAATTCTAGATTCATGGCATCCCATTTGATTTGTAAAATACTTCACATCAGATGCCGCAACCTTGTTTTCCTTCACACTAGTGCACACCATTTCGTAAACCCAACGCAGGTGTATTTTAATGTCCTTCAATGTGGACTTTATTTCAGTCATGTCTGTGTTTTATTCATTGTTCTCCATTGATGACTAAGAGCTGCTAGAAACCGAGAGAACGGAGAGCAAAAAAAGAACCTGCGAGGGGTCGAGTGGAACACAGACTGAAGTAATTTTTCTATATAAACCTGCAAACAAGCGCCTGAGTTGTTGAACTTCTTCTGAGGACCAAAAACCAGGCAGCCTAGGGAGCTCTTCCTCAAAATCATAATGCATAACTGAGTTTGGGGGGATGTTTTCATCCCTCTGGATCCTTCCATGACGTGTGCGAGCAATTGTCTCAAAGTCTCGGGGAACCGATGGCCAGGACGGTCATTTAAGCCCATCACATGGGCGCTTGAGCCACTTGTCCATAGTGGTTGACAACTGTTCATTGGGTTCCGGGAGGTTGAACTAAAAGAGTTATAACGGGAGGGCCAAACAAAGCACCCCCACCATGTGATATTGTAAGGGTCTCTAGGGAACATATTTATGAATGTTGTAGTGGCCATTAATGGTAACCATGCCAAGTTTGTTTTTCACACCTTGATTTGCAAGCTTGTCCGTTGTGGTGTTATTACCTCTAAGGATGTGGTAATAGGTGGTCTGGAGGTCTAAGTTGAGACGACATATACATTCATGAATTCTTCTGCAATTGGTTGCACCATGTTTGTAGCATGTTCTCATTTTCTGAATGACTTGCTTCAAATCTCCAAAGACTAAGATTTGAGGTATTATTATGCCTTCCCTAATCCAATCCTAGGAAAAACGAGAGCCATTCCTCTTCGTTATTAGATCTATGTTCTATTCCCCAAACAAAAGAAGTGACTGTATTTCCTCTGGGATCGAAAATTAATCCCAACCGCACCTGCCTCCCCAGGGTTGCCTTTCGAGGCGCCATCAAAGAAAAGAGTGTAATTGTGATGCTTCAGTCTCCATTGAAGAAACTCTTCTTTACATTTTCTGATCTCCTAGGGTTGTAGATCTGGAGTAAATTTGGTTTGAGGAGAGCTCTGAATTAAAATATCACAGCACCAACTCATTTCCATGGGGTTGAGGTTCTCTAAGTCGGGAAAATTAACTTGTTTGGAGGTCATCTTCTCATGAATCATATTATGGAATTTGTTAGCGACTCATAGTGGGTTGGCTTTCTTTCCATAAAAAATAAACCTGTTTCTGGCAAGCTAGATATGCCAGCAAGTGTTTTTTGGGACAATATCCTAGATTCTAAGAAGAGTTTTCTT
Source organism: Pseudotsuga menziesii (assembly GCA_001517045.1). Classification (NCBI taxonomy): domain Eukaryota; kingdom Viridiplantae; phylum Streptophyta; class Pinopsida; order Pinales; family Pinaceae; genus Pseudotsuga; species Pseudotsuga menziesii. The sequence goes on along the minus strand of LPNX011050659.1, from coordinate 585,271 downwards.
CTTCCCAAGGTTGCCTGGGTATAGGGTCTTCCACTTGTTGACAAAGTCTTGAGAATTGTCAGGGAGGCAGAAATTTCCTTCAAGATTACCAAGAGTGTGGCTCCAGACTTGTACGGTGAAGGGACGCAACAGAAAAAGGTGGAGGGTCGATTCTTCATGGGAGAGGCAATGAGAACATTTGGAGGGACCGTGAAATCCTCTTTTCCTTAAATTATCGGTAGTCAAGAGCTTATTTTTAACTAAAATCCAAAAGAAAATACTGACTTTAGGGATGCAATCAGAGTTCCATGCCTCTTTCCAGAAGTTGGTCTGGGACCAATCACCATTATTCCTTATTTACTTGTACCCTTCTCTGACAGTGTAAAAGTCATGCTGACCCCATCCTCTGGAGTCTCGAGTCCTAATGTTGAAGGGAGCAATGCCATGAAGGTGGGAAGTAAAGATGAGGAGGGTGTAAAATCTTCCACCCAACCCAATATTCATTGATATTCCAATCTGAGATATCCTTTAGCTTAATCAGATTGATATCTTGCATCCAACATTGTAGATTGACTAAATTGGTAGTAGTTTCCAGAGGAGGATGTCTTAAAACATTATTTGGCCAGATGTTTATTTTTCGACCGTTCTCTGGGATCCAATAGAGGTTGTCTTTAATTAGGCCAACAAAAAATTTGCAGAGACTCCATATGGGGGTGCCTTTACCATCCCAGGAGGAATCCAGGCATTTTGATCTTGGTTTCTTAATATATTTCTTCCTGATTGCCTCTTTCCACCAATCTTTTCCTCCATAGATCAATCTCCAAACCAACTTAGAGCCCAAACCCTTGTTCATTAGACCAGGGTCCCTGATTACCAACCCTCCATTAGTTTTGTCTTCCATGATATTGTCCCAATTAACCAAATTGAACTTTTTCCCTTGTGTCTTCCCACCTTGCTAGAGAAATTTTCTAATTTCTATACTTATTCCATTGGAAATGGAATTTGGTGCAAGGAAGATTGCGCAAGTGAATATAGGATAAGAAGCCAAAATGGATTTGATGAGGACTAGTTTTCCAGCTAAATTGAGCCATCTTTAGCCCCAAGCTTGCATTTTATTTTTCATTTTTTGGATTATTAAGCTCCAAGCCATGGGATTGTAAGTTCTCTTAGAGATTGGAATTCCAAGATAAATAAAAGAGGTCTAGTTAAGGCTGACCTTGATTCCAAGAATGCAGGCGATCTCTCTGAGGATGCGGGGGTTGCTATTCCAACCATAAAGCCAGGATTTGAAGGAATTGATTCGGATGCCAAGTAACTTTGAGAAATATATTGAGAGAGTGTTTGATCATTCTGGCTATTTGAGTCGAGGAACTGCCCAGAAGAATGGTGTCATCGACGAATTGAGCATGATTAATAGGTTGGACTCCCCTAACAAAAGATATACCAGGGGTTTTTCATTCACTTTTCAACCTATTGAGTCTTCTACCGAGAGAATATGCTACTAAAATGTAGAGAAAAGGGGACAGTGGACAGCCTTGATGAATTCCCCTTTGGGATTGGAAGAAAGAAGTTGGTTGATCGTTAACCAAAGGAGCTATCCAAGGGCTGCTAATGCAGCGTTTGATCCATCTTATGGAGTTGGGAGGGAATCTGAACCTTTCCAGGACTTGGCGTTGGCAAGATCTAATTTGATTTCCATACCTGCTTCCTGGCATTTCTGACTTGAGTGAATAGCTTCTTGCACCATGAGGATATTGTCGTAAATTTGTTGGTCAGCTAGAAATCTTCCTTGATTTTCTGAAATGAGATGAGGAATTACCTTTTTAAGTCTATTGGAGATGACCTTGGTGAGAATTTTGTAGGAGTTGCAGAGGGAGATAGATCTGAACCGTTTAATGGAGGCTGGATTATTTTCCTTAGAAATAAGAGCAAGAAAGGTGGAATTTGTAGCGCTGCCTATCTTGTCCTTGGATTGAGTCCATGTCAACATTTTTAGAAGATCTTTTTTAATGATATACAAACAGCTGCGATAAAAACTGATTGGAGACCCGACATGTTCGGGGGCTTTGTCTGGGTAAAGAGACCAGAATACTAAACAAGCCTCTTCAAGGGATACAGGTTGGATTAGAGCTTCATGGTCTTCATTTAATATGATGAGTATTTCATCACTGAAGGCGTCCATTTCCTCCCACATTACTTCATCTTCATTTGAGTAAAGATCTTCAAAGTGATCTTTGATCTCTCTTTTGATTTCCTCGGAATCTGTTAACTTTTCCCAATTTTCTTTGGTGAGCTCCTTTATTGTATTCTTTCTATTCCGCTCTTTACATTGATAGTGAAAAATTTTGGTGTTTTGGGCTCCCCCTTCTAACCAAAGACATCTAGATTTTAGACGCAATTCTTCCTCTTCTCTCCGTAGTAGAGTTTGCATTTTCCTATCAACCTCTTTTTCTTTCAAGAGAATTTCTTTGATTACTTCGACATGCTCCATTTGATCATGAATACCTTAAAGCGTTCTAACTAGGATCGCTTTCTCTTTTCTGGGGTTGAATTCACGGGTTGCAATCTAGTTCTTAGGCCCTATTTTAACATTCTTCGGTTTTTGTTCCCAAATAAAGCTTGGAGAGCCTTGAATGAAGATATTACAGGTTTACTGAACTATATCAAATAAGCCTAGATCCTTGATTCAGGTAGCGAAAAATCTGAAAGGGAGAGGCACCAGATTCCCAATTGGTTCAAGGGAAAGAGAAAGAGGGCGATGGTATGAAACAACGAAATCTAGAATGTGTGAGACAAGCAAAAGGGGTTTGTTAAGAAAGAAAGAACTTACCAATATTATGTCCAGTATGGCGACGATATGGCCAGACCCAAAGCGTTTATTGCTCCAATTTTACTTCCCTCTTTTTGGTTTGATATCTACTAGTCTCCAAGCATTCATTAAATCTTCTAACCTTTCTCCAAAGGGGTATCTGACTTTGGAGCCTCCTTTTTTCTTCTTCTAAGGAGATTGTGGTGTTAAAGTCTCCAACAATTATACAAGGGTATTGCATCTTACCATATTTTTGTTGCTCCAGTTGTGTCCAGAATCCATCTTTGCATCCATGATTTGTTGGTCCATAAAGATTTCCTATCCAGAGAGTCTCTTGGGTATCAAGATCCTCAAGCTCAACAAACAACCAATGACCGTTTCTTGTTACTGATATAAATTTAAAAATATTTGAGTCTCACCAAGTAAGGATGCCTCATGAGGCTCCTTGAGCACTTACGTCTTTTCCTTCACCGGTCTTCAAAATTTTCTTCATAACTGATAAACAATCTTCTTCTTACATTTTTTTCTCCTGTATTGTGAGGACGGAAATAGCTTCGGATTTGCTTCAATCTTTTTATTGCCTCAATCTTTTGATTTCCTCCTAGGCCTATGCAGTTCCAGGAGACAAGTTTCATTATTTCTTGTTGGTTGGTGGTACTACTCTATCTTGTTTCCCATCTGCAGGCTCCCCAACTTGTTTTTCCAAAGGATAGCTTCTAACCATGTGATCCAAACTATACTGCTTCCCTGGTTCTTTTTCTCGGGTCATTTCTATTTCTCGTAGAAATTTGTTGGGCTTCCTCCCTGTTTTGTTTAAAGGTTCTATTTCCTCTTATTTGTTGTCTGGTGTATCTTCCATCTGTGCCTTGGCTCTGGATCTTGTTACTGATCCCCTAGAATTTTGTAAAGATTCAGGCCTTACTTCAACATATGCTTGTTGTGGGAGAGTGGGTTCATAACTCGCTTTTGGCCCTGTTTCCATTAATACCGGTTCAACTTCATTTTTTTTTCTAAGATTTGTCTCTTTCTCAGCCACTATGAGATTTGTTTGTTCATTCTCCTCCGTAGAAAGGACTTGGAAGTTGTTCTCTGTAGCCTTCTTTTTTGTTGGGGTATTTGTCTAGCTTGCATTTGCCTTGTTATCCTTTTTCTCGTTTACCTCGTTCCATTTTTCTTTTTGAGTTTCCCCATCTGCTTGTTGGGCTTTCTTTTGGCAAGATTTTGCGAAATAGCCATATTCATGGCACACCTTGCACTTGAAAGGAATATGTTCATAGTCTATTGTTTGGAGATGGTTCCAACCTTCCATGGTGAGGTTTATTGCTTCTAGGATACCTCTCTCCAAATCTACCTCAACACAAATCCGTGTGCAGGAAAACATGGGTGGCTCAGGCTCAAATTTGTCGATATATTTCCCTAGCGAGTTCCCAATAGTTTTGAGGTCTTCGTCATTCCAACAGTGCAGCAGGAGATGTGGCAATTTAACCCATACTGGAACTGAGGTGGGGATGTCCTTTTCCGGAATGAATGATAAATCCCATTTGTTGAGATACATGCCTCTTGGGCCCATTAAATTAGGACCATTTCTAAAAATAAGGTCATGATCTTCTCTTTTTTCAAAAAGAAAAACAAAATATCCTTGACCGCGGAAGTTTTGTTGAACCTCTCCCAGGATCAATGGTCTCCAATTTTTATTAAGCCAGATTTCTATGGAACGAGGGAAGGGCCAGAGCCCAATGAAATGACCTACCAAGCCTTTTTCATAGAGAGTGTATGCTTTGAATTTTGACGTCGTGGATGGCAGCATGATTTCCAAGACTTCCACTTGTTTGATGAACCTGGATTCGCCATATGAAGGCTTGCATGCGGGCTGCGAAGCAACGATCATTCGGAAGCTAGCCTCTAGATAGGCGTGGCGATCATTCGGCAGCAGATCTGGCGGATCCATGGCAGAGGCGGCCAGAAACCCTAGTATTCAATCCTTTCTTCAATGCTTCTTCACATAAACCCTAACCACGACTTCTCCCTTGTAGTGTTCCCATGTACTACGATATCCTTCATAGTTACATTATTGAAGGATTTGTTTATAAGAGCTTATATCATGTACATAATATGTAATAAATTGTTTGTGTCTTTTACAGGATTAATTATGTTTTGAATCCAAAAAGGTAGTTGAATATATATTCTGATTTCATCTTGAAATATTGAATATAAATATATATATATAAAAGGATAATTCTTAAAGTCCAAGTACCATGTAGTAAACATTAAACTTGAAAAATCTTGAATATAAATATATATAAAAAGGATAATTCTTAAGATCCAAGTACCATGTAGTAAACATTAAACTTGAAAAATCTTTTATATAATATTTCCATCAAACAAAAATGTATTAATTTATCACTTGATATTCTATAAACCTTAACTTGGAGTTGATATAAATATTTCATTAGCATTTGATCCCATTTCCAAAATCTTATAGAAAGTTATACTTCTAAAATAATTGAGTCTACAAATAAATATTATATATTTTTATTTTCTACACTAAATTGAATTCAATAGATGTTTTATTTGGGTTAAATGACATCGCAATATTATCAAAATTATGCATTATTAAAAAAATAGCATAATTGTGTGGGGAGATCATCTTTACACTTGGGTTCAAGACAAACAATAAGCAATCAAATAGATGAACTAGCTCAGCTTTAATGCTCTAAAAGCAACATCGATACTAGCAGTTTTTTAGGATAGGGGACTTAATGGCGATTGTTTAACATATGCTCTTAAACTCAACTCCTCTCAAACCCTTGCTTGGTTAGTGTTATCAAAACTCAAAAGATGCCTAGAAGTTTTGCACAATATGATTTTTATTAAATTTTGCAACATTTAAACTTCATTGTTGATAAGTTTTTCATTGAAGGAATGTGCTTGCATTTGGGACACCCCAAGAAAAATTGAGGGAGCCTTTTATCCACCATCTTTGATGAATCACAAAATACCCTTTATGTCAAAGTTTGAAGGCTCATGCAAAATGAACAAATGAGACAATTTGGTGCGGGTGGGTACTATTAATCAATGAGCATTCTCTCATTGTCCTTTATCACAATGGAGATGCAAAATCATTAGAGAGAAAATTTGAGGTCTAGAATGTGCCTCCTAAGGAACATAATAAACAAATATTTCTAATTTTTTCAAGGAAAGAAAAAAAACTATTTTTTTGTTTGTATTTTCAACATATCTCCTTGTTGTTTTACTCAGATTTAAAGCGGGAGCACTCATTGAATGCGGAATTAAATTGCACATCCAACGAGTACCCATACTACATACTTTTGACGGACTTCGCTGCCCCAAAATCAAGAAATACCTGAAAAGACGTTATGATGACTCAAATTTAAAGTGGGAGCACTCGTTGGATGCAGAATTTAATTTCGCAATTATGCATCCAACGAGTTCTCCCACTTTAAATTTGAGTAAAATGATAGGAAGAAATGTTGAAAATATGAATTAAAAAATTAGTTTTTTTAATGTCATATATGTCATGTCAACCATTATGGTTGAAACTTTGCTTGAAATTCTATTGGTTCTTAAATTCAATGGATCGTTTTCTTACAAGGTGGCTCATTTTCTTATAAGACCCATTTTAGACCCCAAATTTGCTCTAATGTTATTTGTTGTGAAGATGGGATTGCTAAAGGTGTGTGGTATTAACCCATTTCTAGTGTGAAAATGTGTGAGAGTGCCCCTCATTCCTATACACAGAGTCTATGGGCAAAGGCCTAAATCTATCATGGGTGTTAGAGGTAGTTTGGTGGGAAAACCTAAAGGGGGACTCACAAAATTCTAAGGCAATTGTTGAATTCGTTGTAAGGAAAATGTCAAACCCACATGGGTGTTGTCATTGTTGTGTGAGGTATGAAACTCCAACAATGTGGAGGCATCTAGAGGTGTGAGATGCACATAGTGGGAGCACAACATTGTATCTCTGTATGTAAGGAAATGGGAAGGGTAGAGGAAGGAGTGGGAATGAATGAATAATTTGGAAGTACAAACTACCTAAAGGTAGATTGTGGTATTTAGTTATCATTTAGAAGCATTTTAAACCTATCAAAGACAAATGGGCATTTAACCATGTTCCAATCCATTATTCATTAGTCCAAGTACTGAAGTATTCTTTTTATCATTCAATCAATCAAGTCAAGAAAAATGTTTATATCCATTTCATTATCAATGCATGTTAAATATAATTAAATATTATGTAATCAATCTAACATTTTACTTATTATTATTATTATTATTATGTAATGTATTATATTTTAAATTACTAATATAAATATAAAATTAAGTAAATTTATGATTTATAATATTATCACACAACTATAAACCTATTAATACAATTATATAAAAATATATTATTTTTAAGTATTATCATTTTTATGATACATAAAACATAATTAATTAAAAGATTGTATTTTAAAACTCTTGCACAAATACAATTATATATTTTATTTTTAAGTATTATCATTTTTCTGATACATAAAACATAATTAAAAGATTATATATTAAAACTTTTCCACAATCAATCCCTTTAATGTAATTAGAGATAGTAACTAGCTAAACAATTCAGTAACTTAGTAAGTCATACTTCATAAAGAAGACCAAATTGACTTAGTTCATAAAGAAGACCACACAAGTTTTGTACTATTGTTATTCAAGTTTTGGATGTTAATTTATTATTATTTATTAATTGTGAACAATGTGACATAATAGTCACTATGGTCAATGCTTACAAATGTGTATTCATATGATGTTACAATAAGCACAAGTTTTTTAAAATAAAGTGTATAAAAGCATTTGTTTAATAAATACACGGATTTTTATTTGTAATTCAAGATAAAATAAAAATTGTCTACATTAATAATAATTTAAGAATTAGAAAAAGTGAATATTATAATTATAAACATAAAGAAAATTTTAAATATTATATATATACATAGTTGAAATTCTAATTATTTAATAACTTGGCTGATAAGTATAAATTTAAACATTTCAATAAAAACTTTTTGACAAAGAAGGCATGAATTAATAAGTTTAAACTTAAACATTTTAATAAAAACTTGTTTGGCAAAGAAGGCATGAACTAATAAGTATAAATTTAAACATTTTAATAAGAACTTGTTTGGCAAAGAAGACATGAATTGTATTTAATAAAAAAATAATTACAATGAAATGGATAATTATGTGTCACAGAGTAAGCCAAAATGTGAACTAATACTCTTATATGAAGTCATAGCTCATAATAATTAATGTTAAAATTGAGTAACTTAAGTTGAATATTTGAACTAAAATATAAATTACATACACACTATAAAAAATTTATCAAGACACTAATTATGTTTTATGTCAAAAGCAATGATAACTTAGTTTATGTTAGAATATTTGAATTAAACCATGAATTATACATTATATAAAATTATCAGGACACTAATTGTGTTCTATGTCAAAAACAATGATAACTTAGTTTTGAATATTGTATTTTTAATAAATAAAACTAAGCAATCTTTAAGTATCATTTGTCATTGTCCAAATGCATTCAAGATAAAGAAATTTGCTTAAACTAATCACAGTTTACAAATGACTAAAAACGTTTGGCATAATATATATTCTTTGGCGGGTAGAAACCCAATGCATCCCCACTTGGCAAAAATTAATCAGCCTGCGGTAGAGCAATGATTGTTGCCATTCATTGCTGACGATTGGATCTCGATGTGCTAAGATCTAAGAGTCAGCAATGAACCTGCGGCAGCAATCATTTCTATACCTTAGACTGATTAATGGTCACCTCCCCACTTAGCACATTCAACACATGTTAGTATCAATAATAAAGAGTAAATGGAGGGAATTTCCATTGATTATGTGCATTAAAAGTATAATATATGATAACCTAGCCATTTGAATACTGACTAATTACGACTAACTGATATCTAAACTTATCAACTTCATCATGCCCCTCGCACCTTTTCATTGCATGCATGAGTAAATCAAGACATAAAATAAATTATGGAAACATCAATAAAGACAAGCATAACAAGTGTACAAATTTGGCTAAGTAATAGAATGAGAGGTGGCTTAAAAGTTGACATTCTATACAACCATCCATTCTTAATTGAATATATCATTTCCCTCCATTAATAATGACATAAATTAACAAGGTTCTTTAATACCAGATTAATAAAGATCATAAAAAGTCGTCCTTAAAGAATGGGAGTGGTAATAAACACGGTGGGAATAGGTAATAAATGTGGTGTCACAATTTACCAAAGTACTAATAACCATAGTATTATTTGTCATTTCATTTATCTTTATAATAAAAAAACAAACTTATTGTCTACTTATATTCAAAAATAATAAATACAAATTGTTGTAAATAGGTATAAAATATTGTATTTTATTAAAAATAATATTAATCATAGTATCAATTGTATGTGCTTGTTTGATTCTCTAACAAAAAAGAAAACCTATTATCCACTGGAATAAAATTAAATGTTGACTAGATCATCATAAAAATATCAATTCTTATATCCCAACAAGCTTTTTAATTTCACTCAAGCCTGATAGTATCGAGGGACAAATAATTCAGCAATTACAAGCTCCTAAACAATAGATCATCCAAGAGCATAATGATTGTCATTGAGATGCGAGACATATTATCTTCTCTCAATTCATAGTTGCTCTAGGGTTTGCATCTATGAATTGAATTTTGAGCTCATCATGGATCAATCGAAATGGGGTGGAGCTGCCTTTAAGACTTGGATCCACCCATGACACAAAGCACTCACCTCACATATTGTAAATCACTCTTGGTAGAGGAAAAGGCATAGATCTTATTCCCACAAGTAGTCATTTCATAAAAGCGCTCAACCTCTATCCAAGTATGGTGCAATGGAGAGAATCTCACCTTTGCAGGGAAGATATGAAGGAAAACTTACCCACTATCACATTGGAGAAATTGAGGAGACTAAAATTATATTAGGCCTAGCCCTTGGCTAGAATTTGCAAAACATTCATCTATAGAGAAAAACTACACCAAATACTGATTGTTTTTCAAAATCTAAACGTGTAACTTGAATCTCTCTTTTTTTTTCAAGAAGAAAAAACCTGTCCTTGTTATTCAAATGAATCAAAAGACATTAAATCATACATCAACCCGATATTGCCGTGACTGCCACCCAAGGATCTAGTCAGGAGGAATGGCACTTAATATCAAAGAGAAACCCATCAGAATACTGTCTCATCATGTGAAGAGGACTGTCTGTTCAGTCACATCGATCGAGAGCCAATATTACTCCGAGCAGCGATCTAAAGAGATGCACTTTCATGTGAGTGACAGCTACATAATCAGGGGAAATCCTTTTATACCAGAACAATTACATGCAAGGCATGTGTGAATACCTCAATAACATGCTCAAAAGAGCTGAATATATTCAGAATAAGCCAGGAGGTTCTCAACATATTCCATAAAGCTGCCCTTTCCTTGGGGCAATGAAAGTGCCTTTTTAGAAAGACGGTCGGCAGTCTTGTTGTGCTCTCGATATATGTGAGTGAAAGACAGTTCCTGGAAGCTAGAGGCTAGCTTTTTAGTCTCCCTACACCAATGAACAAGTTCAAGTGGGGAGAGAGCAGTCGATCCCTTTGCCCAATTGATGATTATCTGTGAATCACCATAAACATGTGCAAGAGGGATCCCCATCATATGGGATAAGTGAAAGAGTGCCCAGAGACTGAGCAGCTCTGCCTTGGTATTAGTGCCAAGTCCAACTCCTACTGAGAATTCCAGGTAGTGGGAGTCACTGAGATAAATGCAAATGCCTACACCAGCTATCATGTTCTTAGATGCACCATCCATAAAGCCACAGGGAAAGATTTTAACAGGAGGGGATCCAATATTCCTGCTGAGCTTTTTTTTTTAAACAGTCCCCTGCACAGGTGAATGTACAGACTGCAAAATTTGTTGGATGATGCTGTGTATGTCCCTGAACTTCCCTTCAAATATAGCCAGGTTGCGAGCTTTCCAGAACACCCATATCATATTAAGTAGCAGCAAGAAAATGGGGGAGCTCTTTGGAGTGGAGCCAACCCAGCCATATACCATATCAGCAAAGCTGATATCAGAGATTCTTGCCTTGATGTTGAAATAGTCAATAATGTACCCAGAGACCAATTTCCATACCCAGCAAAATGAGAACAAATGATCAACCGTTCCTCATTTGTGTGACAAAGAGGACAAAAACCAGGACCCGAGAGCCCTCTACGCTGAAGATTATCCCATGTGAGTATCCTGTTATGAAGTGCAAGCCAAATAAAACAAGATATCTTGAGTGGTAGAGACTTATGCCAAACAGGAGGACATCCCACCATAGAATTCATTTCCAGAGATGACTGATAGATACATTTATATGCCTCTTTTGCAGAAATAGCTTCACTGTTTTTATTGAAGGTCCACAGCAATTTATCTGAGCAATCAGTTAATCGAATGCCGGCAGCCGATAGATCCCGTGTAAAATCATTCCACATCAATGCATAGGAGCCACCGAGGTCAAGGTCTGTGGCCGAGTACCAATATTGTTGATCAGTGGAGCAAGGATTGTGTGCTTGAGCCAGAGTGCATATATCCAAATCGGCCAGATACGTTCTCATTGCATTCGGGAAAGCGTATGATGATCCCGATCCCACAAGAGGGTCAGTACCCAAATAGATACACTCGCCATTTCCAACCAGCCACGACAGATGCATACCCATCCAGCGTAAAACTTGAAGGAAGCCACGCCAGAATAATGAAACATTGCGTGTACAGAAGGTTTTAGATCTAATCCAATCCACAACTGATCTGCCATTTAGATATTTAGCCTGAAGAACCTGGAACCAGAGACCTTTGGAATGGAGTGCTTTCCAAAATACATTCAACCGCAGAGCTTTATTGAAACAGGTAAGATTTTTTATGCCCCAGCCCCCATGTGATTTTGGACGGGAGAGATCGTTCCAGTTAGATAAATGGAACTTGAAAGATACCTCAGTCGTGCCCCATAAAAATTTAAACATAAGTTTTCTGAGCTTCTGGAGAATGGAGCAGGGGATGGGAGCTAAGCCCATCCAATACACAGGTATGCTAGCAAGAACTGCATTAGCAAGAACTGCAAGAACTGCAGTAACTTGAATCTCTTTAACAAGTTGGTCAAGCACTTATAAGCCTCTAACAAGCAATTGTGAAGAGTGACACTTGATAATAAACCATAAGCACAAATTCTTCAAATCATGCAATGATGTCTTCAATGTGGCAATCTATCATGCAATGATGTCTTCAATGTTGCAATCTATCATGGTTAAAGTTATGTTTCTAAATTTTTCTGTTTAATTTATACCTTTTTGGCCCAAATAATATGTACTATATCATATCAATATGTATTGTATTTATTACAAGATTCAACCAGGGTCACAATGTTATTATCTCTATCATAAGTTGCAAGGAGGTAAAAGTATATTTTTTTTAAGAATTAAAAAGAATGCGAAAGGGAAAGATGATTATGGGATGGCCATCAATTATTGTCTAGTTAAAAATTCTTAGATCAAATTAACAAGCCAAAAAGGATTAAAAATATTTGACTTTTTATTATATACAAACAAAATCATGGAGGGAAGTCAATGATCAAGACAAAGCATCAATAGAATAGAACCACTAAAAGATGAATATTTTTACAACTCGAGGACCTAGATTTCACTTGGAACCATGATAGGGTTGGATCGTGCATGAATATGTTTTATTCCTCATTTTGCATTCAAATAACAAAGTCACATCAGTCCTAGTTTTCAAAATCTGAGGCCTACATTATAGAGGCACCTCTTGGTGGTATTAGGTTTGGAAATATCCCCTATGACCTTAACCTAGACAAAACAAAACCACCACAAATCACATCACAATGAAGAAGGGCATTCTTCAACAAATGCTCGCTTATCCATTGATCAAGGATGGAAGCACTATCAACCTTAACTCCCAAGTTATGGGAGTTGATGTCCATGAGGATGACAACTTGGAGGTAGATGGATTATTCAATGAAGATGAGGTTGTAGCAATTATACTTCTCTAGCTCTTATTCCTAAAAAAAGCCTCAATCTATAAAAATACTAATATCATTGTATAATAGTCAATACAAAATCATTGCAAAAGTGATGGCTTGAAGGAGAGAAATTATTTTTAGTCTATTTCATAGGAACAATTTGGGTCTCTTGATTGTTGTACCTCCTCGGTTTTTGTTCATGTTCTAGTGAATTGCTCAATAACAAATTTGTTACTCCTTCAATGGGTCAAGGTAGAGATGCCCACTATCCCCTATGTTGTTCCCCCTTATTATAGAAGGCTTGAGCATAACTATACTAGAAGCAAAGAGAATAAGGTCAACCATGGCGATAAAATAGGTAGAACTATTTCATTGACAAATTTATTGGTTGTTTAGAATATATCGTTGTTTAGTGATGGACCTTTAAGGGAGGCTAACAAACCAATAGAGATCCTAGAGACTTATAGTATTGAACTACAACAATAGAAGTGAATGACTAAAATCGAGAATGCTCTCCAGTGGATTAGATGAGGAAGAAGAAATATTGTGTATTCCGTTTCAAAATAGTGATCTACAATTTGGGATAACATACTTCGGGTTTCAATAATAGAAAAACCATATGGATATGGCACAAACCATTAGAGTTGGATATGGCTCTCACTATGAGAGACTAAGAAGACTAATTACTCTATTCAAATCAATTTTTGAAGCAATCCCAGATTTTAGGCATAGTTTGGCTCATATTCCAATAGGAGTACTCGAAAAATTTAGGAGGAAAGTCTTCATTTTTATGGATTGCAAATGATGAAAGGATCATATCTGATGGGTCAGGTAGACTCATCTATCAAAACTAAATGAAGGGAGATGGGGTTTAAAACATATGCACTTCTTTGAGAAAGCGTTAGCTGCAAAAAAATGGGTGGACACTATACTCTTGTGGGAAATCTATGAAATAGTTTGGTGCAACCCTTTCTACTTGTAGACAGTCGGATAGCCTAGAATATTAGCAATCGAGAACATGTAATAGTATGTATTGTTCCATGGATTGTATGGGAAACTCATATACATTGTTAAATAAAACACTAACATTGTTTTATGACAAAGAAATATCGTAGTTATCTCAAGTGGTAGACATTGGGACCATTCCCATATTTGGCAGCAATAATGGAGGAGAGTTGAACTAGAAGAGAACAATGCATACCAATACAATGAATATGTAGAATCCCTAATTAGAATTCATGTGGGAATCAAAGAGGAGGTATATTTAATAGTGTGGTCTAAAACCCATCTAGTACGTACATTGCTAAATTATGATACAAAGCAATGTTTTCAATGGAGAGCTATTATGGTTGAACTAGAAGAGAACAATGCATGACAATAAAATGAATATGTAGAAGCCTTAATTAGAATTCATGTAAGAATCAAAGAGAAAGTATATTTATTATCATGGTCTAAAACCCATCTAATACATATATTGACAATTTATGATACAAAGCAATGTTTTTAAATAAAGATCAAATTGAATAGTTTTGGTGGTGGAAACCACTCTAGAAAGTTCCAACTCCAATGAAGACTATACCTTCCATGTGGAAAGCCTTAAAGATAAGGGATTGACTTGGGAGGTCCTTAAAAAAAGAATAGGCAAGGCCTTGGGAAGTGTGTACTCTATAAGAAGGATGAAGAAACTATTAGTCATTCACAAGTGAGTTTCCCACACATTGTTCGCATGGCTTAGAAGGTTACACATTTTACAAAGAGATATGGCAATAAAACACTGTGGAAAAGTGATTTAAAGTGGTTTGAAAATAGGAGTTTAAACCTCTTAGAGCAATGTCATTGGTGAACCAAGGCAAATCACAAAGGTCATAAATGCACCCATTGGTAAATATATTCTGTGGAGATATTTTAATGGATCAAAGCACACCACCTTTATGTGTGATTGGGGGCATACTCCAACACTTTTCACCTAGATCATGAAGCGGGTGCTATAGTCCAAGACGCCAAGTCTTCTAACACCTTGCAAGTCAAGTCCTCTTGAACATAGAAGCTAGCACGGCTCTGAAATCTAATCCTTTCCCCTGTGAGGTTACAGCAAAATCTCTACCACTTATTTCATCGTCATTAGCTCACCCAAATTATTTCTCGTCCATTCCCGATTTTATTTCCCCGAAGATGAGGTCTCCTACAGGAGGTAGGGGCCAAAATCCCCCAAAAAACGCCTCAAAATCCAAGTTAATCTTAGACCACTGAAGGTTAGAATATGACCTTAGATCCAAATCTAAGGGAATGGTCGATGGGTCTAAAGTGGGAGGACTAGCCATGGACTATTTACCGACGCCTCATGTAGGCAAGAAGTCTAATGTATCAAAGGCTCGACAAAGAGTCACCTAGGATATAAAGTTGGGAAAACAATCAACCATTCAGAGGGCCCTTCGAGCAAATAAAGTTCCAAAGAGGGATTAACCATGATCGTTCTCTCTTTCAATGCAAGAGGGGTAGGTGGCACACCTAAAATATTAGCCCTCAAGTGGCTTGTTAGAGGCAACTTGCCAAAAATTATACAAATTCAAAAAAACATGGTTGCAAGAGCTAAAGGCATAGCAGCCATGTAAACCTAGTTTAAAGATTGGTCTTTTGTAGGTTAGATTTGGAAGGGTTGTCTGGCGGTCTACTAACATCTTGGAGTCATGCTTTTAAAGCAATTTCCTCTTCGTTGATTCATTCAACTATCAATGTAAATGTTGAAGTTAAATAGTTGGATATGTGTCTCAAAGATGTAAATGTCTATGGGCCTTACTCAAAAAGCTGGCAATATTGGGAAGGATTGGCAGCTATAGACATTTTGGATAGTCAATTCCTCCTCTTAAGAGGATATTTAAATCTCACCCTATCATTAAGCAAGGTTTGGGGAGCTCACATGACACAAGATCTATTGTGCAATTATTTTAATATCTTTTTTGAATCGCACAAGTTGGTGGACATTGAACCACTAAAATTAGTCCCTACTTGGAGGAAATTTCGCAACCAAAAATATGCAATCTCAAAATGCTTAGATAGTTTTTTTCAACTCTAAAGAGCTTTAAAATGGGCGTTTCCTCATGATATCATGGATGAGACTGGAAGCATCTCAAACCACCACCCTGTATTCATAAAGATAGAAAAGGAGGATAAGAAACCAATGTCTTCCCTAAAGTTGAACCATACTTGATTAATCGAGGAAGATTATAAAAATTTCATAGAAGAAACATGGGAGCCCTTACGTCCTACCTGTAGCAATTTGCAGACAACATCGCTAATGTTAAAGCAATAACAAAGAATTAGTATTTAAATTACAAGGAAAAATCACAAGCTCAACTAAGAGAAGCAAAAAACAAAAATCAAAATTTAATATGAAAATAATTGTAATGGTTTTTTATCCCTTAAAAAACCAACATAAGAAAAAATATTCTAGCAAACCAAGAAACCACTTGGCAGCTAAAGAGTCAAGTTATCTAGATCCAAGAGGGAGACAACAACCCTAAGTTCTTCTATCATTTTGTGAACCATCGTAAAAATGTCAATTGGAGGTTGAAAAGCAAAGCCATGTGATTTGCAAATAAAGTTGAAAAAAAATATTTTAAAAAAATAGTAATAATAATAATAATACCAAATTGCAAAGTAGAAATAAGAATGGGACAAAAGTTAAAACTTTTAAAGAAATAGTTGATGTCAAATTTATATTTCCAAAAACCCTTCTTTTTAATATTGCAAAGAGAATATAAATATTTTACTTTGTAAATAACAATACTAATAATAATCTATCATTATTATTTAATAATAATAATAATAATCTACATTATTAAAATTATTATTATTATAGTAATAGAAATAAAATAATAATAATAATCTATTTTTATGTTCACCGCCAAGCGAGACACCATTTGGTGTATGAAGCTTCCTTGTTTGTGGGACAAATGGCCATTTTCTACGTAGTGATTTAACTACTAAAGTCTACAGAGGTATACATACCCTACCCCGTCCAGATTTGAACCTATGACTTCCTAAGAGGAAACACATGTTCTTAACCATTAGGCCCACTCAGCGTACAAAGTTTTGTAGGTATGAAAATGAGATAAATGGTTCATCTTCCCATTTTCTCTGTGCTACAAGAGAAGGTATATTAGGTAAGGATGCAAAATGTTCAATGAAGAGTATCCTTGTTAAGTTTATAGTTTAATTTATTATTTGTTAATGAACTCATTCATTTAGGTGTAGGAACATTGAGGGAAGCTATGAACTATATTGAAATTATCAAAATATATTACAAAGTTATTAGAATATAGAAAAATCTAACAAGCTCAAAACTCATCTTAATGAAGAGGTTTCACAACTAAATCTCCAAGGGGACATAACAAATGAATCACATCAAAACATCCACAAATTATTCTGATTCAAGAGGTTGTAAGGGATCAAATAATTGCAGATATGTCTAATATGTTTCTTGGTTTGTCGTTCACTTGCTCTTATGCAGTTGGTAGATCTGGAGGACTTCTCTTTGGCTAACAAAATAACCTATTTCTTTGTCTCAACAGGTGGTCTTTCCCCAATGATCTGGGAAATGTTTTATTCTCTAGAGAATTTGAATGGTACGTCTCTTTAATCAATATTATGGCCCAAACTCTCACAGATTTCAATTTTGGGAGAACTTTAAGATGGATTGTCTTAGAAGGGACGGAGTTATTATAGGTAGAGAGCTTAATTTTTCTCTGGAAGAGAGGAAATCTTGGGGAGCTCATAACCAACCCGGCCCCATGGCAAATTACTTCTTAAAGAAAATTGAAGATTCTAATCTTTTTTATCTCCCCCCTACGGTCATTAGAGAAATATTAGAACATATGAAAATAGCATTGCCAAAAGGATCGACAAATTCTTAATTAATGAAGGTTTGCTCCATGGTGCTTCAATGGTCAAACAATGGATAAGAGGAGGCAACTCTAACCATTTCCCTATCTTCATAGAACTTAAAGGAGACAATCACAAATCTCTTGTTCCTTTCAAATTCAATGCCCAATTGTTGGATAATAAGGATTATATTTTGAGGGAAAAAAAATGCTTGGAGAGCATACAATCAAGCTTTTCCATCTTCAACGACAATGTAGTTTCTAAACAATTTGAAGATTATTAAATCCTTGAAAATTGCTTGGGTGGATAATATGAAGAAAATGCAGGAAGAAGGCCTGAGAAGAATTGAAGAAATTCTTCACTCTTTCCAAGAAACTCATCCTGAATGTTAAATATCATTTTATCAGATAAACAAAAAAAAATAGAGCTTGAAACTCAAAGAGGGAAGATCCTATGTAAGCAAGGGGACACTATGAGAATAAAGCGCAAAGATGTATGGCTTCAACAAGGGGATGACAATACAAAAATTTCATCAATTTTACAAACATCATTTAAATACCAGCTCCTTTTGGAATCTTGAGGACAAGGATGGCAACCAAATTACAGGTGTCAAGGACTTAGCCTCTTCTAAGGTTAATCACTTCAAACACTTATATAAAGAAGATGAAAGAGCTTCGATTGCCTCTATGTTAAATCTACTCATGTATTAATCATCTCTTGTTGATGATGATCAAAATCTTTCAATGAATTGTCATGTCTTAGTCGATGAACTTAAAAAGGCAATTCGGTCTATGCAGCATGACAAAATCCCTGAACATGATGGATTCCCTATGGAATTTATCATGTTTTATGGATATATTTCAAGGTGACATTCTAGCAGTTATCGAAGAATCTAGACTCAAAGGCAGAATCCTAGCTACCTTCAATACTACTTTCGTAGCTTCGGTCCCTAAAGTGAACTGCCCTTCTTCTTCTTAACAATATAGGCCTATATCTTTACGTAATTGTATTTGTAAGTTATCGATTAAGATTATTGCCAATTGATTTAAAAGTTGTCTTTCTAAGGTTGTTTCTGGTGAACAATTTGCATTTCTAGAGAAAAGGTGGATTCATGATGCCATCGAGGTCACTCAAGAAGTTGTCCATTCAGTGAAAACAAAGAAGCTTCCAGCAACAATTATCAAAGTGGATCTTTCCAAGTCCTACAATCAGGTCAATTGGACCTATCTCACACTTCCACCGACTCATATAGGGTTTGATCTTCCTATTATTAACTGGATGATGTCATGTACAATGGTCTCTGGATTTTGCAGTTCTTGTCAATGGATTTGCTTCCCCATTTTTTAGACTTGAGAGAGGACTAAGACAAGGTTGTCCTCTTGGTCCTCTTTTATTTTTATCGATGGTTGAGGGATTAAGCAGAGATATTATTCAAGCCAAGAACCCTGGAGGAATCAAAGGCATTCATATTGGAGGTAGTGTATCCATTACACACATACTGCTCGTTGATGATATTCTTCTTTTCACTAATGGATCTAGACGCGATATTTTAAAAATTAAATCCATTTTGGAACTATGCACAGCAGCCACAAGTATAGTCTGTAATTGAATCATTTCCTCCATCTCCTTTATGAACCTTAAACTAAATATATGGATTGAATATTCTCACAGTTTAATTTCACATTGATTGAACTTAACAAAGGCTTGAAGTACTTGGGTTTTATTAACAAACCCAATGACTTTGAAAAAATATTGGGCCTAGATGGTTTAATTTCACATTGATTGAACTTAACAAAGGCTTGAAGTACTTGGGTTTTATTATCAAACCCAGTGACTTTGAAAAAATATTGGGCCTAGACGGTTAGTAAGATTGAGGCAAAGCTCAAACTTTGGAGCAATAAACGGTTATCCAAGGGGGGTAGATTGCTAAAGATGAAATCAATCCTAGAGGCTATCTCGATTTATTAGGCTCCTATTGCCTATATTCCAACTGATACTATGGAATCCATAAGAAAGACTTGCTTTAATTTTCCTTTAGACGGGTAACAAAAGCCACTCTGCTTTTCTTTGGATCGCTTGGAGAAAATTAACTATTCCCAAGGGGCTAGGAGGATGGGGGCTCAAATACTACCCATCTTTTGCCAAAGCTTTAGCAACAAAAGGTATTTGGAGGTTGCTTAGAGGTGAATGGATTTGGGTCAAGGTCATTCAACAAAATATATATCCACCCCCTTTTATAATATGCCTGCAAAAATGGTGGACTCTCTCAATGGTAGAGGTATCTATTATCTTTATCATGTACACGATCCCCACAATTCTTCTTGGATTAGATAGAGATGGCATTCTACTAATGAGTTGGGTTTGGCTAGTGATCATTTGATAATATGGGAAAAATACATTTTAGAGTTTGCTTGTTGCCATATCTTCCTCATGGATTTTGAGGATCAAATGATATGTACTAAAACAAGTGGATATTATTCTCATAATCTTGGTTATTTAGTTGATAGAGAAAAAGTTGATATTTTGAAGCCTTAATGGTGGCACCTCACCATTTGGAAAATCAACTGCCCACTAAAGACTAAGTTATTCTTTTGGCTAGCTTTGTGTGGGAAAATACCAATGTAGTATAGGCTAATCTCTTCCCTACAAATTGGTCATACCCGTTGCCTTCTCTGATTGCAAAGTTGTTGAATCCATTACTCATTTGTTTATTCATTGCAAATATATAAATGAAATGTGGCATTTTGCTAATCAATTTTACGATAGACAATTCATATGGGAAGGTAACAGTTTAAATGAAGCTTTTCTTCGCTATTCAATGGTCCTGCTTATTCAGACTCAAGATCTTTTTCAATTCTTATGATTTAGGGTATGTGGCTTGTGCACAATCACCTTGATGTTCTGAAGTTTATAATATGCCTGCAAAAATGGACTCTCTCAATGGTAGAGGTATCTATTATCTTTATCACGTACACAATCCCCACAATTCTTCTTGGATTAGATAGAGATGGTATTCTGCTAATGAGTTGGGTTTGGTTAGTGATCATTTGATAATTTGGGAAAAATACATTTTAGAGTTTGCTTGTTGCCATATCTTCCTTATGGATTTTGAGGATCAATGGATTTTGAGGATCAAATGATATGTACTAAAACATGTGGATATTATTCTCATAGTCTTGGTTATTTAGCTGACAAAGAAAAAGTTGATATTTTGAAGCCTTAATGGTGGCACCTCACCATTTGGAAAATCAACTGCCCACTAAAGACTAAGTTATTCTTTTGGCTAGCTTTGTGTGGGAAAATACCAATGTAGTATAGGCTAATCTCTTTCCTACAAATTGGTAATACCCGTTGCCCTCTATCATTGCAAAGTTGTTGAATCCATTACTCATTTGTTTATTCATTGCAAATATATAAATGAAATGTGGCATTTTGCCAATCAATTTTACGATAGACAGTTCATATGGGAAGGTAACAGTTTAAATGAAGTTTTTCTTCGCTATTCAATGGTCCTGCTTATTCAGACTCCAGATGTTTTTCAATCCTTACGATTTGGGGTATGTGGCTTGTGCACAATCAAGCTATTTTTCATGATAAAACCATTCCTCCTTATAGTTATGCAATCAAAAGTATGTCTATCGTTGAATCTTTCCCACATGTTTGGGGACAACCACATCAAAGAATTGTTAGTGAAGAGATTATTGACATGGAGAGAAATTGGGGCTTATGCAATGGAGCCACTCAAAATGGTGGAGTTAAAGGCATCCTTTTAATATATCTGATGATAGATGGTTCAAATTTGCCACTGAAACAAGTAGATCTACCAATAATATGGCAGAGTTAAAAGCTCTCAAAGTATATCTTCATTTTGGCCCCCATTCGAAAGGAATTTGGCAACTTAAAATCTTTGACTCCCAACTCATGATTGATTAATTCAAACTCAAGAAGCCCCTCAAAAGCATCATCCTTGGGCCCCTCTTTGAAAATATTCTTATAGATACATTGGATTATTTCAGGGCATATCATTCACCCATGTGTACAAGGAAATGAACTCGATTGCCAATGCTCTATCCAAATTGGGGATCATGGTTGATTTTGGTTCAGTCTAAATGGCATGAATCTAGTTTAGCAAATTTCCCCATATAAGTACTTGTTGGGCATCATGGTTGATAAAATGGAGAATATGGTTCAATCTAAATGGCATGAATCTAGTTTAACAAATTTCCCTATACAAGTCTACTTGTTTTTTATTGTACCAAAATATTTTATAGCATCTTTTTATTGTACCAAAGTATTTTATAGCATCTTTTTATAGACATCTATATATTTTTTAAGCATATTAATGGATTTTTAAATGAAGCTTGCACATGAAGACTATGTAACGAACAACTATGTCTAATTTTGTACAATGTGTTTCATATAATGAATAAATTGTAAATATAAAACACAATCTTTTATATTAAAAGATCGAGAACGATATTCTGCGATCAAATAAGTAGGAAACGACACTACAAAACTAATTTAAGTTTAGTTTACAAAGTTATATTACAAGGTCAAAATAAAATTTCCTCTACCTTGAAATAATTGCAAAGCCTATGTACATTTTAGTGATGAATCAATAGATTTGACTCTCCAAAGATAAAATAAAACCAAAATCATTAATAATGAAACCGAGGTAGCAGATAATTGATGCTAACGTACAATTTGATGATACTAAGTTAGGAAAATGTTCATACAAACCCGACACTTCATCCCACTTTTAGGGCAACTATTGCACTTTATAGCTAGCTAGTGAACAGGTGAAATCAGACACATAGGTCACAACAAAATGAATAGCCTGTATGAGAGAGAGGGACCTGATTATTTAACAGAATTTGTATGTGAGGGAGAGGGACCTGATTATTTAACAGAATTTTTACTCCACAATTTTTAGCCAACTATAGCCTGTATGAGAGAGAGAGGGACCTGATTATTTAACAGAATTTTTACTTTACAATTTTTAGGCCAACTATAGCCTGTATTAGAGAGAGAGGGGCCTGCTTATTTAATAGAATTTTTAAATTACAACAAAATTTTTACTTCACAATTTTTAAGGCCAACTATAGCCTGTATTAGAGAGAGGGACCAGCTTATTTAACAGAATTTTTAAATTACAATTTTTAGGCCAACTATTGCGCTTTATAACAGTTTTTTTACAATTTTGTATAGTTTGATGATTCTATGTTAAGAAGATGTTATCATACAAACCCAACACTTCATCCAACACCAACTTTTAAGCCAACAATTTGATGATTCTATGTTAAGAAGATGTTATCATACAAACCCAACAATTCATCCAACACCAACTTTTAAGCCAACAATTTTTAGACCAACTATTGCGATTTACAACAGTTTTTTTACAATTTTTTTACAATTTGATGATGATTCTATGTTAAGAAGAGATGTTATCATACGAACCCAACACTTCATCCAACACTAACTTTTAAGCCAACTATTCAACACTTCATCCAACACTAACTTTTAAGCCAACTATTGCTCTTTATAACAGTTTTTTTTCACAATTATTATAGATATGAAATTGTTTAAAAATCAACAAACAAAATATATGTTTAAAATTTTAAATAATATTTCATAAAAAACAAATTTTTAATATATAAAATTATATTATGCCAATTTATTACTATTTCAAATCTTTTGTTGAGTTGGACAAATTTAACTTGTTATTAAAAATACTTTAAATCATTTTTTGGATTTTATGGATTAAAACTATTAAAAAAATAAGTCCAAAATTTTACACTTAACAACAACAACAAGAGTCATCAAATTCACAACTCATCAAAAGATAAAGTGATAACACCGATTTAACTCGAATTAAGGGATAAAACAACTCCCATTTTAAAGCAACTGAAATTTTGAAACATCAAGAGGTCGAATTAAGTGAGAATACCGAATTAACTCGTATTAAAAGATAAAACAACTCAAATTTAAAACAACTAATCTAGATATTGAGATTACTAAACCCACCATCATAAAAATAAAAGTGACATTACAAATCAAAGTGACGTTACAGATTTGTTATGATTCTCCAAATAGGGTTCCCCTTGTTGGGTAAACTAGATTATGGGATGCATTTCTTCAGCCAACTTTGCGGTCCTTGTTAATGGTTCTCTTTCTTCTTTCTTTTCTGCCTCTCGGGGAATCAGGCAGGGGTGCCTTCTATCCCCCCTCTTGTTCATTCTGGTAATAGAAGGGCTTAGTCTGTTGATAGAGGATGCTAAGCGGAATGGTAAGATTAAAGGAATCAAATTTTCTTATCAGCTCTCTCTTACTCATCTACTTTTTGTAGATGATGTGATTTTATTTGGCTTGGGTACATTTGAGGAATGGCTAGCCTTCAAAGCCATTCTTGATACTTTCTGTGGGGCTACAGATATGAGTATTAATGTGAATAAATCAAGTTTTCTCCATAATGATCTGAGTGTGGACATTCTCCATAGAATTACAGATATTCTCCCTTTCAGAGTGGATAATATTCGAAAAGGGTTTGGTTATCTTGGCTACTTTCTTAAGCCTTCAGGTTACTTGGTAAAGGATTGGCTCTGGCTAGTCTCTAAATTTGAAAAAAAAAATTCTCATTGGACAAATAGATTCCTTTCCATGGGAGGTAGACTTGTCCTCATTCGTTCTGTTTTATCAAGTATGCCAGTTTATTGGATGACTTTGGTTCCGATTCCAATCTCTATTTTAGACGAGCTCATAAAGTTGATTTTTTCATTTCTGTGGGGCTCTTCATCAAAGACTAAAAAATTCCATCTTGTGGATTGGCAATTTTTGGCTCGCCCTACCTCTCATGGTGGCTGAGGAATTAAACATCTTCCTAGCTTCAGTCTTTCCTTGAGGATGAAAAGCTTTGGAGTAAGCTAGCTCATTGGACGGAAGAGGAGCAAAGTTAGCGTTGACTTTGCTCCTCCTCCGTCCGATGGAGGGAATTTTGCTCCACAGCTAGCTCACTCCGAAAAGCTTTTGGCTAGCTTTAAATAGCAAGGGAATCTGGAACCTCCTCATGGCTGTTAAATATCTGAAAAATAAACCTCTACATTTATGGTTCAAGGAAAAGAACTTCATTTCTAGGAATGCCTCTATTATCTGGAGGGGTTTCATCTCCACCATTTCCTGGATTGGCAAAGGCATCATCTAGAAAGTAGGGAATGGCGAGTCTATCAATTTGGGGGCTGATCCATTCATTGGTATGGGATCTTCCTTTGTTTTGCCAAGAGATTTAAGGGATTACTCAGAAGATTTTGGCATTTGCACCCTTGCTCAAGCTCGTAACCAATCTTCTTTTGCAAATGGCTATTGGTTCTCATTTGAAGATCTTGATCTCACTGGTGATTGGAAAGCAATCTGGGGCAATTTTATTAGAGGACTGGAATATGGCCGCATTCGTCTCAATAATCAAAATGATACTATTTCTTGGTCTCATAACAACTACACAGGTCCATTAAGCGCTGCTGAAGGATATAAATGCATTCTCTCTGATATATGTTCAGAGATTTTGAATATTCCCCTGAAATTAAAATGCTTCATTTGGTTGATGCTCAGAGGAAACATATTAACCTAGGATCAACTGCAAAGCAGAGGATTCATGGGACCCAGTCGTTGCGTCCTTTGTGAAGGTAATCTGGAAGACATTCATCAATTATTTTTTTGTTGTCCATTCGCTGTTAGTATTTTCAACTATTTTGCGATCAAACTCAAGTGCTCTTTCCTAGTTTTTAGCTCTGTTCATACTTTTCTGGACCAATGGTTCAACTCTACTGGTTCAACTCTACTGCGCGATCTGCTCCCTTCAGATATCTTCCTTTGTTTATTCTCTGGGGCATCTGGCTTCTTCGGAAGCCTTGTATTTTTGAGTTTAAGAAACCGTCCTTCTCAGCTCTGATTTCCAGGATTGAAGGATTGGTAAATTCTTACCCTGTGCCGATAATTATTCAGAAATCCCATAATCCTGGTCTTGTTCCACTAAAAAGCTTTCCTTGTGGATTCTTCGATGGAGCTGCTACAAATAATCTAGGAGGATCTGGATTTGTAATTTATATCAATGATTCTCACTTTTTCAATTTTTCTATGGGATGTGGAAGAAGCACGAATACTAGAGCAGAATTACTGGCTCTTTGGACAACTTTAAGAGTAGGCTTATTGATGGGAATTCCTATGCAGTTGATTTATTGTGATTATTTCTTGGCTTAACAGATTTTCAGCACTTGATGTTCCATCACTGATGCATTGGTGTTACGACATAAGATATATGATTCATATGGCCCTCCGGTGATCTTTAAACACACACACATTTCGTGAGCATAATTCGCTGGCAGATGAACTCTCAAAAAAAGCTTTGCATTTGGATATGGGAGTTGTTTCTTTTTCAGAAACTCTGGATGGTTTGGTTATTAATCAAGGCAGTCTTGATCTCTTTTAAGAGTAGTTGATTCTTATATTATTCAGCTTATGTTTTCAACAGTTGATGATGTATCTCTTTTTGTTAAGATAGAGTCCACTCTGCCAGCCTGTTTTTGCTCTGAATTGTCTTGTTTAAAGTTCACTTCAGATTCTTATCAGCATTTCTGACCTGATTTATTCGGGGATGATGAAAAAAGTCTGCTATGATCAGGCTTTTTTTCTTGTATTTGATGTTCTGGTTTGTCACTATTTGTCTTGCATGAGATGGACCTGTTTTATCAGTCATCATATGGGTATGTAAATGATGTCTTTTGATTCAATTGAATAACAAAGACTGGTATTTTTTCCTCTGAAAAAAATGATTCTCCGATGATAAGCAGAGTGTATACACTTCAAACGTTGAGAACTTTCACTTTGATGCAGTGCAATCCAAAAAGACCTTGTATACTATCACTCACCGTGAAAACCTGCATGCTGCGCACTCTCAAATGTATATAATAGGTAATAACATAAAAGTTAAATACCTACATATTATATATATATAATTCAAGTACCTACATTAAATATATAAATATATAATTCAAAGTTTAACCGTGACGGTCACTAGGAAAATGAATGTGCAGACTTAAATAAAGTATGATGTATTGTAAACCTGGAAACCAGAATGCATCCCAAACAAGTGGGTCCCAAAAATTGACAAAACATCTAAAGACAACAATTTCACATTATAAACTCGAACACTTCAACAATCGGGAGATCTGACCAGTCAGTATCAAGGAAAACAAAATAACGGGAGATCTGCCCCGTCGGTATTAAGGAAACAAAATAACGACGGATGAAAGCATTCTATCAAAAATACGACGATAGAGAGGTTCATCAATCGGAAGATCTACTCAGTTAGTATTAAGGAAACAAAATAACGGGAGATTTGTCCAGTCAGTATTAAGGAAACAAAATAACGACATATGATAGCATTCTATCAAAAATGACGATAGAGAGGTTCATCAATCGGAAGATCTGCTCAGTTAGTATTAAGGAAAACAAAATAACGACGGATAGCATTCTATCAAACCGACGTCGATAGAGAGGTACGAGCTCACAAAAGAGACGATTTTCATCCAAACCAGTCCCTGTAAAATAATCCATCCATTGACAATAAAAAATGTTGCAGTCACACTATAAGATAATTTTATCAAACTACAACTATTAAAATAAAGAAAAAAGACTAAACATTTTAACCCCAACAAGAGCATTTATTACAACTGGCTGCAATTTCACTTTACAAAGGAACATCGATGTTGAAAAATAAGAATGTCAATTCTCCATGTCTACTCTCTTAAGACATTGCCTACCAATTCATCGTCATCCAAGCTGAGTCTTCTTCGCGAGTTTTAAACTACAGTCTACAACTACAACTACTAAAATAAAGAAAAAAGACTACATTTTAACACCAACAAGAGCATTTATTACAACTGGCTGCAGTTTCACTTTACAAAGGATCATCGATGTTGAAAAATAAGAATGTCAATTCTCCATGTCTACTCTCTAAGACATTGCCTACCAATTCATTGTCACCCAATCTGAGGCTTCTTCACGAGTTTTCAATGTCACCGGAACTCAAAAAAAGTGACATTATTGTGGATAATTTTTACACATCAACCCAAGCAGCAATATCAAACATCACCAACATCTCTGCATCTTTGTTGATAATTACTTACATTTCAACGGAACACAGCCACCAACTCTGCATAATCGTTGATCATAACTTACACTTCAATCAGAAGTAGCCAAAGCAATGTTAGGATGGGAAGAATCCAAGCTGCAGAGGAATAGGAAATGTAGGCTATTTTGAATTTGTGAATCAATCTTGTTAATAACCATTTATGAATCTTTAAAACGTCGTTGATATATTACTTACAATTCAACCGCACAGAGCCACCAAAACTATGCATATTTGTTGATCATAAACTTACACTTCAATCAGAAGTAGCGAGGCGATGCTAGATGGGAAGAATCCAGAGTGTAGAGAAACAGGAATGGATGCTATTTTGAATCCGGATATAGTTAATAAGCATTCAGGAATCTTTTAACAGGTAGCTGCAAATAATATCAAAGCGGAACCTCCAAGTAGGTCTCAAGGCGGAAGACCAAACATATGATCTCACAAAGCGAAATATAATTCAATGGACAAATTCCACAACTCATTCCAATCCTGCTCTAAAAGATTAGACTTCCCCAGCATCAGTATCCAGTCAATGAAGAAGGAAGACGGACATCCAGGGAAGAAAACATTTTTGTTAATAAGCAGTTATGACAGACATAGGGCCCACTAGTCTAATCTAACTGCCTCCGTCTAAGACAGCATATCACAAACACAATCTTGCATAAGTTTGGTGTATTTAATGTCAAATATATTCTCGTGATCAAATCATGTCAGAACCTATCTAATAATTCTTTTAGATCGTATCCATCAATTGAAAAGCCTTCGCTCATTTTTTCATGTTTCCTTGTTTCCAGCTACTTATTTGTCGTGGCCATCTG
Organism: Pseudotsuga menziesii; assembly: GCA_001517045.1. Taxonomy (NCBI): domain Eukaryota; kingdom Viridiplantae; phylum Streptophyta; class Pinopsida; order Pinales; family Pinaceae; genus Pseudotsuga; species Pseudotsuga menziesii. Next base: position 556,492 of record LPNX011050659.1, on the reverse strand, counting down.
CTTTTCCTCCCTAATTCTTAACAAAAGAGATTATTAAGTTGGCAAATTTTAAAATAGACAACAATATAAACAATATGAATAAATTGCAAAATCCCAAAGACCATCAATATGTTCCTCTAAAGTTTGATGCTATAGAGGTAAAAAACTGGACATATAATACTATTCCTCACATTATTCCTATATCTAGGATGCAATCAGCTTTTCCTCCCTGATTCTTAATAAAAGAGATTATTAAATTCTAAAAATTATGAATAAACAACAATATAAACAAGATGAATAATTTGCAAAACCCCAAAGACAATCAATCTTTTCTTCTAAAGTTGATGCAAGGTAAAACGCTGTAGATATAATACTATTCCTCGCATTTTTCCTATGTCTAGAATGCAATCTCTTTTGCTGTATTAATACCAGACCGATATTCCAAAACAACCTACACTTGCTTTAGTTATTTCATTCTAGATCCTACCACCTATGACTTCTCAAGCACAATAATGAACATGCAACCAATATCCTTCAAAAGACAGCAGATCACATATGGGTGAATGCAATACCAAATACTTAATTGAGGTGAATACTACCCAAAGAATCAACAGCATCATTGAAAAGCCGTGCACCAACTTCATCTAAGACCCAACTGTTGAACCAGGACCCGACCATTGTTGGCAACCAAAAATTTAATGTCAGCATCAAATCAACTGCAAAATCAGGATCAACTTTTAACTCTCAGCAGCTACAACAGCATCGGCTACAGGTCATCTTGGCCACCACAGCTACAACCATTGTGTCCACGACCTCACAACTATCACAGCCCAGGACATGGTCCAGGGTAAGTCAAAAGGTACTAGTAGTATTCAAATTGATTAATAAAGTGTGCTCTTTTAGTAAATCTACAAATTAAAAGAAGTGGAGACTTACTCCAAAGTCATAAGATGCTCATCCTACACATGAAATTCCTGTGAAATGCCAAAGATTTTGGCCACGACCAAGTTGGCACCACAGCAGAGCAACAAACCAACAACTTCAAATATTCTAAATTTGGACCCTGAGAAAGTAGTCCATTTAATCAACCCTAACCATCCAGCAAATCAATAAGCTGCATAATAGCATACACCATTCTTCTCCAACATCAGAGGATAAACCTTGACATTGCATTTGAAACTCCCGCTTATACTACAAGGCCACATAGATGGAACCCAACAGTCCGCATCACTAATCCTGCATAATAACAGTACAGAATCAAGATATCAGGAAAGAATGTGGTATGTTTGGCAAATCAAGGATAAAAAGTTTAGAACTTGCCATAAAGAGAAACCTTACTTCAGCATCAGAATTTAAAGGTGATGCACTTCGAGAATCTGCAGAACGACGCTTCCCATTTGATGGCATACTTGCACGTTCAGGAGATCTTGCTAAAGGACTCTGATCTGGACTGCGAGACTGAGCAGGTGAACTCCTTTGTGGTGTTCGGCTGCGACGGACCGGAGAACGACTACAGAAAACAGAAAAGGATTACGAAGACAGTGATTATTAATGTTTCAATGATATAAGACCACGATATTCAAAATGACAAAATATGACCATTAACAGAAATAGAGTGATTACTTTATTACAACAAATAAACTTATTAGATACTATCCTGCAACATAAAGCTAACCAATTTGGAATTTATATCCAACCATTCCAAAAACAATTCTCGAGAATACCTTTCCAAAGAACGGCTTCTTGACCTTCTCCTTGGCTCATCACTCAACCTGCTTGTACTGCGGTTCCTATCACGTCTAGGACTTCTACTGCGACTCTTTTCAAGTCTGGGACTGGGGCTTCGGCTAGAGCTTCGGCTAGGACTTCTGCGGTGGTAATCCCTATCCTTGTCACGATATTCATCCCGCTCATACCTGTCACGTGCAGAACCCCGCCTACCATACTCCCTTTCGCGATTATCGTAAGAGCTCCTTCAGAAACAAGGGGCTTCTTATAAGTATCATAACAGAAAAACTGTTTTCAACCTCAAAATAATTAAATTAACTTTCTGGATTAAATTCAACTCACTAATCTGATTCTAAGAAAATAAAAATATCCAATAGAACATACAGGCCTCATTGGACATTAAAAGATAAAACATTACATGGGAAACAAAGGATTATATACAGTTGATAATCCATAATAAATGTATATGCGGCATGTCATTAATCCATAATAAATGTATAAGAGGTCAGTATATTGTAATTTTTAATGGTCCACACCTGCGCCTTGGAGCAGGGCTTCGACTCCTTGATCTGCCGGCCTTTGGCTTCGGACTTGATGTAGAAACCCTCCCTCTATGGCTGTAAAATACCACAATTTAGATAAATTAATAAAAACGTGCATTCAAAGAAAGTCTAACACTAGTATAAATATCCATTCTTGGTAATAAAGTGGGATGAAAAAAATCACATAAAAAATTCACTGCGTTAACATCAAATTCCACCATGCTTTTGTGCCAAAACGATGCAGTTAAAAATTGGTCGTGGTTGAGCATTAAAGAAACTTCGCATGTCAGGCCATCCACTTTAAGTAATTGAGGTAAGGTACAAGTCCTAGAGAATATTGACATGACAATATTGTAAGGCTTAGCCAAGGAAGAATACTTGTTATTGGTAGCTATCCCTTAGAAGGATATATTTAGGTCAATTGTAATGCTTATAGAAAACATTTGAATATATATATATAATAAATATAAAAAATTAATTACAAAGGAAAATCAAATGAACAAAAAACAGCAAAAGTAAATCAGGACATTAGAGAAAATGCTTGACAGGAGCAAGGTGCAAATCCCGGCTAATTAGAGTGCCTTCAATTAGGGAGGCTTAGACCCCAAAATCAAAAAAAATTGATTAGTGGTTCACATGTATGTTTAGCTATGCTTTTAAGGAAGCACTTCAAAAAACATCAGGAAACGCCAACCAGAATAAGCAGTATATAGCAAGGGCAAGGTGCAAGCCCTGGCTGATTTTGACATAAGACTGCCCCCAGTTGGGGCAGCTCAGACAAAGAAATGTGTCTAGTGGTCAACATGTATGTTTAGGCTAATTGCTATGCTTTTAAGGAAGCACTTTAAAAAACACCAGGAAATGCCAACCAGGATAAACAGTAATGAGGAAGTATTGGCAACCAGGATAAACAGTATGGAGAAAGGGCAAGGTGCAGGCCCTGGTTAGCTTTGACAGAACACTGCCCCCAGTTGGGGCAGCTCAGACAAAGAAAGGTGTCTGTTGTGGGTGGTTCACACTTACAAGGGTGGTATTTAGGCAAACTGTAAATATAAATGCTTCTAAAGCTTAAAGGAAGCAATTAAAAAGAAACATCAGGAAATGCCAACAGAACCCATCATAGAAAAGGGTACTAAAACCAATTTGAAATAAAGCATTTTGTGCTAAGAATAGAACTATACAAAGACAACACTCCGAACACAACAGCAGTACATCCAGATAACAACACAACTTCCAAATCAAAAATACTGAATTGCAGATGTTACAACACTATGTTGGCAAACTAACATTCTTTCGGCATTTGGTCCGTATTTAGCGAACTGGACCATGATATATCTCCCATCAACGTTCTTTCCTGCATAGGATAATAGTCAAGACAGATTATAAGTATATGAATATGTTGCATAAAACACTAGATTAATAACAGTATTTCTAGTGGAGAAAATTTAATTATTTGTGATTTATAATGGTGATAGGTTCGATAGGCCAGGTAACATATCAAACAATTGTAAAATATAACTACAGAATAGTACCAATTGTATCTATCACATTACCTAAAAACCAAATTCCATTAGACATGCAAATATGTACTGTATATCCACCTCATAAACTACCCATGCATGGTACTGCTAACCTCAAATAGAACAAACTCCGACTGCTGAAAATCGTAAAGATGAATAGACGTAATAACCAGTAAATAAGTTGCATACCATCAAGTCGTTCAACGGCCTTCTGTGCCTCGTCTGCGTATTTGTAACGAACAAAGGCAAACCCTCGCGATTCTCCGGTTCTGCAAAACACAATAGAAGACCACCAATTACCGATTGCCAGTACACACAAGAGGAAATCCGTGGTACCCACAAGAGGAAATTTGAAATTCATGACTTGTAGAGACTAATACAGAATGCCCACTCGGAAAAATATATCATAAAAATTTCTTAATAAAGGTTAGGGTTTTTATTTTAATGCCTCCTGTCCCTGGGAATAAATATGTCTACGACCTTCCCGTATCGATCGAACAGCGGAAACAGGTCATCTGCACTCGTACCTGAATGACCAAATGTTCATACTATGAATAAGAAAAATTCATAACAAAGAAAAAAACCCAAAAGCAAGAAGATTTAAGCCCTATGGATAAAAAAAACCCTCGAAGCCATTACATACGGAAAGTAATATTGAGAACAAGCAGAGAATATGTGTCTCTAATGTCCGGAGGGCCTGATCTCCCGAAATGCGACATCTTGCTCTGAAACTGAATCAATCGACTGCAAAAACAAGGGCGAGAATGCAAAGGCAAGGGCAAAAACGAAGCCGATAAGGGAGGACAGAAAGCCTAGGGTTTGAGAAATACGAAACAGAAAAAGTGCTTTATAAAGCTATATATTGAGATAGGGGTGTGAATGAAGCGAAATCCTTGTGTTTTAAATAAAAGACTATGGTCAAATATCCCTTTAAAATCTCCGACAACCACATGTAGCAATTTTATTTTATTTATTTAATTGTTTGGTGGTTGGGGGGAATTTGATTATAAAAATAATTTTTAAACCAGCATACCCCTAAGCCGGGAAATGAAACACGGAGGAAGAAATGAAACATTGAAGAGAACTTTTATATGTTTTAAAAATGAGAGAAAGTTGTGTGTATATAATATAAGTTTATGTGATGAAAGCAATTCTAGGAAAATAAGTGAAAATAAGTTACATCGAACTTCTAAATCGTCACATAAGTGAAAATACCTCCAAAGCGAATAATGATTTGTGTTAATTGAAATGCATTATCAAACTTTATTTGTGTCTAGATGAACTAGGGAGACTTATGGTAATTGTGTACGATTGACTCTCACTGGCTAATAATATCACCAATACATACATTTCTTGATCATTCAATCAATAATTCAAAACAATGTCCAAAAATATTTCAAACTGTTATGTGTCTCAAAGTGGTTTGTGGTGGGTCTACCGTGATGCGTATAAATTATATCTAGTTAGAATCATCTAATTTGAAATTGAAGGCTTGATTAATGCTAGTTAATATGAGGAGAAGAGCAATCACTACCGAATGTTTAATCTCTTTGAACACTTTTGTTGCATGACCCCCCAACTAAAACATAGGTGTGATTCAACCTGTTAAGTGGATGTGCACATGGGAAAGATGCACAATAAAATCTCTTAGGTAACTCACCATTCTCATGAAATCTAACAAGTGATGGATATTGTTCAATGGTAGCCAATCAACAATGGTTAAAACCTTCCTCGATTTAATGCTCAATCCATTTTGCTTCTAACATAACCTAAGATAAATGTGTTCTTGTTGCTTAAATGTACATTTATTTATGTTGATCAATAATTTCTCTCCATGCAACACTACAAATACTTGGTTTATGGTGTAAATGATCCTATTAGGTAAACATGTATGTTTCCAAGATGCAAAATCATGAATGAAATAAGACAATATCAACACTTCATTTGACATCCTTACAAAGTTTTTAGGGGCATCAATATGGCCAAATGACATCACCATCCATTCAAATGGTCCTTGTGATCGCATATTGAAGGTTGTCTTGCACTTATTCTCTAGTTGTAGGCATCTAGTGGCTTTAACCAAGCTTGAGGTCGATCTTGCTAAAAAAACACTTGTAGAAATTAAATGTAATAAGTTATTAACATGTGACAATACATATTAGTTTCTAATGGTGATACTATTCAAGTCAATAATCTACACATCCTCAACATGCCATCTATGTTTCAAACTAATACAATGTTAGGGTCATAAGGCTGTAGTGAGGAGGGGTGTATGTGCCATCTATCCAACAACTCTTGATTTTGCCCCTTAATTTCTCCATTTTTGCAAAATGAAGCCCTACATAAAGCCTCGTTAGGCATAACAACTTTATGTTTCAAGTCGATCCCATGTTCAATCAAATGGATTTGATGAGGTTCTCATAACAACTCAAGATAACATTGTAATAGCTCATCCAACTGCTTCTATTAATTTGGCCTCTCCTATCAAACTAAAAGTATGTATAATGAGTCCCCATGGTCTTGATGACAATTAAAAGGTGTCAATTTATCTTCCTTTTGGGGTCACAAAATGTTAAAGGAAAACTATTATGAGGCATTGATCGGTCTATGAGCTTCAATGCCAAAAGCTAGTGCTAAGATGGTTGGGTCTTTCTACGCCATCACCACACATGCTTGGAAATTTAGTAGTTAGTATTGGTTCTTTGATAGTTAGTAGAACACATATCAATAACATTTTTCCATAGAAAACTTTATTGGGGAAACTCTTCAAGCATGGGTTGTTTAGGATGCCTTGCACATGGTTTTAAAACCATGTGCACGACCAACATTTTTTTGCGGATAGTTCAATTTTTTATTTTTTATTATTTTGTTAAGTAGGAACATTACAACATCTCCCCCATATTGTGTTGTTTTTCTAACCGACATTTTTTTTTCTCGATAATTATTTTTTTATATTTTTTTATTTTGTTAGGTAGGAACATTACAACATCTCCCCCATGTTAGGTTGTTTTTGTGGCCGACATTTACAAGAGGAACGTTGCATAACGTTACAAGATCTCCCCCATACTGGGTTGTAGATCGCCTCTCGACGCAACCAACTATACAAGTATCCACAATCTCATGATATGTCATTTATCATCGGGACACAAACATTTCAAAGTCTTCTAGTCTATTCAATATTGTGTATAATGAACAAAGTACAAAAATTTCCAAATTGGAAGAGACAAACAAAGAAGATGATTTGTCTTAACTATTGGCCTTCCATGCAAATTGTTGAGCTCCTTAACTACATCAATACTTTATGTCTACAACAAGAGTCATTGCACTATATTGTGTAATGCATATCATATGATTGAAATTTATGCCTATGTAACTAGGTCACAACACTACAAGTGTGTAACAAAGAATACTAGTATGTTTATACCACAACATTACTTCCCAAGTTTAAATTGTGCCAAATATTCACCACTGTAATGTGCATCGAGCACCAATACATTTATACTAACATGCATATCAAAGACAACAACCAAATCCACAAGTGAGTGCTTAAACAAATTCTTAATGAACCTATCTCACCAATTCAATTAATCAACTATGCTTTGTCAAACTCTAAACCCTTTCATTATCACCACTGGACCAAAGAAAGCCATTTTAGACCATAGCTCACCACTAGACCAAAGAAAGCCTTTTTAGACCATAGCTTAAAATGAGTTTTTATTTAGACAAGACCTTGAAGTGTTGATTAGGACCTTATTGCCCAAGTTAATCAAATACCCACCCTTCCAAAAGGATCCTTACGAGTTGTGTTGATAGATGAAGGATCAACCCTGGAAAGAGTTAGCCAAAGGCTTTATTGGGTGGTACCATTCATTCGGTTTCCTGGCATATTTCTTTAAGTGGTCATTTTCTTTCAAGTTTATGTTATGAACATTTAAACTATATGTTTTGGTTTAATCCGCCATTATGTTTGGCAAACCAAAATCTATTGCAATAGTTAAACCGTACAAGAGTGACAGATGTCATTCTCCTAAATAAATCCAAATATAAAATATTTTGAAACCCATAATTAAAGAGCGAGCTTTCAGAACTCCATGCTACATAAATTGTTCAATCCCATGCAATTTTCTTCGAAATGAGTTGTTGGAAACATGATCAAAAGGCAGTCCCTTCGCCTCCCAGGGTTTAGGACAAGCTAGTAACTCTATGAGTCTAGGTTTTGAATCTCCCTGTATCTTTCTTTTGCCCTTTAACATTTAGTTTTCCCGCATGACTTTATAGTTGGGAGGTCTCTAATGCCTGGCTAATTCTAATGAACGAATTATATTGGTATTTTTGTACTGATGCGCAGGGTTTAAACACCTAGATGGTATTTTATCTGTTTTCCTCTCCGTGTGTTGATATTGATGGTGAGGGTAATAGAGTTTGTTTTCATTCCTCGCAGGGTTTAGGACAAGCTGGTAACTCCATGAGTCCAGGTTTTGAATCTCCCTGTATCTTTCTTTTACCCTTTTTCCCATGAGTCAAGGTTTTCCTCTCAGTGTGTTGATATTGATGGTAAGGGTAATAGAGTTTGTTTTCATTCATTTTCTTGTCCATGTGTTGAGTAGCTCCAACTTCTTTAATTCTGTGCTTGACTGCCCATTTGTTGCAATCGTATCAACGATTGTAATTTAATCTTATTAGCGGTTGTAATTATTGCATGTGTGTCAATAAAAAGTCTGTTGTTGGTTGCAGGTTTTCCTCCTGTACATAATGAGCTAAATCGATGGATTACGCTGATTCCAGTATTTTTCTTATTTTAAAAAAGAAACTAATTTGGTTATTTGTTGTACTGCTTTGATGTTGCTCGTTAAAAGCAATTATTATGATATTAATTATTTGGTGTAAGCTTGAAAGCCTCGCTTGGCATATAGATTATAAGGAAGATATTAATTCATGGAAGAAGGAAGATTTATGCAGCTTCATTCGCACTATCCAAATATTGTTGTTGTTTTTTAAAACAAGTAGGATATTTTCTGCCTTGCATTTTCTCACCTTGCAAGCCAGGGAGCAGAAGAGATAAGGTTCCTGTAAGCTCCTTTCGTAGATGTTCCCAGATCCTTTAAAAGGCCAAGTCTGAGGCCTCTAGTTTTAAGAACAATACCTTTTCACTATTCGTTCTGTACGCCTGCAAGAACATATAAATTTCACAAATTTTAGTCGAATTATTACAGATAAAATTCTCAAATTTCAGTCGAATTTATACTTCAAGACTTCAAATATGCTCTGGATCCATAAAGTAACGAAGCTTTGAGTGCTTTCTATGACTTTAAGTTCATATGCATGTGTCTCACCTGAACATATGAGCAATCGATCAATTTCTTCATGTCGTCGAGTCTAATGACATCGTGACAGACATATCTTCGAACCTATGCGCAAGGAATTTGTCATTTCATTTCATTTATTTCAGCAAATACAAAGCAAGATAATCGTTGAATTACAGAGACAATTAGAGCAGATGAGCAAATTTTTTTTGCTTGCAGCAGGCGATGGCTGCAGTGAACAGATGTAACTCTGCGGAGGACATGAAAGACGAGTGGCTATTGGATGGTGCAAACATTCATGTATACATGGCAACGGGTTTTTATTCGTCTGATAGATGACTATGCTAGGATACAGGGAGGTTCCTCATAGGTCGTCAACAGACGACAAAGCCTGCAGAGGAACAACCCCTTAAATAACACCTTCGATGTAACGAGTATTTTCGACGTTGATTAAGATTATAAAATCCATTGGATGTTTATTATCAAAGATAATAAATAGGATTAAATAGGTTTAATAAATTATAATAATTGTCAAAATTTTCTTAGCATAGTTGGTTTGAATGGTTTTTAATTATGTTGTAAGTTAAAGTTCAGACAATTTGTACTCACTTTCTATTGAATTTTTTAGTTAAAAGGCAATGCAAAAGGTTGAAATTGCACTTTTCAGTGGTTAGAATTGCATAACCAAAATGTCCCAAGGATAATCAAGGGTGTTGAATCCATTTCTACAATGAAGATTGCAATTTCAGCAACAAATCATGTCACTCTGATTTTCATAACTACCCAAGTTTGAACTCTCATATTAATAGTTGGTATGACTTAGGTCAAATACAATCCCAATAATAATCCACAAACTAATCCTACAAATCACCAACAAACTAACATAATAATAACTACCAAACCCCAAAGCGGGGAAAATGAAACACCGAAAAGAACTTCGGTATGTCTACAATGAACAAAAGTTATGTGTAAGTAGATAATGTAAATTTATGCATTAAAAGCAAGTATAGTGAATCTATGGAAATTATAGTGCAAATACTAATAAGCAATAAATAGAAACCAATGTAATTTATGGCAAGTGAAATGAAATGTCCATTAATTTTGTCATTAGAGAAATTTTACATATGCAATATAATTATTGTTATCAAGTTTGAATCTAATCATATTGGTAAGCAACATCGGTATTTTAATTTGGTACAGAGAATGTAGGGATTGAGGGATGCAATTGTAAGTGTGAAAGGAATAGAGAACAAAGGCATGCCTCTTCTTTTTTTCCAAGTGCGACAAATGAAGTGTATTTCATCTTTGCATAGCAGTTGAAGGAGAATAACCTTACCTTACCCTCTTTGTTTCTCTCTTCATCTCCTTCAAATACAAAGCTCGATTCATATTTTCTTCTGCAGGGAAACTAGACAGAGGCAGAATCTACAAGGGCATGCTTGCAATGGCTCTATTCAAAGGCGCCCTCCACAGTGCTCTACATTTCGTTTGGAATCCATAATTTGATATCGTTGTCACACATGAAGGAGCTAGCACTGGGACTTGAATCGAGCCAACAACCTTTCATTTGGGTTGTCAGGTCGTCGCTGGAGGCCCCATTTAATTTAGAGTTCTCAACAGAGTTTCTTCTGGAGGGACTCAAAGAGCAAATGAAGGAAAATAATTGAGGATTGCTTATCAGAAAATGGGCGCCTCTACTGCTGGTTTTGTCTCATCCTTCGACTGGAGGGTTCCTAAGTCATTGTGGATGGAATTCGGTGCTGGAGAGCCTCAGGATAGGGGTACCCATCATTGGGTGGCCCATGGCAGGAGACCAGTTCGTGAATTAGAAGGCATTGGAGGAGGAAATGAAACACCTTTCAAACATAAAATCGTTGTTTATAAGATACTAACTGAGGGTTGTGCACATAAAATAAAATGCCATCTTAAACATAGTGATTTTGATCACAAAATTAGAGCCAACTTTACAAAACGATTGAAAAGGAGGGGCATCACAAGGGTGATTCATTTAGCACATATGCCATACTTGATGAAGAATAATGACCTCCATTCTTTGACTCCGATTTATCATAGCAATAAACCATAAAATTTGCCTGCCACTTTGCACTTTTGCATAACCAGTCCAACAACTATTTATCTTTTAATTTAGCAACTGCCTTTTAACTTTTTGGTATCTAGAAATTATATTTGTTGTGCTCTTTTTAACATGTTGAATTTTTTGGAAATCATTTGCTTCGTTAGTGTATCCAGTGATGACATCAAATGTGGAAGCGCTAACTAGAATGCTCCCTTATCAACCATGCCCAAAATGGCATGCACAGTTTACATTTTACAAAATCACAATGTCTAGGTAGATTTTTCTCATCTCATCTCAGTTTGAAAAGAAGTCAACATAAACGACTTGACTTTCTAGAAATAAGCATTACATAAAGGAAAAAATTCTTGTTTCCAAATGGAACAATGGGTGTGTGGCAATTGCTCACTGCATTGCAAATTTACGGTCATTGCGAAATAGAGCACAAAGGTTGGTTACTAACCAACAATTCATGCCATTTATATCTCTATAAGGAAATCTAAGCACCCTGGAAATGATCAAACAAAGATTTGAAGCAATACCTTTGATTATTATAGATTAAAAATTGTCTTTGATTGGAGTTTAGACGAGAAAACCACAAAACTTGTCAGCAAAAGATGCTAAATTGGAAAAACAGGGCCTTGAGATACATTCAATCTTCGGAAGTGAAACTCTTATGAAATTTGCCATGACATACCTAAGCTAGAAAGGTGCTTGGTTTAAGTTGTAGATAACATCCATCTCTTTGATTGAACACAAACAAACTTTCTAGCTGCAAACTTTGGCAGTTCTTGGAGTTCACTAAATCAACTCTACTTTCATCGCGGCCATCTGGAAACATTGGTAGCAAGGTACAGATTCCATTAAGCAAGAGTAGAATGGTATGACACCCTACTCACCATGCATTGTTTGCATCAATTCAAAAACTATTACTTTCATTTGCCAAGTAGAAAATGCAATGATGCCATTAATGAAAATCCATAATCAACTTGATCATTTACATTTTGTCAACTTTTTTAGAACTACTTAAATGTAATGGCATTTGTGTCTAGTGGTTCTTCCTACATATCTGAACCCCAAAAAATTGTTTCACTCTAGCTTTGAGACCATGGATAAAACTACTTTAAAGCATTGATGACTAAAGAGCGGATCCTTAACAACAATTTGCTTGAGAGATTTAATGCTTCCTCATATTTTCCCACTTTGTTAAGGTATCCAATGACAAGATCAAATATGGAAGTGTCAACCATAATTCCCTTATCAACCATGCTCTGCAACACCTTTGCAGCTTAATCCACATAGCCATTGTTGCATAGCCTGTGTAAAAGAATGGAGCAAGCATCAATATCAAGAGCACAACCCATCTTTTCCATGACATGGTGCCAACTTAAGGCGTCAGAAAACCTGCCCACGAAGCACATCCCCTTTATCAATGTATTGAATGATAGGCCATTTGGTTTAATGCCACTTTCAAGCATGTTACTTAATAGTTTTTTCTGCTTCGTCTATATTATTAGATCTAAGAAGAGAAATCACGAACAAGTTATGACTTTGATCCTTTGAAAGATGCCTGTCCTCGATCATTTTATCCATAAGTTCATATGCATCATTTTTTTCCCTGTAAACAAAGAAATTTGTTCAGCATACTGTACATAACTTTGTTTGGGGAACAACCACATGTAATCATTTTATCCAAAACCTCCAAACCCTCCTTGATTCTAGATACTTCATAGAAGCTCTAAATCAAAGTTGTGTATGTCACAACATTAGGGGCACATTGTTTCTCTAGCATCTTGTCTAAAATCTCTAAAGCCTTCTTTGGGCTTCTGACCTTGCAAGCACCATTTAATAAAATAGTATATGTGACTACATTCGGAGTACAACCATGCTCTGTCATCTCATCCACAAGCCTCTGAGCATCCTCTATCTGAACCAAATTGCAAAATCCCTTTATAAGTGCACTGTAAGTAATAATATCAAGAGAAAGACCCCATTCATACATCCTCTTTAGCATGGCATCTACCATATCCATACACTTTGCTTCAGTGAGAAGATGGATAATAGAGTTGTAGATTGGTGTATCTAGCCTGCAATTGAAATCTTTCATATGGTCTAGTAATTCTCATGCCTGCTCTGCTAAATTAGCCTCCTTGCATAGATTAAATATGATTTTGAATGTTCTAACTGACACAACACAACCTTCTCTCTTCAAGTCTTCCAAGACCTATAACAACATATCAGGCTGCTGAGTAACACCTAAAGCTTCACAAGCTATTTGGAATATTGAATGGTGGTACCTGTAACAAGGTTGTTGTCCATCCCAAATGAAGAATCTAAAACCCAACATTTTATTTCTAGCACACATGTATAACACCTTCTCAACATATGGAGACACTATGCAAACCTTAATTTTTCCTAGGGATTTCTCTATGTTAGGTGCAAAGCCCTTCTTTTGCAAAACCTTCTAGTATTTTTCTACGACTTGAGACTCAACTAAACAACCAACTGCGTAGGTCAGGGAATGAATAATTTATCGCCTTAAATCTAAATAGTCTGCCAGTGTAAAGAAAACCATGCATAGTTGCATTCAATGATAATGACACATGCTACTAGGCTATATCAGAACATTGAGGCTAAGTATTGGGAAAAAAACTAAATTTTTTTTGTAAATACCTAACTTGGGCATGGTGATCACATGCCCAAATTATGAATACCCACATCAAAGTTAATGAAAAATTGAACGAAACGATTCAACGATCCAATACAGCCACGAAGACTAGTGGGTACCTTCGAAGATCACGAAAGAGGCAATAAAACTTTAAATACCTTCAATGTGGAGTCGATGAATTTTACTTCCACCTTTGTCGTCCGCTTTGGTCAAGACAAAGTATGGTTATATTATTCCCTCGAGTTAGTTCGCAGACAAGTGACGCACTAAGATGAAATTCCCCTTCAAAATGAAGCTCATTAAGTGGTTGCGATGACCAAATGCACACTACGCTGTAATAGCCCGGTGGTGCTCTAGGCATCTGATCATGACACAATTATCTCTCTAGCAAACATCAGTTTGAAGAAGAAGGCCATGACAGAATTGCCCATCATTGGTTGCACTTCTACCTCAAATACATTGGCTATGTCCAGAGACTATCCAGTTTGCTTGGGTGAATTTGTGGATGGATAAAAGTTGAGATTGATGCCTAAATGCAGTCATAACTTCCATATGGAATGCATAGATCAATGCCTCTTCTCGAATTCTTCATGTCCTATGTGTAGGCTTTTTTGGAATCTCCATAGCGAGAACATAAGGAGCACATGAGGTGTTGTAATTGTTAAATCCTTCAAATCAAACAAGGCCATGCATGTAGTGATCATATACTAGACCAACACAGATTCAACTCAAGCAATTGGCCGAGTGATAAGACTCTGCACATTGAAGCCTTGAAATAACTCCTCTGGACAATAGTGTTATGATTTCATCATTGATGCCTAATCTGTCCCCCTTTCTGAAATTGAAAGCTTAGTTGACTCACCAATGAACTATGGGCTACTTGTCCAAAGAAACAAAGACAAGGTCAACCTCACCTCGCATCAGGGCAGAGATAGGAGCATATAAATATCTAGGCAGATCTGCATCATAATTTATCCAAACCATAGCGCTCGATTGGTGATTAACATTTAGATTCAGTGCCCCTTACTCCTAATTCTTGCATTCCTTCGTAAGATCTTAAGTCGAAACAAACAAAATGAACGCGCTGCACAGCGTTTTAGATTTTCCATTGTTGGCTGACAGGAATTTATTGGCATTTTCCCCCGCATCTTCTACAATAGTGGAGCACAATCAACAATCTAATTCCTATAACTCGAACAAGACCACACTTGACTCTGATCTAGTCATCATTTCTGTTGCTTTGTTTTGCACTCTCGTATGTGCGTTGGGCCTTAACTCGTTGCTCAAATGCGCACTACTATGTAATAGCCCAATGGTGCTCCATGCATCATGATCTTTAACTTCGAAGAGAAGCATTTAAAACTCTTTTCTTAATCTCATAAGAGACACGGGGAGGCTCCTCATAGGCCGTCGACAGACGACAAAATCTTGAGAGGAGCAAGCCCCTTAAATAACACCTTCGGTGTAATAATAATAATAATAAAATCAATCGAAACCATCAAATTTTAATCCGAATGAAATTCAAGATAAGGTGGATTGTAACTATATTCCTATTGTCATCAAAACTTTCAATATTTGGTTGAAATGGTAGATTTTGATTATATTGCTCTTATGTTTGTTAAATAGAATCGAAGCAAGGTACTTAGGAATGTAGGAATGCTATGCACTAAATGAATTTAATAAAAAACAATGTTAAATTAATTATGATAAATTTATAATGATTTATTATTTAATTATAATTTAATTTTTAAGTCTTAATGATTTATTATTTAATTAATTAATTAATCCCCAGATGTGGGTGAGTCAAGGCGATGAAGGCACCTAGCTTTCTTCATGCATGCAGCCTATGGAACGCGTGTAGGATGGACTGTTTTAATGAATGTAGAAGAGTGGAGGATTAACCCAACGAGAGTGAGTGTGTGGATGATCTTTTGTGTTTGGTGCAGTACAATAGTGTAGACGAGAGTGGTAATGGTAATTGGTGTTGGTATGGCGATGGGATGGATGTGGTCACATACAATCATGGAAAGGAAGGGGATTCGTGCTGGCTTGGAGAGTCATGATAGGAACGTCACGACAAAATTTATGGTAAGTCCCTCCGTCATCTTGTTAAATTTAGTATGCGGGTAATGGTATGCATTGAAGGATAACAGTGGGATCTTTTTTGAATGATTGAGCATAGGCGAGAGTTTAAGAGGAGCAGTGAAGCGAGGTGGCGGTTCATCAAGTGATGGTATTTTTTGGGTCTTTACCACCCTCGTCATGGAGTCGACTAGGAATTCTAAGTAGAGGGGAAACTAAAGGAAGCGTCGGGCTAGTCGGGAGTAGACCTGAGATGCATAGGTGGTTGGGAATTACAGTGCTACCATTCCCCCGTCTATCAGGGATGACTTGGAAATGTTCGAGAATGGAATGTGGAGGGAGGTTCTGGAGAATGTGCCTTCATTGGATGAGGCGGTGTTGGAGCGTTGGATCTAGGACCCTGGTTCAACGAGGGATCGGTAGGGTTGTACGAGAAGATGGTGACTCTCTACTCAGTTATTAAGGGTTTAATGAGCAGAGTGTTGTTCGAAAGGGAGGAGAAAGTTGGAGGGGACAAAGTCCCTTTGGCCTTCTAGAAAGAATTATATGCAGACACTCGCCTTCTGCATATGAAAATTGATGTTATTGGGAAGGAACCGGGGATCCCATTTCTCCTTAGGATGGGTTATTTCGATGCGAGTATGGCAAAAAATGTGCAGACTGCTAACAACAATGGAGGTGTATCTGGAGGAATGGGAGCACCACCGTCAGTCGGACCTTAGTTTTTGCTTGTCTAGGACTCTGGTAGGAGGTTTCTTTAAGTTTTTTTGCTCAATTGTGTTTTGAATTATGGACGGTTATCGTGTGAAGGGTTTGGTCAAGGGCCACCGGTGCATCATCTTATAACGGAACGTCGTCAACAATCTTTGTTTACCATAGTTTTTTGTTCTCTACTTTTTGGATGACAATGAATGATTGTATGCTCTGTTTTCCCTCTCGGATGAGGAGCATTAGGATTTAAAGGTTGTATGGTTTTCATACCTATAAGGTTCATGGTTTCATACTAAGTAACAGATCATATGAATAAATAACAATGTATTTTAGGAAATAAGGATTAAAGAAGTTATTTATTTGTCAGGCATCAATATGTTTAAGCTTAAAATAAGTGAAAATGTAATAATGGGTATAGTGCTCATCCAAAACAAGTTGAATAATTTTTGGTGGCTCCGATGGGAAGATGTGCAAGCTTAAAGTAAGTGACAATGTAATAATACGTATAGTGCTCATCCAAAACAAAATGATAATTGAACCTAAATGCTTAAAACTATTTGGAAACCTTACCATACAACTACGCCATAAAAATGATAGTTGAACCTAAATGTTTTAAGTGAATTACAATACTTGTTTTTGGCAATCGAAATGTAACACTTTGTTTTAACTTCTTTATTTAAAAAATGGATTAGTGTAAATATCAAGCATATATGTGTATTTTGGTGTTGAGTAATAGGTCCCGTGGATATAAAATATGTGAATATGTAAAATGTGTGGGGCCATGTAAATTTTAGTGAGAATTGAAAATCATTTTTTTACTAGAGAATATAAACAATGAGTAGGTTGCGTTTCAATTGTTGTTGTTATGGATTAAGGTTTAAGAGTAAATAACAGTAATTATCCAAGTGAAATAATATAAAAGATAAATAGATATCCTTGCATGCTAGGTTAAGTGGTTGAGTGATTTAAGTTTCATTAAGGAGGTCTCATGGTTGATTGTATGTGTTGGATGTCTCTTATGCGTGCTTCACTCGATGTCCTTACTGGGTTTAGACATTGTAATCAACATTGAGGGGTTTATATTGGGTGTTATTCGTGAAATGCAAGGAAGTGCCTAAGGGTATCCCCATGAGGTTTTCCTTGGAAAAGAAGATTAAACATATATGAATGGTCATGAGAGAGAGAAAATCACATGGCACACATAGAACTCCTCTTAGGAGAGGGTGTAGGGGGCGTGAGGTGGAACCCATATAAATATTCTTATGTCATCAACTTTAGAAGGCCTAATTATTAAGAAGATGTGTTTCCTCCTGGGAACTCACAGGTTCAAATCCGAACCTGGGTAGGGTATGCACACCCTCATAGAATTTAGTAGTCAAACCATTGCATGGAAGGGGTCCCTTATCCCACAAACAAAGGGGTCTCATACACCAATTTGTTGTTTGGCTTGGTTGTGACCTTAAAATTATATTATTATTATTATTAATTTGGAAATATATATTTTCGTAATAAAAATGTACATCTTGCATTCTCGTTTTCCTTTTTTTTAATGTGTAAATGTTTCTTACTAAGCAGTGGAAAGCTTTTAACCTCGACTTCACATCGGCACATTACAGATACCCACTTTCACAAGAGAGGAGAGATATTCCAACCTTGCACATTTCCCATGTAAGAGAAAAGGCTTTACCAATTTATTATGGGTTAATTCCTCAACCTTGCATTCCATGCAATGTATTTTCTTTACATTTTTCAAAAGGTTCCATTTTGTTCCTTCTTATCACACTCATCAATTTCACTTATATTGTCTTTCATGACAATTTAATGTTGTGATAATTGCAAATCACTGCATTTAGTGCTTTGGTGAAAGAATGAGTATGAGGTGGGATCCAATGCTAAATAGTTGTATATCATTGCACCATTCCTGTGAAGGCTCAAGGACAAGAGTGTGCACTTTCTAAACTAAGCAAACAAGTTTTTGGATAGGTTGAGTTTCATCCATTAAGACTTTTCCTACATTCATGAAGTGATGGTAGTAAAGGGTAAACCCAAAGAAAATTCAGAGGTCTTTAATCGTATTTTAACATAGCATGTAGGGGAAATTGTCTTGTTTGATGCACATGTGTGCTCTATTAGGGGATCAATGTTTATTTTCCAACTTCGCAAATGATCTTGACATCGCTTTTGCTGGGAGTAGCCTAGCATCCTCGTGATGGGTGAAAGCCTCCACGATGTGCAGACTATTGGTGGGTAGTAGACGCTTTGGAGGGATACTAGTGGTTTTTTGGATTTTTTCTTATGTGCAGTTTCTTGGGCGTTTTTCTATGGGTTGTTGTTGGCGTCGGTTTGTTTTACCCGCTAGGGTATATGTCAGATTTATTTTCAAGGGATGTAGTTGTTGACTTCCCGGACCTGGACAGACATGGAGTCAGCTTTCTTTTTCAACGAGAGTCTAGTACCAACCATGCATCAAAGTGGGATTTTTTTTTGAGTTTAGCTCTTTTTCTTGTATTGGGATGTCACTGACTCTTAGTTTGTCTTCTTTGTCAGTCCCTTTCAGGTTTTCTTATGGTTGTGGTATGTAACCCTTCGGATTTTTCAGTGGTCTTTACCTGTGGCTTCACAGGTTTCTTATCGTTTTTTTTCTTTGGTTGTTACCAGGTTTCTTGATGCCTTTCCCCTTCCTATGGTTTTGGTTGGTCAAAGCAAGCCTAGGGTTAGGGTTTTAGAGTCACCGAGACGTGATGGGTTGCTGTCGATTGGCCTCTACAAGCAACGACGTAGAGGTAAGATATATAAAGCTCTCGACTTTAGGCGACGTTTTGTACTTGGCAAGGATGTGGGTATGGATAAAGTGGAGTCTTTATGCAAGCACGCATTGAATAGAAGGTTGGAGTGTGACAAAATGGATAAGGAGGCTTTGGTTAGTTGGATCAACATGTAGTGGAAATCGTTACTCGACTATTCTTTGACCGAGAGTCAACTAGCATACGGTTGGTTGGTTTTTATGTTTTTGGAGCAAGCAGATACATCAAGGTTCTTAGAGGGCTTGTGGTTGTTGTAAGTGGCTCTTTAGTTTTAAGCAACTAGCATCCATTTTTTGATCATGTCCAAGAATAGACGTCAAAGCAGCACCTTTGGGTCCTCTTACCGTCTTTCGCGCTCCCTTTCTGGAACCGTGAGGCTCTAGTGGGTTTGGAAAACACCCTTAGCGAATTTGTGACACTAGATGATAAATTTCTTCATGGGTTTGATCAACGGATGGATCGGATTTTGGTGGAACTGGATGTCTCCAATGGCTTACTGGTGGAGTTGGAGATTCTGTGGGGGGAAAAGTTGTTTGTTCAACATTTGGACTATCTTAAAGTTCCTTTCTGGTTCCATCTCTATAGACTCATGGGACATCTCAAAAAATAATGCTCGCTATTGTTATAAGGGAAAGAGGGTTTTCAGTTTGTTCTGGAGGTTGATGGTTTGGACTATGGACTCACGGCTGGTGACTCGGGGGATGAAATGCCATGCATTCCTTTGGGGATCGTTCCAAGTATGTTCTCTTCTGAATCACCTACTGAGTATGAAGGATTAACTAAAGGGGAACTCCGTTTCATTGATTTTGTTGAGAAAGGGAATTTTCGCTCTTCATTGTTTGTCGAGGTCTCTGTGCCTTTCGTGAGGACTGTTTCTTTTGGGGAGGGAGATATGGGGTCTCCTTTGGAAGTCTGTGGTCCCCCTGTTCTTTTACCTTTTGAGTTGGTAACTGGGATGGGGTTTGGATTGTTTCTGAAACTTTATGCAAAGATTTGGGTCTTTCCCATGGGGAGAAGGTCTCGGTGGGAAACTCGATTTTTGTTGAGGAGGATTTCCCTTTGCTACACAATGGATATTCGTCTCCTTTACCTCCCATGTCGACTCGCTTCGTCCCCACCCTAGTTCTCTCTTTGTGCCTTCTTTCAAGGATCCCAACCTACAAGAATCCCTTACTATTTTCTCAGACAAAACACCCCTCTCCCCTTCAGTTCTACCTTTGGTGTCCATTCGACACTAAAATGTTACTATTCGCAAATCTAAGGAAGGTAGGAACCCTGTGGATACCCAGACTCGTGAGGGTGGAGCCTATATTCCACTTTCAAACCATTTAAAGAAAGTAGTCAGGGAATACCCTCCTCCAAACCTTATCTCTTCACCCGGGGAACTTATAGCAGTGTTGCCCTCTGAGTTGGTTATCTGTTTCATGTTGTTTCCTTCAATCTTAGGGGATTTTTTTTCGGTGAGGGGGATTGAAAGATATCTGAGTGTTACTGGATTTGGTAAAACTGGACTTTATTTTCTTTCATGAAACTAATTGTTCTCGTGATGTGGCTTTACTCTCATTTGCTAAGCTTAGAGTGGATTGGGAGTTATGTGCGGTGGACTCAGTTGTACTATCAGGGGGTCTCTTGACGACTTGGAATCCTAGTGTTGTTCGATGTAAAGGTGTGCATACTTTGACAGGTATCTTGTTACATGCAGTTTTCAAGGGCTCGTCTTGTCCTATTTCCTTTCTGAATTGTTATGGGCCTTAATTTAATCATGATTTGTTCTGGAATTCAATGGTGGATGGGGTTAATTTTAATAACCCTAATCTAATCATTGTAGGTGACCTAAATTTTACTTTATCGGATGCTGAAATTTGGGGGGAAAAGGATCGTATTGATCCTTTACCATAATTTTTTCTCTCAATTACTTATCAAAACGGGAATGGTGGATATTTCATTGATAAATTTTGGAACAACTTGGTGTAATGGATGCACTGGGAGTGAAGGTTTCAGTAAGAGATTGGATAGATTCCTCTCGGCTGAATCAGTGGCATCCTCTCTCGACAGTTACAAAACTTGGTCGATCCCTTATGTTATTTCAGACTATTATCCTATTTGTTTGGAGTGGGAGGACAATTTATGTAGGTCGTTGTATCCTTTTAAGTTTAACCACACTTGGCTGGTGGAGGATGAGTTTAAGGTACTTATTCAAAGGAGTTGGATCTATTTTGGTCCCTTAGGTGATTTTGATGTGATGAATGGCTTGCTTTTCAAACTGAAAAAGCTTAAGCAGGCAATACAATTATGGGAGAAAGAGAATAAATAGATTCAGGCTAGAGAAAGGCTCACCATTGATGAAGATATTCATATGCTTCTCGAGCAACATCTAGATGGTATTCTGACTGAGGAGGAATATCTCTATCTCTCGAATTTGAAGGTTTAGAAGTAACATATTTTGGATATTGAAATCCATACTTGGTGATTGAAGAGTGGGGTGGTTTGGATTGAAAAAGGAGACGTGAATACTACATTTTTTCATAATTTTGCTTTGTCTAGACGTAATGGAAACAAGATTTGGGATCTTAAGGATGAGTCAGGGGTCTCCCATTAGGAGTAGGACCTTTTAAAGACCAAGTTGTTAAACATTTCACAAATCTATTCAGTGAGGATAGTGCTTCAACTATCGGGGACTAGCTTTAGGTTATTAAAAATTTCCTAACCTGTTTCGGAAGTGATGAGGAAACGCATGTTGGCAATCCTGTCACCATGGAAGAGGTGGAGTCGGTGCAAAAAGGGTTTGCTAAGGAAAAAAGGCATGGCTCTAATGGATGGACAATTGAGTTTTTTATTACCTTTTTTTATTTGGTGGGGAAGGATCTGTTGGTTGTAGTGGAGTAATTGAGAACTGAATATTTTATCTCTAAAGATATGAATGCAACTTTCATAGCACTTATTCCAAAATGTGAGAAAGCAGACTCTTTCTCAAAATTTCAGCCTATCTCCCTTTGTAAATTGGTGTATAAAGTGATTTCTAAGATAATTGCTAATAGGCTTAAACCGGTTTTGGTGGAGGTAGTTTCTATTGAACAATTTGGTTTTCTTGGAAACCAACAGATTATGGAAGTGATGGATATTACTTAGGAGGTGTTACATACTATCAAAGTGAAGAAGCTAAATGATTTAGTGTTGAAAATGGACTCGATCAAGGCCTATGACAGGGTCAACTGGGTCTTCTTAAGGATTATTTTATTATAGGTGGGCTTAAAACTAAGTATTGTTAATTGGATCATGGTGTGCATAACTTTGACAATTTTCTCGGTGCTCATCAATGGTTCTCTGACTCCTTTCTTTAATGCTACTCGTGGTATTAAACATAGATATCCTCTGTCTCCACTCCTTTTTTTGCTGGTTATCAAGGGTTTAAGCCTATTAATTGGAGAGGTGAAGAGGAATGACAAACTCAAAGTTATGAAGTACTCTACCACGCTCGCCATTACTCATATACTTTTTGTTGATGATGTGGTTTTGTTTGGGAGAGACACTATTTAGGAATGGAAGATTTATAACTCCCTTATTAACCTTTTTTGTTTGGCTTTGGGTAAGAGAATTAGTTTGGTGAAGTCCTCTTTTCTCTTTCATGGTGAGAAAGAGTAGGTGATTGGGGGGATTGGAAATATTCTGAAACTAAAAATGACTCCAATTGAGACTGGATTCGGGTACTTGGGTTTTTGTTTAAAACCTATGGGTTATTATAACAACGAATGGAGATGGATTATTAAGAAATTTGAACATAAGATCAACAATTGGTCGTACAGGTGTCTTACTTTAGTGGGTCGACTGGTACTAATCAGGTTGGTATTAGGTGGAATTCTGGTTTAGTGGTTCTCATTGGCAAATTTTTTTGACCTCCATCACTAGGATTCTTAGACATAAGATGTTTAATTTTTTATGGAGTGGTGCTGGCAATCGTCAGATGATGCATTTGGAAAATTGGGAAATCATTGCGAGACCGATGCATTTTGGGGGCTAGGATGTCAAAAATCTTGATTGTTTCAGCATCTCCCTTAGACTTAAGAGTTTATGGCAGGCCATAACTAGTAAATGACTGTGGAGCCAAGTTATTATCACGGAATACATGAGATGAAATCTTGGCTTGGGTTGGATTAGAGATCCTTTGAAGTTGCTTCGTAAGGTCTCATACATTTGGAATGGTTTTTGTAGTATTTAAATGGATTAGTGTTGGTTTAAGATGGAAGGTTGGAAATGGTCAGCGGATGAAGCTGAAAGTGGATCCCATTGTTGGTATGGAATATTCATGCTTTCTCTCACATGAACTGGTAAATTATTTAAATGATTATGGCATTTATACCCTTTATGATGTCTGTAAATGGGGACTTTTGTAGTGCAAAGAGAAGTATTGGCTGGAAGCAGTGAACCTCGAGTTGATAGGTGTTTGGTTCGATGAGTGGAACAACTTCACTAGCATGCTCAAAAGGCAGGGTATTCGTTTGAAGGATAGTGAAGACCAACTAGTTTGGGCATTTAATTTGACAACTAGACCAGTCGCTACAAAGGTAGCATACATGCAGACCGTGAGTACTATGTTTACCCAAAAAGAAGGGTGGTGGCAAAGAATGTTATGGGGTAGGAATATACCGGTTAAGCTAAAATGCTCAACCTGGATCTGTACAAAAAACAGGATCAATACATGAGATAACCTAAGGCGACATGGCTGGGAGGGTCCAAATCTGTCTTATTTGTTATCATCGAATTAGGAGTTGGTTGATCACTTATTTGTAGCTTTCGGTTTTCGGAAAAATCTTAGAAGAAGGGTGGTCAGGATGTTGGGATCTGTTTACAGGTGGGAGGCATCAACCTTGATTGATAACATGGTTACCTGGATAAAGCTATCAAATCATTTTCTATATTATCAAATCTTTTGCAATTGGATTATATGGTGAGCCATAAATTGTTTGATCTTTGAGGATAAGAGCCGATCATCAGTCATCTCTGTGCTAACATTATTAGACTTTATAAATATTATCATGTTCACAGGCTGAATAAGGCTACTAGAAGAATTGGTAGACCTCCAGTACTTAACTATGCTACTGGTTTCTTTGATGGTGCAACAACACTTGGTAATGGAGGTGCATGCGTAATGTTATTTATTAGCAAGGAACACTTTTTTAAAATTAGGATGGGATGTGGTAAGAGTACAATTACATGGGCTGAACTATTAGCCCTGTGGATACTGCTATATTTTGTTTCTCTTCTTGTCTTGCCCAGTTTAGAGGTGTTTGGGGATTCCAAAGTCATAGTTGATTAGTCAAACTCTTTGTCCAAGTTACAGGTTTTGGAGCTAAATCAATGGTGTGATCGTATTAAGGGGGTTAAGATCTCTTTCATCGACCTCAATAACAGGAAAAATTTTAGAGAGCATATTGTGGAGGCAGATGAGCTCTTAAAGGAATCCCTAAGCCTTGAGATGGGGGATTTATTTTTTTATAAATACATACAAGGAAAAAAGACCCTTGTTGGAAGGCTTCATGCCTTTAACTGAAGATTATAGCTTGTTTTTACTCTCTCGTTGTTGGAGCAGGGTCCCGCAGCTATAGAAGAAGCTGCTAGTTTAGCGGAGAAATAAGTTTTGGCGGAAAGAAGATAAGATAGAGCTACGACGCCGTAGCACGTTTCCAGCTGTAGACCAGAGCCGAAAACCATGACTTTTAAGATAGAAAAGTCAAGAAAGGAAACGGTACCTGAGCGACCGAGAAGAGAGAGCTCAACCACTGCATTGAAGGCAGCGGCGGAAGACAGGAGGGCTCAGCGACCCTCATAAAGGAGAAGGAGCAACGAGGCTGAAGCATTGAAGACGAATGACAGAAAAGAGAAGCGGTGCATAGTACCCATGATCAGTGCCGGGAAGCATGGAAGACTGCAGAGAGCTGTGGTGTGACGGAAAGCGGCTACCTCAAGTACAGATATGGCCGACTGTCACTATTTAGGGTTTTGGGTTACTATTGGGACAGGCCCACAGTGTTGTAATAGCAAGACCTTCGGGCTGCCTATAAAGGGATATATTTGGTATTGTAAAAGGGTTGGTCAGTTAGTTGGTTCATTCAGTTGTTAGTAGTGTTTTGCAGACTATTAGACTGTTGTAAAAGCCTAGCTCTAGTTCTATTATTAGCGGTAGCAATCTTACGGCAACCAGTAGCTGGCTTATAGAGTATGCATGTAACAATCCGCAGGGATCGACAGAGAGGGAAGAGTATATTGTAGGAGAGCAATATAGAGAGAAAAGAGATCTAAGAGAGAAGATCTTGAGCTGCATATGCGGTGCAGCAGAACTGTGTTTTACCTTCCCCTGAGCTATAAGAAAAACACAGTTCTGTGGACGTAACTTCCATCCTGGAGGTGAACCACGTTAAAATCAAGTGTTATGCGATTGGTTTATGTGTTATGTTTACTTATGCATTTCTCAGTCATTTCATGGACTTTGTTTACAGTTTAATGAATGAATGTGTTAATCAGTTCACAGCAATATAGAAGGATAAACATAAGTCGAAAGTCTTTGGCATGTTGTATATGGTTCATTTATGCTTTGCGTGAACAGTCACTAGTTGCAGTATCGAATAGCCTTGTATGTTAAGTCTTGCACGTCGACACAAGCAACGCTAAGTGCGCTAAACTGTAGAGGTAGGATATCACAGAGAGGTGATACCGCACCGACAGAGGAGCTGCGGTGCACGATACCGCTGGTTGAGGACTTAACGTTAGGCAGGAGCTGCGTGTCGCACAGTGCTTGGTGATGCGATAAGGCAGGAGATATCGCGAGTCAGGGAAAGTGCGCGACATAGAGAAGGACCGCATGGCGGTATAAAGGAATATCTCGCTGCTAGAAGAGCTGCGAGACGCAGAG
Organism: Pseudotsuga menziesii; assembly: GCA_001517045.1. Classification (NCBI taxonomy): domain Eukaryota; kingdom Viridiplantae; phylum Streptophyta; class Pinopsida; order Pinales; family Pinaceae; genus Pseudotsuga; species Pseudotsuga menziesii. The sequence goes on along the minus strand of LPNX011050659.1, from coordinate 530,174 downwards.
ATCGCATGACGCGAGCAGGAGATCGTGCGATGCGCAGAGAAAGAGCCCTCGCAGCTAGGGGAACTGCGAGCCACTAGTAGGATCGCCACAGAACCTGGTCCAAGACACTTGAGTCCTTGGCCAACCCATTAGAGTCACTTCGGGTGAGACTTTAGGCCGCTTTGTGGTCTGTCGCCGAAAGGGCCAGTGAGCTAGGGGTGTTGTTGGTTGATTATAGTAAACCCGGGTCTGCCCATAGCAGCCAACAAATGGTTCCGTTGCTGGTTTTGAACAACTGAGCGCTAATGTTCTGTTGGCATCCCACTAGAGAAGAGTTTCACCAGTGGCTGGATTCAAACCTAAGGGAGTTTGCCAAGAAAGAAAATCGGAGCCCTAAACTGAGCACAGAGGACTGGTTACAAAAGCATATCGCTTCAGATATACACGCCATATTTTTTGCAACCTATGGAAACGAGCTTTACAACTGGTTATCCAAGTTAACAGATAGGAACATATTCAAGAAGAAAAGAAACATTGTCTGGACACCGGAGCTGATTCAGACCGTGCAGAGACTCGACAATCCCATTACGAGAGCAGTGGACTTCTGGCTTGCGAGTGTGCTAGGAGGCTTCGTCACAGAATTTGCAGTTGACTAGAGAAAAAGCTTCAGCGAGGCTGAGCGGTACTTCTTCAAAGGATATCATGGTAACTACCTAAAATCTCTAAACTTGTCCATTAAGATGCTGCTACATGAAAAAGGAGTGATGGACATGATTTCAGATGAACAAGTAAAGATAGTAATGTCACAAGAGTTTGAAAGTGATTTTGATGACATTGGATGAACACGTAGTGGCAAGAAATATAAAGTAGCTTTCAGCTCTCCTGTATTTGGAGATAGTTCAGACAATATTACGCAACCGAGTCCTAGTACCACAGAAGAACCAGAGGGGGGCATCCCTTACCATCCCTATACCCCACAGAAACAGACCGGGACTCAGAGTAATCCCGTAGGTACTCCATCCAGTAGCTCACAGACAGTACCTACTACCGCTACATCACCTTCACCTACACCGCTGAGTGGTAGTAATCCAGTCAATCAGAACCTACCGCAGAGAAATAGAATGGGAGATGATATGAAGCTACCTACCTTTAAGGGTACAGGAGCAGAGGACCCGGAACAACATTGGTTTCTATGTGAAGCCATGTGGACCATTAAAACAATCAACGACAATAACCTTAAACTTGTAGAGTTGGTCACCACACTCAGAGATCGAGCTTTAACATGGTACATAAAGTATACCACAGTACCCAAGACACTTGCCCAGGTCAAGAACGCCATGATTAAAGAGTTCAAGAAACCTAAGTCTGAATCTCAGTGCATTACAGAGCTCAAGGATATTAAGCAGTTACCATCAGAATCAGTATGGGACTTTGACCAGAAATTCAAAGCTCATATAGACCAAGTAAGCTTTGAGTTTGTGCCAGAGCAGCATAAGGAATGTTTTATTGCAGCGCTGCTCTTTCACATCAGATTGCCACTAATGCAGCAGAAACTCCAGATGCAGGATGACGCGTTGGAGATGGTGATGAAGCTAGAAGCTTCACCTTTAGCTGAAACCAGCGCAGGCATGACAACGCTACAAAACCAGTTGGCCAACCTCATGTTACAAATACATGAACTTAAGAAAGGGAAAGAGGTTATGCAAGACATATGGTGCTTACGATGTAGAGCACAGGGTCATACTAAAGACAACTGTCCAGTCTTTGCAGAATATCTAGCGTCAGGGGATCCTAACCCCTTACCACAAACGCAAGGGCCATGGTGTGAAATATGCAAAACACAAGGACATCCACCTCAGCAATGCCCTTTGCTTCAGAAGTATGTACAGACACCTAAGAACCTATACTGTTTCTTCTGCAACTCTGTCGGACATAATGAACAGGATTGCCGAGCCTATGATCTCATGTTAGCTAGAAAACATGACGTATACAGAGTCCAGTTAGAAACACAGGGTCCAGCAGCAGGACCACAGTATGATCCGACTTATGGTAGCCGTGGAGGAGGATTCAGAGGACGAGGCCGTGGAGGAGGCTTTGCACGAGGAGAAGGCTTCGACAAAGGAGAGGGTTTTGGCCATGGTCGTGGACCAATCACTTGTTATAACTGCGGAGTTGTAGGACAGTATGCTAGGGACTGCCAGAGCCCCACTACCACTTGTAACTACTGCAAATCTTATGATCATACCATAGAGGAGTGTCCTACCTTGATAGCTAAGCTCAAAGACCCTAAGCCAGCAGTACACCAGAACATCCAGCTTATTGCTGCTGAGCAGGCAGAACCAGAACCAATAGTCAATATTGTGACTCGTAGCGGTGCTTCCACCAGTGGGACATCGCAGGAGACCTAAAAGGACACAAGTCAGGAGTGGGTTCGCAGAGCTCCTAGTAAAGCAACAGCACTCGACCTACAGAAGAATAAAGAGACATTTCATGAAGCCAAGGATTCCTTTGATGAACCTACGCAATCAGGATCGCAAGTACCGCCGTCTAGGGGCGTACCGCAGCAAGCACCTTGTGGCGATAACTCTGAATAGATACCGCAGGCTACCACATTGGGAAGATGCGACGAGGATGAATCGACAGCAAGTGTACAATCCTTCCTGCGCAGTTGCTTGAAACTTGTGAGAAATGAAAAAGCTATCGGCGAGCTACAGCGCATCATAGATCAGTGGCAGCAACCTTCTCTCTCGGGAAGTGCACACCGCGCTGTTCATAATATTACAGGACATACCAGGACTGGAAGAGAGATGAAGCTCACAGCACAGATTGGAGAGTTTGAAATGGACGAAGTCGTCTTAGATCTAGGATCAGAGGTGAATGTTCTAACTAAGCAGACATGGGAACAGATGGGTAGCCCTCAGTTAGTCAGATCGCCTATCCACCTGAGATTAGCTAATCAGCAGCGAGTATCACCATTGGGTCGACTACCGCAGGTGCCAGTTGACATTGACGGAGTTCACAGTTTTGCGGACTTCGAGGTTATAGAAATAATTGGCGACAGTCAACCGTATCCAGCATTATTAAGTATCGATTGGGCAATCGGTAGCAAGGCTGTCATCGACCTAAAGAGAAGACAAATGACCTTTGAGGATGCACAGATCCGGGTCATTGCACCGTTGGATCCTCACCAGGGTCCTAGATACATTGAACCTATCCGAGCAGAGGAGGAGACGCATAACATGGATAGTCTCTACCAGATGACTGCTAACCAGAACGACTACATTAATCCAACCGCAGAAGGGAACATTAGTTGGCGATGCGACAGTTCATGCGCATCGGATTCCGATGTTAGTCTAGAGAACTGGCAGAACAGACTTTACGAAGTCTCAGCGTGCAGATGTGCGTTTATGAGTAAGTCACTACGATGGATTGGCGCAGAGATCACCGAGATTCCATCATATCATGGTCTGAAA